>JAODKE010000040.1:19404656-19419380 GCA_026779605.1 Mormyrus hasselquistii
TGCGGGACAAGGTGCTGGGCAGGGTGTGGGACAGGGTGCGGGACAGGGGGCGGGACGGGGGGGGGGGAGGGGGCCGGGCCGGGGGGGGGGAGGGGGGGCGGGAGGGGGGGGGGGGGGGGGGGAAGCTCAGCAAAGCATGTGGTAGCTGTGGTGAATTTAAAATAAACCCCACTCAGGTTTTACAGCTTGAACTGACAAACAGGACTGCAACTAGAGCAGTGGATGACTTGTGTTTATAAAAGGCACATCAACACATAGGCGGCAGATATGCTGTGGACTGAGTTGTGAGAAGCTGTCAGTTGTCTGTCATGGAGTGTTACGTTTCTATTTATTTTATTGCTACATATTCAGTGGGTGTGAACTATTGTCATTTAACCACATTTTTAGATTCTCATTTGTTTGATGAAGTACAATTAAACCAAGCAGTTAATTTAACATATGACTAATTTTAAAGTTAAATTGTTTTACATAGAACTTGTTGTTTTATAGACTATCTAGGCAATCGAATACAGAATTATTTGCTAAATTCCCTTTTGCAAACTTGCAAGCTTGTAATTAGTGAGAAATGGCCCACGTGTCACATATTATGTCTCGTGAATATGAATATTTCTAAATTCATTAAAGTGCAATACTTATAACCTCGTATGCTTCATTAAACATATTTCTAATGTTTTACATCATCGCATCGCAAAGCACTTTTAAGGTTTCAGAATATAAAAATTACAGTATACATTTAAACGTAATACTTACAAAATCCCTTCTGGTTCATTAAACATATATCAAATGTTTTACATCACTGCATCTCAAAATACGTTTAAGGTTTTCGGAATATACTATTTACATCTCTTTAATTTGTTAATGTTTTTCAGCAAGCTAATATTTTTAAACACGCCAATCCGCTTCGCTCCGCCCCGCAGCCGGACCCCGCGAGCTGAGGCGTTTCCATGGCGACGCGAGAGGTAACAGATAGCAGATGGTGAGCATGCGCGGTTCGGGTCACACGACTCGATTCGACTCGGCTATAATCGGGTCGGCTCGTATCTTATATCGTTTAGTTTCGTCGCTCGCACGTATCGTCGTCTGTCTGACTGGGATGTCGCTGCTGCCTTTCTTTTGTGCACCCCAGCATTTTTGCGCTGTAGGCTGCTTGTCGTTTGCACGTTTCGGCTGCGCCTCCGTTTCCGCGTAAGAAGGATGATCGCGTCCTTATCAAAGGGGAGTCTCCCTGACGTGCTCCAGGAGGGTTTCAACGAGGTACTTATCTGGCCGCTTCACATTCATCACTTAATGATAGATTTCCCCCTTATCCTCACTCGTTTCCACTTTTTAAATAAACGCGACGATATCGATTATTTATTGCTGTTTCATGTTTATGTGGGTGACACGGCTAAACCGCGTGTAACCCAAGTAGTTGCTTATTTCGAGAGTGATTTGCTTAATCGGGCTGTATCTTTATTCAGATGCACGTGCTTTTTTGTTTATCTTCTTTAAATTAAAATATCAGGGAAAGTGGTAGCGCCAGAAAGTGACAGCATCACCGCTGTTTCCGGCTCTACTGAGAAACACTCAGTCAGCATGGGTGATGAACAATTGTTTAAATTACTGTTTGAAGTTTGGTCAGATTTTAAATATTTGTTTTACTGTTAACTGTATTTAGGGTCGTAGGGAGAAACTCCCACCGCAACGTTAGCTACCATTAATTCGCATTTGAAGTCGGGCAGCCCACCATACACTTTCGGAGGGCAAAGAGAGACTAGACAGGCATCAAGTGATTCACAAATAATCGAGTTAGAGCTGATATATCAAATTAGATTTCATAGAGAAAGAGGGAGGGCCAGAGAGTAACTTTGGAAATATCTGTTCTACTTTGCCGGTTAGTACGATGTCTGGTTAAAGCTGGGAGGACGGGCTTCGTATTAAAAAGGGTAGTGGGTTTGGGATTACGTCATTTATTGGCCTTGTACAAGCCTTCTTTAAATGTGCATTTAGATGTGAGTTCATATGTGTGTATCTATGTGTGTGCCTATACCACCCACAATATCATTTCCCGTAGCAATCTTTTAAAAATATACGTATAATTAAGGACTTTTTTTGCTTTGATGTCATCTGCTGGCTTGAAAACCTAGGTTGCTTGCCTTTATAAACTGCCCAAAGGTTCTTGGCATCATTGCCCTAATGTCCTTTGTCTCAAGTCTCACCTTCTAGTTCATATAGGGTTCTGATATTTAATTTGATGTGTCACATCTGTAAATATAGATTAATGATGTTTGGGCAGGCTAGTCTGGAAGAGGGATGTTTTGAGGTTGTATGCTGTTAGCCATCCATAATCTGTGTATTTACTGAATGGTATCATTGATAATTTCTCCTGTTCGAAGCCTGATGGATCCTGGGGAGTTGTGGATGGGCGTGGGAGAAACGGCAGAGTGCATCTGTTTCTGGTAGGCCAGTGAGAGCATGCTGAGTGTTGGTGTTGCTGGGAGGAGCCGTAGGCTGACCTTCAAACATGCCGGGTGACACTTCGCCAGATGTGCACTAAGGCAGGGCCCAGATGTAGACGTCTGTCTTTCACCAGGCCACACGCAGGCACTTTGCCCGGGGCGATGATTCCACGCTCATGTACCAAAAGGCGAGCGGCGAGCTTGAAGTATGTTTGGGTTGGCTGGCTATTCGGGGGAGGGGGGGGGGGTTAGCAGACAGCTGCCCCATTCATCGCAGTCCGTCGCTCAGCTGCGGTTCTGGCTCCCAGCGGGGATGCTGACCGGGTCTGCCTGTGTGCCGTGGCCTTAGCGGGGCATGGTGTCGGCGCGCTGCCTCTGCGGAGCCTGGATTCACCCCCGGAATGGTGCCGAGGCAGAGGGGGTGGGGGGCTCCTTTGTTCCTTTGCATGGCTGTCTGATAAACTCTGGATATTAATCTCCTCTCATAATTAAGTCCTGTAAATAACTGGAAACGGGGCCTGCATTTCCTGCGACTGGCTCGGGGGGGGGGGAGAGTTATAAACAGATTGAAGGTTATATAATAAGGGGCATGTGCTGCAACGTCAGGCATGGAAAGGTCTGTCACCAGAGGTGAAATGTCACCAGCAGAGGTGGCGTGTACGTACCAGTGTGGAGACACAGGTATCCGTGCAGCCGCTGTGAAATGAGCGCTGGGGGAGCTGACCGCTAAGGCCGCTTCCAGAAGCTTCTCTTTTACTGCGTTGTGAGTGACCTGAGCCTTTTTCCTGGTGAGCTGGTGCCCTTTTCTATGTGTGTGTTTTGGTACTGATATGGATATGGGTTATAGGGACAGCGGTATGAAGAAGTGCCAGTATGGAGAGAGAGAGTGTGTGTGTGTGTGTGTGTGTGTGTGTGTGTGTGCATGCATGCAAACGTCAGGATGGGGCTGTGAGGCACCCGGGGTGATGGCGCCGGGAAAGTGTGATTCCGGACTAATCGGAGTCCAGGATCTGTTTGGCGGGAGGGGGTTTCACGCTGCCTGGCCCCCGCCAGGTTTTGGCTGATTGGACAGGCTTAGCCATGATCAGCAAAGCTTTTCTGGCAGCTGCTTGCGCAGCAGGAATCTGGACCGACCTGGCAAATCAGATCTGGGTGGGGGATTGCCCTCCCCCCTTCTCTGACATTGGATTTCTCATCCAGTGCTGGGGGGGAGATAAAATGGACGGATGCGGGATTAATCTGACACCACATTTCCCTTCACCATTGCCCCCCCGCACCCAGCACATGACCTCCCCCCTCTCTTTGATGTCAGACCTCACCAGGGACAAGCTAAAGTAGACCAATATATTAACATGCGTTTCCACAAGTCCGCTATCCATGAGGCTAATCTTGTGGCGTCTGTGTTTCGCAGCAACAGCTGGCTGCATACGTGTCCTGGGTGAACGCGCAGCTGAGGAAGAAGCCGGGATTGAAGCCCGTCCAGGACCTGAGGCAGGACCTGCGTGACGGGGTGGTCCTCGTGCACCTTATCGAGATCGTGGGTGAGTCTTTAGCGCTAGCTTATCATTAGGCTACCGGGGACAGGTCGGTGGCATCTCCAAATGAAGGTCCATGCTGCCTTTGAAGCCATCTTAAGAAGACTGTAGGACAGTGTTTCCCAATCCAGTCCTCGAGGACCCACAGTCAATCCATGTTTTTGCAAAAATGTGGACTGTCTGACATAGAGTTCAGAGGGAACAGAAACATGGACTGACTGTTGGCTACATGCACTGTACTGTAGGCCGTTGAAGGGCTGTTTTTTTTTTATTTCATTAATTTGGAGTGATTCCCGGTTCCGGCAGACAAGTTTTTAATGTGATATTTAAAGCAATGTTGAGATTTTCCACCTTTATAGTTTATGTAGGTGGTCTGAGCCTTGTTAAGAAGGTCACTGCTCCTAAATGTTGGCTTAAGGGGGAGTTTTAATGTTCTGGTACAGGGAGTCTGCTTGGAGGTAACTCCTGGCGACCCGCTGTGTCCTCCTACAGGGTGCTAACTGGGTACATTCTGTCCTGTCTCCTTGCAGCGGGCGAGTCGCTGGAGGGCGTCCATCACTGTCCTCAGGATGAGCTGGAGAAGAGGGAGAATGTGGAGAAGGTGCTGCAGTTCGTCTCGTCCAAGCGGATTCGCATGCCGCAGACCTCAGCCCGCGGTGAGTGAGCCCTCCCCCGCCCACCCCCACATCCCAGTGACTGCCTCAGCCTGACCTCGTGTGCCGTCCGTCCACAGACATCGTGGAGGGGAACCTCAAGTCGGCCATGCGGCTCATCTTGGCCTTAGCCGCCCACTTCAAGCCCTCCACCTCAGCCAGTAACAGGGTGGGCGGGGCCGCAGGGCGTGGCCAGGCAGGGCCCTCGGCCAATCACAGGCCTAACTCTGCTATGGCCATGGCACAGAATGCGGTGGCCGCGCTGGCGGCGGCCCGAGAGGACGCCTCCCTCTCTGGGCGCAGTGTCCTCCAGCTGAGGCAGGAGTGGCACTGGTAAGCCTGTCTATTATTATGTCTGGAAAAAAATGATCCTTAAAATTCAGTAAACTGAGCAATTAACGAGAGCAAGTTGGAGCCCTCTGTGCACAAGATCCCTGCTTTACGTCATCTGCCTGTTTTGTTAAGGCTTTCCTTAATGGCCCATCAAGCTGTCAGGTTTAGAGCTGATCAATTTATTAGAGTACAATGAGCCCTCCAACATTGGATGTCCCTGTCAGGGCTTTGGCGACACCTAGTGGCTGAAGAGAATGGACTAATTCCATTGAAATAGTTGTTTCCTGTGTTATTACAATATATATTCACACATACACACGAATTAACACAAGTGCTTTGTAAGAAATGTATATTTTGTGTTTTAGTTGAGACGGAGAAAGCTGGTTGCTGACATCTATAGACAGTTTTTTTGTAGAGGTACAGAGAGAAACAGTTTGACATACATACATGCAGACATACATGCATAGCAGTGAGAGTCAGACAGACAACAGCAGCATGAAAATGGAAAAAAAGCAGTGTCAGGTTCACATCAAAGTGAACAGTGATAAGAGAGACAGGGTTTTTGGGGGAAAAATGTTACATGATAAGATGCAAAACGTTACCATGGTCAAAAAGATCTGTAGTGTTGTAACTTACTGTAATCTAACTTGTTAGATTTATGCAGTAATAACTTTAAATACAGTCTTATCAAAATGTAAACCATAGGTGTAGGTGGAGGTTCCCATAGATTCCCAACAGTCCATAACCCCAGCAGTGGCACAGATTTCTGATTGGGGGTGGAGGGGGGGGGTGGTTCCTGACCAGTTGTGTTTACTATGAAAATGGAATATTTTCAAATATTTGAAGCATATTGTGGAAATTATCTTGCAACCGCCCACCGCATGACCCCTTATGGGCTTGTGGGATATCTGGGACTAGATCTTGGAATGGGAAGGCTGGACCTTCTATCACTCCTCTCTGTAGCCTCAGCTGTTCCTCGCTGTGGCCTTCTGGTGTACAGCAGGGCATAAAAACTTGCGATGCAGCGATCAAAGCGATTCGACCGCGGCCGTAGCTCTGAGAGACGGATTCGGACGCTTCCAAAGCTCACACCCCGCCTCCTGGCTGCCTCACCCACAGCCGCGGCGTCAGCGTGGACGAGGAAATTGAGAGCCCGTACTGGAGCGTCCGGGCACTCGTGCAGCAGTACGAGGGCCAGCGGGGGGCGCCAGAGGAAGACACGGAGACGTCCAGGCCCTCCAGGTGAGGCTCCTCCTTTGTCTTATTACAAACACATGAATAATTATTATAATAATATGCTTAATTAATGTGATATAACCTTATTTAATGTACCGAGGGGAAGGGCAAGAGGATCCATAGCCAAATTTGGATAGGTTATCTCTCTATTGTGTTCATTTAAAATTTCTTTGGGGGAGGAGGGACAGATCGAGCAGTGATTTGCTGCCACATGTGCTCGTGATGCACGCTTGGTGTCAGGGTACCGCGGCCCACGCCTCCGGGACTGGCATGATCGTCAGGTGCCGCCAAGCTCGCCACGTGCCCTCGCTGCCCTCCTCCTTCAGATGTCACCAGGCACCTCCCCTGCAGCATCCTCTGACAAACGGCTCCTTTGTCAGCCCTCGTCGGCATGCCGATTCAAAATGTCACCCCGCCCCTTCCCTCTCGGCTTTTAGCAACCTCTTAGGGTACCCAATTCCAGGGCCCGAAATGCAAACACCTTATTTTCGACTTTAAACCCGCAGTTCTTAATTATATATTAAAAATAAGCATGATAATTATTCTTTCAGTTTTCAGCGCTGACACGGCCTGGCGGATTGACGATTAATTAATTAGGAGGTGTTAATTAAACGTTATTGTAATGCAAACATCCGTACACAGGAATGCGCTCCCCCGACTTGCAGTCAGTTTGCACCGTAGGTTTAAATTTTACTCTAATTAAGAAGCAATCTCATCAAAAGCAAATCATAACAGCATGACACGGTGAGGAGGAGGTGGCTGCCAGGCACAGAGGTGGCCTGCTCGAGACTTTAGCGGGACCCTCGGAAAGTGGCAGGGTTTCTGGGATATTAATGCCGCTTATAGCTCTGCCATTGCTTAACAATGCAAGAGCGGTTCCCCCCTCGTCTGAATTGGGATGTGGTACGATCCAAATCTTTATGTTATTGTTGTTCTACATGGGTGAGTCCAATGACAAGCAGTTTAGGTAGGCCTTCTTCGGAGTAATAGGGTGTGTTTCCTGCCTTGTGCCCGGAATGCGTTCACATGCCTGGCTTCCTCTAAGGGCTAACATGTCGGCTCTGGGTGCATGTAATAGTCTATTCGTCTCAGTATCAAGTTTACCATCAGAAGCCAGCGGGGTGGGGGTGGCGGATGTTATGTGTCTCTTGCCAGTGGCAATTGCATAAGAGTCCTCCGTCTTGGTGATAATGTAGACTCCTCATTTTGAAAGGTTGTGTGCATTTGACAAGCTGCGAGTCTATTGATGTGCCATAGGGGGCGCTGTACGGACTTGGTAGTCTGATCGTGGTGATGTTGAGCCAGTTTTAGAACCATACCTCTATATTTATTGGCATGAAACTCTTGCATAAACCTGTGTGGGCTCCTGCTGATGGACATGGGGCCCTATCAGGCCACGCCTAAGATGACCTTCATTTCAGTGCTGGTTCATGACATCAGAACCATTACTTTTCGTTCATTACTGTGTTTAGTAAATCCCCTGAAACAGTAATCTGAAACATCTATTGTTTTTGGAAACCTATGTCTTAATTTGGCATTAGCCAAGGACTTTAATGGTGATTTTCCTTCTGAATTAAAAATGTTTATTATTCCTGTGAAGGATGGTCTGCGATTGTTGGTTTTTTTTGGGTTTCGTAGAGTAGCGGAGCTCTTTCGACCCGCTCTGCTCCCATCCATTTTTCTGCCCTGCCGGAGCGTAACGTCGGCCGCTGCTTAGTCTCCTACCGGCTTACATTTCTGGGGGAGTGTCACAGAGGAGAAATGACAGCCCTGTGGGTGAACGCTCTCAAATCTGCACAGATCCCCTGTAATCTGTGGGCCCGGCTTGCGGCAGACGCCGGGGCGGATGATCTGGACCCTGTCGATTCTGCGCCTGATGGGACTGTGGGCTTGTGTCACATCATGCCTGACCCATATTTTCCAAAAACACCTCAGCTATGTCATCTGACCACTGAGCTGCTCCCTGTCTCCATCAGCCGCACTTTCTTTATGGTCTCTTCACAACATCATGTGCTCCTGGGGGCAGTCTGGCTCAGCAGGTTTGAACGCTGTGCTTGTAATCAAGCGGTTGTTGTTTCAAATCCCAGCGTTGGTCCTGTGAGAAAAGGCCATAACCTTTAATTGCTCCAGGGACTGTCTGACGCTGCTTTATCCAAAAACAAATGTATGTCAGCTAAATAAATAAAATGTGTGTCTTGTATTTTGTAATTGTGGAGTGACTCTTTAGCTGATAGGTTCTCGCAGTGTTTTGTAATATATTGTATGGCTTCTGCTACAGCATCATCTGTTACTGATCCCTCATTTGAGTCTCAGCATGGCTATACTTGTACCTGTGTGACTTCACAGCACTATGCATATGATATATTACCTGCTTTGGCTGCATGTCACTTCGGACAAAAGCATCAGCCAAATTAATGTAAACGACCAGCCAGTGGCTCTCACTTTCTCTGTCGGTTGCCATGTATTTTATGTTTCTATCTTCCCTCCACCTTTCTAATGGGCAATGGACAGCTGGGGGGGGGGCGGGTGGTGGCAGATGTTTGTGTAGGTGTAGTTTTTTTTTTTTTTTTTAAATTCTTCCCCCCCACCTTTTGTCTGAGAGCCGAAGAGTGTGTAGCCAAACACACCTCCGCATTATTCTGCTTCGTGCTGAGACCCTACGAATTGAGCTTTCAGTGCACCCCCCCAAAAAGGACCTGTTTGATAAGCAGACAACCCGCCCCCCTCGCAGTTTACAGATCCCCCTCCCCCGCAGTAAGAGAGAGAGAGAGACAGGGAGGGAGGGAGGGATAGAGAGAGAGGAGGCGTGGGTAAACAGTGGGGCCGAGCTATGTATGACATCTCCACGCAGACAGGGAGAGAGAGAGAGAGAAAGAGAGAGAGAGAGAGCAGGAGCGGGGGAGAGAAAAAGAGAGAGAGGGAGTCTGACAGATTTCCCTCAGAAGGAAGGAAAGCCTGGCAGCAGGAGGAAGGAAAATGCGAGCGACATCGTTTAAGCCAAAGGGAAACAATTAGCAGGATCTGTCTCACGCACGTGTGTGTGTGTGTGTGTGTGTGCGTGTGTGTTGAGGCACGTCGCAGCCACGCAGGACACAGCTGTAACGTGGGGGGCCCTGTCGGGGTCCGTCTAGAGCAGCTTGTAGAATCGGGGAGGCCTCGCAGGGCAACGCTGTGGAGATGGGGGTGACGCCCGGCGTCTGAGAGCCCCACCGATCTGGGGAATCGCTGTGGCGACCATCCTCTCGTCCGCATTCCTCTGCAATTTTTTTTTTCCCGGCTGGATATTCCGGACGTGGGATTGTGGCTCCGTGGGTGTGCCTGGGATGATGGTGGTGAGCGAGCGGCGGGTCGTGTCTCAAACCTGACGACCAGCACCTCAGCGGGGGGGCGGGTCACCGTCACAGGAAATGGGGGCGACGCAGATGAAATGGTAAGAGCGGCCAGAGCGACTTCAGCGTTCACCTTCCGCACGCCAGTCTGTCTCCATCTCCGCCTCTGTCTGTCCTCCCTGTAAGCTCTGTCATTCCTTCTGTATGGTGCACTTTCCAGCCACGTCTCGGATCTGCTACCGGGCTGTTAAAGCCGTCCCAGTCCCTCCGCGTTAGCTTGCCTCGCCATCGCTCTCCCCACCTCTCAGCCTGCCAGGTGATCCTGGGGGCCTTTTCTGAAGGGCTCTGCCAGCACGTGGACCAGCCTACTGTTTCTGGGTGTCTCTGTTTCCTGTCAAGGGGGTGCAAATGCTTCAGAAAGTCCAGAATGTACCTCTGTTACCGGTCTTGCGTTTCTTAATTAAGGCTGATGTTCTGATCTGTAGCTGTCTGTGTAATGTCTGTCACGCCATTGTACAGTAATTCACACCAGTCAGACAAGTAACGTGAACATGCTTCCCTTGCTGTTTTTTCACTTGTTTGTTGATGGGCTGCACACTCTCTAGTGTGCATGTGCCAGTCCGGTGTGGCACTTTGATCTGAGGTTTTGAGGGGTATTTTCCACCAGGCATCCGTCATCTGTCTGGCGTTCTGCTCAGTTGAGTTTCTCCTGTCTCCAGCAGCGCCCTCTGGTGGGCAGGCTGAGAGAGCCCTGTCGCGGGTGGCATCAGGTTGCCATGGGACGGGCTGTGGGAATCTTCTGCAGACAGATCTGTGGATATACCCTGCTTCCTGTCCAGGTCCCTCAGGTCTGCCTTTTAATTTGCCTGAGTATTGAGTGGCTGCCAGCTGCTTATTAAAGGGGCCACAAATCTGAACCAGGATCAGGGACAGGCTCTGCATACCAGCGCATTTTTAAATACCGCTTTCGTGACTGTGGCTGGATGGATTTTTATCTTGTGCCTTTCAAAGTGAACTTTGGCTCTTGGAATATCTGCAGTAACTAAATTATCAATCATAAATCCCTGTTGAATCTTGAGTCTTGAATCATTCAGCTACACTTATAATTTAATTGTCTTTGCTTGCTAAATTTAGGTCAAGGACCTTTGATCGTTGTTTTGGGCTTGTTCCTGCCGAATCCCTGCCAATATGGTTCTATAGAATGGCATCTTCGGTAAATCTCCGTACTAAAAATGCAAAGACCGTACTAAGGGTCTTGGCAAGACTGGTCTTGCTAACTTGCATTCCAAGAATGAACTTGGGGTGCAATGAATCATGGGATTGGTCTCGTTCGGCGAGGATGCAGCCGATTTATCCTTGGTTATTGGAGTGGAGCAGGACCAACATCTGGGGATTTTTACCATCCTCTGTACTTCTGTTGTTGAGTATTGGAATTGGTCTTCGGCAGTGGAAGATGATGTAAACACAAGCACACAAGTATGGTCAAGGACATATATTGAGATTCACCTTTTGTTTGTGAAATGGCTACCGAACCCCAGGGATCTGTTTAAGGATGTGATTGGCTAAGGGGAGTGGGGGGTGGGGCTTCCTGTCTACCAGTCACAAATGACCCATCGGAGGCCCCCTGACCTCTTCTTGCCCAGCTGGGTTTCATTCCCCCCATTTATTAGCTCATGTTTAAGGATCTGGATTCAGGGCGCCGCTGCCTATATCAACCATCTCCAGCTGTCTGACAAAAGTTAAAAAGTAAACTATGTTAAAAGTTTCAATGCCTTCCTCCCGGGAATGAAAATCTAACGGCGTTCTGTGGCCCTTGTGTTGGCGTCCATGCCTGGACACCTGTGTTTTGGCAGAGGCTGGCCGTGTTTTTGTGCAGCCGCCCTTGTGCCGGAGAGAGCTCGCGGTAGCTAGTGGAGGAGGGAGGCCATCTGGAGGGCAGGCGGAGGGGGAGGCCTGTGCCACTACAGCCCCGCCCCCCCCCCTTTCCTGTTTTCCCTGCTTTCTCAAAGAACAAGGAATGGAACCCTTAATTTCAGCTACGGTTCTCGACTGGCCCCGGTACGTCACAGGACTCCTTCGGCGTTCCACGTGGCTGGGAAAAAAAAAACGCTGGTTTTGTTTTGTCCCCCAGAGACACTGTGCCCTGAAGTACGTTTCTGACTTTCATAATTTGTTCTCCGCCCATAAACATTCCCAGGCATCCGTGACTGTCTGCACCTCACACAGAGGAGCGGAGATTCGTCACAGGGTCTTAATCCTGGCTGTTTTTAAACGGACACTATCAGATCGAAGGGAGCAGACTCTGGGTCAGACTCTGGACTACTCCATTTCAGGTTTGAGCTGGGGAGTCAAGCTCAGATAACAGGCTACATTGGACCCTATCCAATCTCAGGTGGGCCAGACCAAGTCAGTTTGTAGTACGCTAGTAAAACAATAACAATACCTTTCCCTATTTTATATTTATATATAGATCATAAATCACCAACTAATGATTAAAAGGCTGAAGTACCCTGTTAAAAATCACATCAGTGATGATTGTCAAAACCTTATTACTGGTATAGTGCACAATTCACAATATCTGGTACCAAATATCACTTTACCTGTCGGCGATCATGGTTAGAATATGGTGGCTATTTAGCTGTCTTTCTCTGCATTTTCTGCAGGTAATTATCATGCAGTTATTCACCAAGTGGTGATGAATAAAGAACAGGTATGAAAATAGATGAGATTTAAGCCTGTGTGTCTTTGGAAACTCAGGGTTTAGCAGCCCTCGCTGCCTCATTAGCATCAATGTAGCTTAGCTTTTACAGCCACATCGCTGGTCTGCCAAGTCTGATTAAAAACGGACTGTTGTTTCTTCGGTCCTGCCAACAATTAATTAATTTTGTTCTGAATTGTATGTTTCAACCTGGTGAGTTTAATTAAGGTACCAAATATTACTTTTCTTCACCACTTCACACAAAAAAAATAGAGAATAGCAAATTGATTTTTTAAATCAATATGTTTCTATTTGAAAATCCTCCTGTTGGCCAGATTTGTACCTTTACCCTCTCAGATTCAACCCGCAGCCCGTAGGTTTGACAGTGTTGGGAGGGGGGCAGGTCATTCCCAGCTTTGGGATGTTTCTGTAGCAGCCCTTCCCCCACCTTCTTTTGAAAATGAAGTCTGAAAGATTGTTGTGCATCGTGTGTGCAGACAGCCCAGGCAGCAGGGGGCGACATGCTGGTTACTGCGTGGCCACATTCCCCGCGACGCTGTCTTCCCACCCATACGTGCTTTCAGATCCACAGAAGGTCATAGCGCCACCTTATGTCTGTGTTCAGATGTGACGACCCCTGTCTCACCGGGCCCTGTGGAGGCCCGGAGTGGGTTAGAAAGCCTGCAGGCGTGCGGCTGATCGCCCAAGAACAAAGCCCCGCCCACAGCTCATTAATCATCATTAGAAAGGGAAGTGGGGGCGAGTCTTTCTTGGAGCATTAGCTTATTTTCCCAGACCGAGGGCACCCACAGAAACAGTGGGTGTGTCACCCTGTGATCATGTGACACAGCGGGGTGTCCGCGACCCTGCCTCCATTCGGGGCCGGGGGGCAGAGCGCACAATGAGGCCACAACAACAGCAACAACACCCCCTCTGTCTATATTCTGGGGGCCATTGTTGCTGCTTAAAAAAAGAAAGAGAGAAAAAAAGAGTAATAAAAGAAAGGCATTTTCTCAGAGTCTCCCCCTGCCCCCCTCTCACCTCCTTCCCCCGCCTGCTCGTTCAGCTCCATGTGAGGTCAGCAGTGGCATGGCTTGCTGGTCTCCATGGCAACAGAATGGCGGGCAGTTGAACATCCCGGTGATAAACTGAGAAGTGGTCAGACTCGGGTCAGTTAAATTTACCACGATCCTGCATTTGTGGACCGGTGCGCTGCCGTTTCTGTCATGGTGGGGAGGCGTGCTTCCTAGTCATGAGCGTTTAAGGCTCCGGAGGGGCTGGACCCCAACAGAGAATCCGGTCAGAGCTGCTGTAACGTCTCTGGATAACCAGTATGCTAGGCTCATCCATGGTTTGGGTGATTTTATAAATAACCACCCTGCAATTCCAGTGCCAGCTGTTTGGAATCTGAAGGGTCGGTCCATCTCTCAGGAAATAAGGGGGGTGTTTGGCCAAGTCTAGTCCACATGGTTAACTTTTATCGCCATACTATGCCTAATAAATATACATTTTCTAGGCTTTTCCACTACAAGTTAATATGTGTACACATGCCTTCGGTATACAGGTATATATCAAATAACACTAGCCTATAATGCCCTCCCCCCCTATGAAGTTGGATGAGGACCACTCCAACCCGCTTCATTCCAACTTTTGGTGTGGTTTGGAGAGAGTGCTGTAATAATTCATACACCCCTAGTAAGCGGCAGGAGTTGCTCTGCAGGCTGTGCTGTATGAGGCACATCGGGGGGGTCGTCTCTGGAGTTCCGCAGGATGGGCTCTCGCTGCGCCTGCAGGGGACACTCTCAGTTTAAATTTAAACTTGACTTGCCTCAGTGTTTTTTTTTTATAGTGCAGCACGCGTGGAGTCTCTTGCACCAATTAACATCTCACCTGAAACACTGGTACAAAAAAAAATAATAAGTGATAAAAATAAGGATAGAACAATAAGAAAAATATGTAGTGGGGTGACTGTTTAGCAGATGCTTTTAGCAAGGTCAGCTAGTCCCTGGAGCAGCTGTGGGTTAAGGCTCTTGCTGACACGTAACTCCTCACGTCACTCTGCTGACCCTGGCATTTGAACCAGCATCTTTCCGCTGACAGGCACAGCGCTCTAACCTACAGAGCCACACATGACCCTTTGGTTCGCTGGTTGTGCATAATGGATCAATAAGTGTGGTTACGCTAGTCAATTTTAATAAATTGGAACAAACTAAGTAATAACATGGGCTGCTTGCTCATAATTGCAAAAAACACCAGATCAGTGATTAGCAGCCGCAGTGCAGACGCCTGGAATGCGGAAGGGGGAAGGTCGTCTCCTGGTGGGTCTTTGCATCCAGCCTGTGGCTGACCTTCTCTGCCGGAGACCAGCTGAACTTGTGAACTTGGTTCTTTTAAGCCATGATAATCTGTGACTTAATAAGAATCATACACGTTAGCCGCCTCCCAACCCCCACCCAACCCCCCCCCCCACCCCGCCATTAGACTGTACTATTCTCACGGCAC
>JAODKE010000040.1:19439350-19474239 GCA_026779605.1 Mormyrus hasselquistii
TAACCTTATCAAAGAACTTAATAAAATATGAAAATAGATATTCCCAAATATTTAATATAGGCTATAGGGAATTGCACGCAACATACATTGATTCTTTTTATTTAATTTTGTTTTTAATGACCCGCCCCGCAAATAAAGTGACAATTTATTTACCCGCACCAACCCGACCCGCGGGTTACGAGACGACCCGCGCATCACTACACCAGAACACCTTTGCTCCTCAAATTAAAGCTCAGTAAATCTGTTTTTACATGAAGTAACGTTAATATTTATCTTGCAAACTCGTGAAAATAGTTCAATTGAATTAAATCAGTGTTTGCTAGTTCCTCTCTGGTTGATGAATGACAAAACCTAAATTAGAGTGACGTGGAGTCTCAGGATGCCATTTCCTTGCCTGCCATCTGCCAGGAGATTCAGGTGAAATTTGACTTACCGAGCGGTGTTTCCTGACCTGAGTCGCCCGCCTGTGTTTCAGGTGGTAACCCCGTTAGCTCCAGCTCCCACGCCTGCCCCTGCCACAGCCGTGCCTGCCGCTGCCAGGAAGGGCAGAGTGTTCGCCAGCCCCCTGGCCAAGAAGCTGGCAGCTGATAAGGGAATCGACCTGTCCCAAGTTAGCGGTGAGCCACAGCACAGTACTATGATTCCCCGTTTAAGCATTTTAATGCTAGTTATGCATGTTTTCCCCACCGTTCCTGTACACTATTCATGAATCCATTCACCCATCGTTCCATCTTCCAGCTGTTTCTCCAGTACAGCATCACAGGCGAAATGGAGACTTATCCCAGGCAGATACTGTGCTAATCAGGGAACACTTTATATGGAATAACAATCCTTCTCAGGGCACATATGCAGTCATAGTCTATGCCAGGGGTCACCAACCTTTTTGAAAGTGAGAGCTGCTTTACGGGTACTGAGCCATACAAAGGGCTGAAGGGCTACCAGTTTAAAACGCCCTCCTAAACTTCATGTATAATAAACACGTTTAAATTTTTTTTTTTTTGGATATTGTCATTTTCAAATCTATATAAATGCAAATGAGATTAAAGAAGAATAGCAACAAGATAAAATTAAATTTTAGACGCCGTTCACTGGTGAGTTGTGCTATTTTTAGAACAGGTCCATAGGCGACTCACGTGGTCCTTGGGGGTCATCCTGGGGCCTGCGGGTGACCCCTGCTCTAAGGGCAGGTTTCAAGTTGCTCGTTCTTCCAAAATGCATCCTTAGACTGTAGGGGATGGTCCATGCAACATGGGGAAAATGTGCAAACCTCACACGCAGATGCAGGTGACGTTCAAACCCGAAATCCTGTAGACGCGCTGCAGCAGTGCTGCCCACTGAGCCACCTTGCCAGATATTTTATATTAGAATTAACTAGGCATGTGAATAACTGTTTATGAGCACTGGTCTAAAGGCAGGAACGGGCCGATTAGTAATCCAGAGGGAGTGAAGCAGTTGCGGATCCTTCTTTGAGGTGCCATTGTGGCACGCCCACTTGCTCTTTGTGTAAAAGCAGGACCTTACTGCCGGCTCACTCAGGATTTCCTCCTCAGGGTCCGGCCCGGATGGCAGAATCACGAAGAAGGATATCGAGGGCTTTGTCCCAGCAAAAGTTACCCCGGTGAGTCCCCAAGGTTTGCTAAAGCTGCGTATTGAATTCATAAATTACATAAGGAGAAAATGGACAAAGCAATAAAGTCTGGGACCTCTGCGTTCCTGCTGGGTGAAATGTGTGAGTAGCTTTTCTGTGTCTCTGTCCCTCCGCCCAGGCTGTACCGGCAGCCCCTGGTGCTCCCTCCCTGGGTGTCCCCACCCCCGCTGTGGCAGCAGTGCCCACCGGCACCTTCACGGACATCCCCATCAGCAACATCCGCAGGGTGAGCCCCTCCCTCTCCCAACATTTACATCAGTCATATTGTATGACCTTCCCTCCATTTGTTACTGATTTTGCTCATGAGTAAATGGTGGTAAATCAACAACAAAATACTGAAAGAATACTACTATTATTTAAAAGTGGCAGAATTATATTTACAGCCCAACATTGAAATATTCAATGAAATTTATTGTAATGAAGCTTTATTGTGCCGGCAAAATTGTTGCGTAATGCGTTTTTACATGTGACATTTGATTGATACCATTATGTCAATTCCCTTGCTTATTGGTTTTTAGGTATAGTTTTTGCCTTTAAATCGATCAGAAAATTCTGGTAATAACTCATGACCCATTTTGGTGGGAAACAAAGTATAACAACGTAATTCTATGGAGGATGGCTAATGAATCGGAAACCAAACCAGCTGCCTTCTTATTACAAATGAAATAATAATTATAGGTAAAATAATTTAAGAAAGGGGAAGCAGCCTTGTTTTTCTTATTTGCTGTCTCTCTCAGGTTGTAATTCTATGGCGCCCCCTGTCAGTGTGGCTGAATCACACCTTTTCTGTTATGCTGCTTATCAGTGGGGTGGAAGAGGCTGGGAATGTTACTCATGTTAAACTCATAATCGTGTTCACAGGTGATAGCGCAGAGGCTGATGCAGTCCAAGCAGACCATCCCCCACTACTACCTGTCTGTTAACATCAAAATGGACCAAGTGCTGGACCTGAGGAAGGAGCTCAATGAGGTAAACTTGTCTCCACCATTCAGGTGGCACTTTTTAAGTATGTCACTGTAGTTTACATGAATGAGAAAAATTGCCAGTTTGGGAGTTTAACAGTTGTGTTTCTACCTCTCACAGGTGGTGAAGGCAGACAGCGTCAAGCTCTCTGTGAATGACTTTATCATCAAGGCCTCTGCTCTGGCCTGTTTAAAGGTGCCTGAGGCCAACTCTTCCTGGATGGATACAGTGATCCGTCAGTGAGTGTCCACAGCCATCCTGCATTACCTTGTTCAGCCACCAGAGAGTGCACTCTTGCAAAGCAGCATTTTTTTCAGCGTAGACTGGGCTAGACGATGCACCTACCCCATGCACACTGTTGTTTTCTTCTTCTCTGCAGAAATCACGTGGTTGATGTCAGCGTCGCTGTCAGCACAGCTAGTGGCCTTATCACCCCTATAGTGTTCAACGCGCACATCAAGGGCCTAGCTGCCATCAGCAAGGACGTCGCCTTGCTGGCCACCAAGGCACGCGAGGGCAAGCTGCAGCCTCATGAGTTTCAGGTGAGCACTCCCCCCACCCCTAATGGTCTGAGAAGGAAGTGTGGATACTTCACAGCATTCTCAAGGTCAGGTGGCCCCTTTGGCCACGTTTGTTGGCTCTTAATGGGTGTCATGTAACTGATAGGTATCCTTTCTGCATTACAGGGTGGCACCTTTACCATCTCCAATCTGGGCATGTACGGCATCAAGAACTTCTCAGCCATCATCAACCCCCCTCAGGCCTGCATTTTGGCTGTGGGGGGCTCTGAGAAAAGGCTACTGGCAGCAGATAATGAAAAGGGGTAAGGAGGACAATTGGGGAAAGGAACCTGGAAAAATCCCGGAGGGTGTGTAATCAGTCACACGCCAGAAGGGTGGATGCTACGCGGGTAGGCAGAAGGAGCAGTGCTGAGGTCACTGGGATTAACTCTGTTGTCCTTTCGCATGTTTCTCATGCTAAGTAACCCGGCTAAGATCAGCGGTCCGCTCAGCGTTCTGTCACCAGCTCATTAACTCATTCTCGGACTGACTGTTGATCTCTTCCTCATGTTCTCAGGTATGACGTAGCCAACATCATGTCCGTGACGCTGAGCTGTGACCACAGGGTGGTGGATGGGGCGGTGGGAGCCCAGTGGCTGGCGGAGTTCCGGAAGTATCTGGAGAACCCCATCAACATGCTGTTGTGAACCAGCAGTCAGACCTCCCATGACCCCTTGTCACTATCTAGCTTGTCTTCAAGAGGATGCCTGGATAAGCCAACATTGTTCATGGGACGTGCTGCCCTTGATAAATGTACTTGTTTCTCCTTACTTCTCTCTTGGTCCTTCTCCCCCCTACACATACATACACATCTGGTTTGATCCAATGAACTTCAACAAGGGCCCAGACAGAAACTAGAGGTTTATGTGGGCTCAGGCTACTGCTGAAATTGGACTATCTCCAATTCAAAAGTCTTTGTAAACAGGTGTTACAAACAATTGCAGTCCAGTTCTAAAACTCATATTAGTGATATTTAATGATTGGGAAAAAAGAATCTTTCAGTCTTGTGTGTTCTTGCTTCCGTTCGGTGGGATGGGCCACTGCAAGTCTGGTTTGGCCACCATTTAGTGTTAAGCACATCCTCAGGATAGATTGTATATCTGGAGTCCCAGGCACAGCTGGAGAGACGGGTGTGGTGCAAGGGTTTATTTTTTTTGGATCACCTGAGGATGAGGGTGCCGATCAAATCGGGGACTTTGTGAGTCTCAGCCTGAATCTGGGGGCACAGGATGAGCACAAATCCTGTGACCATAGAAACAAGCTTGTTTCATATTGGAATCCTTTACATTTTCTCTCCCCCCCTTTTCAGATTCCCCCTCGATTAGGTTGTACCTGTGAAAAATGCTATTTTACGAACATGGAAATTTGTGTGTAGATATTGGCCTGTTTGCTTGGAGCACATAAATTTCCTGTGTCCGGTCAGATAAAGCAAGGGCAATGTCTTGTTCCATTTTTCCCATTTCCCCTTACAGTTTTGAAGTGTTCCACTAGGGGGAGACTTTTTTTCTTCTTCACCATGTGTAAGGGTAAAATTCTGAATATGAAAACTTAAGGGAAACTGGGACAGGGGAAAAAAAAAACAATGTGGATGAAAAGTCGTAGGTTCCAAGTTCAGTTTCTATGCTCGTCGAGTAATATAGCCATGTAACAAACGAATGGTGTTGATGAATTGTTGACTTGTCACTTTTCTTCCTTAAATGTTGCAGATTGGAAACGGTTACAGTAAAATTGTGTGGAGGTGCAGGTTTGTACTTGTTTCGTATCAGGCCGCTAGAGTTTCTCTCTGCTGCAATTGGCTCTCCACAGGATGTGGAGGTTGTGGTTGTGCCGTATCGCGTAATTCATTGTCCGTCACAAAGCCACCTGTATCGCTGTGCCCCCCCTGCCATTAGTGTCCATTCATACAGACTGAGCAACACATTATATATACAGTCTGGTTACACTGGACGAGCCTCTAACTGGAGGGGCAGAGAAGTCGGCTTTTGATGCAGCCTGGAGTAAATGGTCACCTATTTGTAAGACCACACTGTGTTTCCCTGCAGCTCAAAGCAGGATTATACAGTTCATACCAAAATGTGCAACTATCCCCCACCCAGAGAGGTCTAATTTGCGTGTTGCTGTTTTGATCATGTCTTTCAGCTGGTCACAGATAATGAAAAGCAATTAAGTCATGGGCAGATATGCTGGAAAGCTAGAGGCCTGAAGCATCCGCATTAAATGACCAAACATAATATTACACTCAAGTTCACAATTATTGGTAGAGGTTAATGAACATCCTCCTTTGGTTGGGAGATACATAGATCAATTTAAAGCACGAGGATGGTATTTCATGAGTATGCCTCTCTTGAGCTGTATCTATTAAAATATGAAATTATAACAGTTATATATGTGGCCAAAACATCCAGGTAGCAATTGTAATGTGGGCTCAGTCCTGCACACAACAGAGTGTTTACAACACACACACTCCATCTGGAATGGAACGGCTTATATTAAGCTGTGCAACTTGTATCGATATACAACCTGTTAATTTGCTAAACTGCCCATCAGAATTGGAAAAAAAAATCTGTTGAAAGGTGCATCGTAAACACATTATTTATGCTTCTGTAAATGGGATCCTTTCATTTAGCTATTGATCAGGCCAAAATTTTTAGTGTTTGTAAAGCTCAACGCACACAGTGGGTTGTAAAAACAGATTAAAGGATTCTTTTGTTCCACGTGCCTTGTGGTTATTGTCTACAGAACACAGACAGACGTGCCAGCCAAAACTAGCACCCAGCTGGGTGTCTGAAGAAAGCGATGAGGTGGGGAATGCGGCTGCAATAAAAAAAGGGGGTTTGAGCCTTTGAAATTGTCACATTCATTGGTTTTATCATTTGAGGTCCATCCCATATAATTTAAATCCTGGCAGGGACCAGCAGTACACCATTGATCAAGCTCTCACGTCTCATCTTTCCCCTCAGCAGAAAGCAGTGCAGACACTCCAAATCAGGAGTAACTAATGCATCTGGGGCCACTCTATAGAGGAGGGCTGTTCAACTCCGGTCCTGGAGAGCTAATGTCCAGTAGGTTTTCTATCCTACCTGGTTTCTAATTAGCCTAGTCAGGTAGAAAACCTACTGGATAGTTGCTCTCCAGGACCGGAGTTGGAGACCCCTGCTATAGAGGGAAGGAAGCGGAGCACCTTGCAATAAAGACAGAACTTGCGAACTCCCCACATAAACACAGTTGGAATTCAAACCCCAGCCCTATAGGTGTGACAACAGCGATATCCAAAGCCATGCCCAACCTGACTTTACTGGCCGTCAACTGTTATATACCTCAACTTTAAAAAGTGAAACAATTGGGATTTATTGAAAAATAAACCAGATGATAAAGTTCAGTTTGAACAAACATGAATACATACTCCCCTACTGGATTCTGTACATAAATAGCTTTGCTGAAAGAGCAGCTTATTTAATTTTGGTAAGAGCAATCGCTCGCCGTTCGGTGTTCTGGAACAAAGCCCGAATGAGGCTCTTCACCTCATTGCTGGTGAACTCCAATGCCAAGGGGCCTTTGCCATCTGCCCACCTATGGAGAAAAAAAGAAAAGCTGAGACAACAAAACTTTGGGTCAGAGCACAGAATCTGGCATCTATTCAGTGAAGGTTCTAGAGCAAAGGGCCTCCTTGAGGGTCCATCCATCCCTCCATCCATTATCTGCTGCTTTTCTGGAGCTGGGTAATGGGGGCAACAGTCTAAGCAGGGAAGCCCAGACCTCCCTCTCACCAGCCACCTCCAGGGGAATACCAAGGTGTTCTCTTCAGTGTGACCTGCCCTGGGGCCTCCTCCCAGTTCGACATGCTCAAAATACCTCCCCCAGGGTTGTATCCAGGAAGCATCCTAGATTTTTGCCCAAACCACCTCAACTGGTTCCTTTCAAAGCGGGGTAACAGCAGCTCTACTTTGAGTTCCTCCCACATGTCCAGGATTCTCACACTATCTCTAAGGCTGAGCTCAGACACTCTGAGAAGGAAACTCATTATTGCAGCCTGAATCCACAATCTCATTCTTTCAGTTACTACCCAAAGCCCATCACCATAGGTGAGGGTAGGTACATAGATCACCTGGTAACTCGAAAGCTTTGCCTTCTGGTCTAGCTCTCCCTTTAACACAATAGAATGCTATGCATTACTACAAATCCGCTTGTCGATCCGCTGCTCCTGTCTTCATGAACAAGATACTTAGGATTTATTTGCTTAAGGCAGTAACTCATCCCCCACTAGGACAAGAAATCCACCCTTTGAGAAACATGACCTCAGACTTGGAGGTGCTGATCCTTATCCTGGCCACCCCACACTCAGCTGCAAACACCACCCCACCCACCAGTGCATACTACAAGCCACAGCGCGACAAAGCTAACAGGACCAAACCACAGCTTCACCAAAAAGCAATTGGCAGCTTTGGGGGAGTCCATCACCCAATGGGAACAAGTCTGACTTGCTGCTAGTAATGCAAACCTAACTCTTGCAATTATAGAGGGACCTAATGGCCGTAACATGGACCGCGTACCCCAAACTCCCAAAGCACCCCCCACATAAACCCCCAAGGAACAAGGTTGCATACCTTTTCCAAGTTCACAAAACACGTGTAGATCCAAAACATGTGGATGCAGGTCCGATGATATGACTACATTGATCTTCAAACTGTGGCCATTGCTGCCAGGTGCACTTATGAACACCCCAATGTCTGAACAAGGTGTTTGTTATGGACAAATTGGTTAGCACAGAAGTCCAATAACACGGCACCACTCAGGATCGGATCGGGCAAGCCGTTCACACCCTTCCAAGTTTCACTATTGTTACCCACATGAGCACTGAAGACCCCCCAGTAGAACAATGGAGTTCCCAGAGGGAGCAACTTCCAGCACCCCATTATAGGTCTCCAAAAAGGCCAGATACTTTGAACTGGTGTTTGGTGCATAAGCACAGACAAAAGTCAGAAGCCATCCCCCAACTCAAAGTCGAAGGGAAGTGACCCTCTCATTCACTTAGGCAAATGGCAACATAATGGCACCAAACCTTCAAGTAGCCCCCACCTGTCTGGCACCTCTCACCAACTCCAGAGTAGAATAGAGCCTTGCCCCTCTCCAGGAGTTTGGTTCCAGACCCCAAGCTGTGTGTTGAGGTGAGCCCGACTATATGTAGTGGGTATCTCTCTCCCTTCCACACTAACTCAGGTTCCCCTCCCACTAGAGGGTACATTCCATGTTCCTTGAGCCAGGTTAGGTAGCTGACAATCAGTCCGCCGAGGCCCCTGCCTTCCACTGCCACCCGACCTACATCTCACCCAACTCCCATGGCTCCTATGGAGTTGGAGGGTCCACAGGAGGGCAAACCCATGTTCTTTCTTCTGGCTGTGGCCAGGTGGGCCCCATGGGTGGGGGCCCGGCCACCAAGTGCTCACCCCCCAGGCCTGGCTCCAGGACGAGTCCCCGGTCTCCCCAATCCAGGTGGGGTCACATGCTCCTTTTTGTCATCATAGGGGTCTAAACAAATCACACTTTGTTTGCCTGCTCACCTAGGACCAATTTGATTTGGGAGACCCTACCAAGGGCAATAATCCCTGACAAAACAGATCAAAGAGGTGCACAAACCCTCCGCCGCGGTAAAATGGTAATTCATGGAGGGGGGCCAGTGATATGATCAATCTGCCAGCTAAAGAATTTGACCTGGTAACCTTGCAACCCACAGAGCCACAAACTGGGCCTATATTCTTAATGAGTAAATCTCAAATAGTCCCAGATTTGTGAATATGACAGACAGGATCTTCTTGTGGCCCTTTGGTACATCTCACCTATCCACAATCTCCTGGAGATTAGCCTGCAGCACAATCGCCAGCTCCTTGAAGGGCATCCACTTCTTCACGTAGATGGGCACCTCTTCCTGGCACTTCCTGTTTTTGTTTTCCTCAGGCAGTGGTATGAACACTAGGGGCCCTTCATCAATGATGGTTTGGCAGAGCGTGTGCAGGTGATCACCGTCGTCTGTCGAGATGTCCTACAGAGAGTGACAGGCTGTGAGGTTACCAATCGATTCCGATGATTCTCAAGCTGCCTGACTCAGAACAAGTGTTCAGAACTGCTGTTCTGAGCCCCGCTTAACCTTTATGATAATGTGCATGCAATTTTGTGACAAAACATATTTTACAATAAAATTTTTATTTAATTCAGTCATGTTTCTGAAAAAAAAAATTTATGAATAATCATTCCGTTTAAGAGTAAATGATTTAGTTAGGCTTATTTACATGTATTACACATATTTTTATCAAACTTTAATAGGTATAGAAATTAGTTACTATGTCTAGAAATAAAAATGGAAGTATATTTGGGTCATTCTAATGCACCTAAGAATGTTTCAGGAAAAAAAAAGAAAGTGTTTTTATGTGTTGAGCAATTGATGTCACCTTAACTTTGTAGGTATATCCAAGTCATCTGTTGCTCTTATTTATGGATTTTAACAATTTTACCAAAATAAGCAGCCAAAAATCTCATTACTGTAACAGTTTTAAAGGTCAAATAGCACAAAACTTTTAACTTCATTGCAAGTAAACCACAATAAAATTTGCATAATATGCATTTTTTTTTGTTGGTTTTGTGATTTTTCTCATCTCTAGCTCTTGCCCTGGATTTGGTGAAATGCTTTTGTTTTTTACATATTAAATTGCAATATAATAAAACTGATTAACTACTAAATTGACAGTTTAAACAATGAAGCTGTATAATTTAAGAGTCTTCAAAACTCATTTTGAAAATTAGAGAAAAATTATATTACAGTAATGAGTTTGAGAGAATGATCCATTTATACCCCAGAAATAATCAAGACAGCATTTATTACACACTTTAACCCACAGATCATATGTAATAAAAACTCCACACATGGTAACTTTGATTGAAAAGTATTGAATTCAAGTTCAGTTTCAGCATATGAAAAATCTGACCTTACCTCCAGCATCATAATTTTACTGATCATCTCAGTGATGGCAGTATTTAACAGAGAGCCCATTGCTTTGCAATATATATTGATTGGCAAGACATCTTGCCAAACTTTGCCCAACCTCTTCAGCTGGTCTATGACCTGAAAAGACATCATCGATAAGAAAGCTAATGACATTCCTCAGGATAGAGAAACAAACAAACAATCTGGTGACAACTTTCCCCTACTCCTCAGAAACATGAAGGAATGTTATTGTTCCTCCTGATGTACTTAAAAGGAACATCTCCCTGGTAACACTTTTCTTGTATGACTTCAGAACCGGGGTGGATATCTCCCCGTGTCCAAGAAGGTGGCACTCTGCTCACCTGTCTGACAGCCTTGATGGCTACGGAATAGTTCTTTGCGTCGTCCAGGTTGGCAAAATTCCTGGCGGTTGACAGCCTCTCCAGCAATTCCGCTTTCTGGGCATTCATCTGTGCCAGGAAGCACTCCGTGCCTGACATTTCAACAGTAAACTAATGAAAAACCACCCAGGCCTAGGAACTAACACATCATCTTGATTCTTGAGATAATTTGGCACGATTTCATACCTGAATAAACCTATAAAACTGATTAAACACACCATCTGACCGGATTTTGAACTGGCATTTCATTCTTTATGCCCAAGATAAATACTTGTATGGGACCTGTAAGCTGCTATTAAAACAAAGATCTCAAGTTAACATATAAATGTGTGCATATGGGATTGAGTTGCTGGGCTCTTAAGTGATCCAGGGCTTAGCTGTCAGAAGGTTCTTAACCTTAAAGCATTGGACCTCATTCACCAACCGTTCTTACGAACACATTTGTTCTTAAACCCCACATACGCACTTTTTTTAGGAAGATTCTGACATTCAATGTTTTCTTATCTGAATTTGTTCTTAGCTAAGATTAGAATCTACGCACACAAGACTATTCGTACGCACATGTGAGTAATGATAGTTTGCTCAAAATGATTCGTTGTAGCAGTTTTGTTCATTCTACAGTTAATAAAATGATAGTATTTGAATAATTTATAAAATTCATTTATTTATAATAAATAAAAAAAATAATTTAAAAAAGTGTAAAATTTATTTTCATGGTAGTAACAGCGATCATGCGGCTCATAAATAGGTCTGTTTCTGCGCATTGACTTTGCTATCAAAGTAGCATTTTTGTTACTTCTTGAATAGCTTGCCAATCGTGCTCTGAGAAGGGAACGCAAGTTTGAAGATCATTTAGATCACACAGCGTTCACAGAGAAGGTGATATCTTTCCATGTATCAGCTTTCTTGGGGGCTTTATATCCACTGGTTACGCTACTAAATAACATGTGTCTATTTGCATTTACCTCCTGTACAGTAAAATCCAATTATAATGGACTTCAAGGGACCTGGCAAAACAGTCTGTTATATCCAAAGTGTCATATCTAGAGTTGCTGTATGCCCAGAACGCAACTACAGGACACCATTTACTCATGCCACACCCCAGCAGACACACGTGTGATATAGATTATTATACTGTATGTGTGGTAATCCAACTTTACCTGACCAGATGCGTAACTATTAATGATCCAGACTACGTATCTGTGTTGGATATCACCGGCACGCCAGGCGCCTGTAAAAACGGTTGGTGAATGAGGCCCATTGTTCTTAAAACATCTGAGCTAAACAAATCTTTGAGGCCTCATTCGGAGTCATTCAGGGCTTCAAGGCCAAATACCCCAGCATGGTGACACATCTGGTGTGTGTAAAATAAGACTGACTCCAAAAAACTCCTACCCAGCCTTCTGAAGCCGGGAACCAGGTCGACAAAGGTGGCAGCGCCGTCGCTGAGGGGCTGGGGCAGGTGGGGCCTGAACTGGTGGCCCAACGTGAGCAGGTGGTGAGCGATGAACATGCAGTTGTTGTGGTGGATAGCTGCCAGATGGGGAAACTTCAGCAAGTTCTCCCTGCAGGAGGGACAGATGGACCAGTGTCTCTGTGAGCCAACTGGCAGCTCGACAGCACCAGCAAACACAAGCCTCAGCCTTATCATTTAAATCAGCACAAGAAGCACTGCTTCTACCAAATTAGGTGTTATAAATGCTAATTAAGGACTTACTTGTGGTACGTAGGCACAACATCGTAGAACAGCTGAAAAATATTTCGCACAGTGTAGAAAAGTTGGGTAGCACTAAGGAAAAAGGGAACAAAAAAAAAAAGCATTGCCAGTTAGGCCAATAAGACTGAAAACAATCCAGTTTCAGCTGTGGCTGTATGGTCACAGATATGATGCAATTTGATTACGAATGTTTCATCGTAGTCAGGAATGAGCAAGTTCAGTCCTCAGGATTTATTCCAAACATGACGGCAAGAAGCTTAACCACGGTGACTTGGCAACCAAATTATGCCACGAATAAAATGATGACAAGCTGACCTTCAATGAAACCCTGGGCACCCTATGGCGCAGTAAGACCAAGCCAAGACTGTGAGATACTGGGGGCGTACCACTGGCTGGAGCTGCCCACGGCTTCAGACAGCGTGCCGAGGGCCAGCTCCATCAGTTGCTGGACGGACTCGCTGATCCGACACACAGGCAAGCAGAGAGTGTGCCGACCCAACTGCTTCTCATTCTCCAGCGTTGGGGGCCCGGCAAGGGCGGGTCTCTTCTTACACGTCTCCTGCTTCATCTTGTCCCCAGAGCCCGGATTGGGCAGCTTGGGAACAGACAGCTTGGTTTCGGGGGAGATCTAGGCACAGACCACATGTTAGCAGAGCTTCAACTGAACACCATTCAGGAACATAACCAGGACAACACAATAGTCATAAAGGGCACTGCTCACAAACAAAGACACAAAAAACACAAAAAAACAGAATCCAGCAAAAACAAATAACAGGAGTCACAATCTCAGCATCATTTTTAGCAGCTAATGCAGGAAAACTCAACTCGCCTTCTTGATTAAAAATAACCAAAGCCGACTTGCTTTTGAGAGATGTTAGAAACTTCTGAACACGGTATTAAACCCAGGCACTACATCGATCTCGATCCCCACCTTGACAGTGTTGTGTATTTCCGACGTCATCAGGTTGCGTGCCGCCACGATGACATCCTGGCACTTCTTGCTGGCGAAGTGCGCATTGACATTGCGGGCGTAATGGAGCAGATCCGTGGAATCCCCCGCCAGATAGCTCAGCTCCTTCAGCGTGTTCTCAAACTGCTCCGTCTCCTTGATTACCTTCAGGAACACGTACATGAAAACACGTGACACTAACGAAGAAGCAGGTTGTGGATGTTTAGCATGATGAGAATATTCCCCCACGTACTTCGCTGTACTTTCCCAGCTGGCTGCTGTTAGCCGGGATGGAGTACAGGAGACATTCGCGAATGATGCAGTCCGACATCTCCTCCCATATCATGTCCCCCAGGATAGTAGACATCTTCTTCTCTCCTATGGAGACGTCTAATGAGAAGGGGTCAAAATGAGATCGTAACGAAGCCTAGGAGATTTAAAAACAATTTCATAAGGTACTTGTAGATAGGACTCATAAACAGCATGCATCAAATCTGGAAGGCAGGGCAAGAGTATCTTTCCAAAAGTGGATATCAAGAGGTAAGGCCTACCTAGTAAGTGTTCGTGCAAGGCCCTGAGCACTGCTAGCACTTTGGTGTAAACCTGGGTGGGGGAGGGATGCTCTGCCAGGGTTTCCTCCAACTGGAAGGATAGCAGGGTGCCCAGGCCTGGCTGCTCTGCTACCTCCACGTGCAGGGAAGGGTAGGTGATCAGCGGCTTTAGCACGTACTTCAGAAGCACCTGCCCTGGAGCATGAAGCAGAAGGCAAACCCAGTGTGAGCGCCGAGCTGCTAACGACTAAATGCTAACAGCTCCATATACAGCGGCCTAAGTGTCGCACTCGGCTCCGAGAAACAAGTAAGGAGGGGGCGGGTCTTACCAAAGACCTTGATCTTGTGGTTCAACTGTCCCTGGATGGCGAGAGCCTGCAAGACGCCGGTGAGGAAATGATGAGGTGAGCCCTCGTCCCCCTCCTGTGCCCCACCGCACAGCTGGAGCTCCGTCTTCAGGAAGGACTCCACGCCGGACAGCTCTGAGGACCAACAAAGCAGCAGCTCAAATGCAATCACCATGCTCACAGGGTTCCTGTTGACCAATGCAGGTCTTCCGTCTTCTTCTTCTGTCTGAAGTTAAGGGTGGAGAAGTGACTCTGAGGCTAGGGTTCTGTGCCAGCAATCAGAAGGTCGCTGGTTTGAATCCCGTGTATGCCAGGAGTGATCCTACTCTACGGGACACCTTAAGTAAGGTGCTTGACCTGCAATTGGTTTGTCTTGGGTATGACGTTAATCTACGTCCAGCCCTGCAAGGAGTTTCTTCAACTTACAGGGAAAATTTGAGGGTTGGTGGCAGGATTGGCACTCCAGCTGATAGTAAAAACTCCCACAATTCCATTCAGACTAGTACAGTGCTGAGGTGTCACCAGCTGCATTCGGGCTCTCATCGCTGCAGTGGTTTATTGGGTGGTGGCTATGTCAACACACTATAATCAGCACAGGTTCCTGACCTCAGTCTTAAGTTGAGCATTATGGTTGAATTGTTTGCAAGGATACTGCAACTTCAGTTGCCACCTTCGACTGTGGCTAAAATTAATTTCATACTACATGCAAGGAGGTCCAGAGAATGGTGAGTTTACCCAATATCAGATCTTACAGTTGCTGTGCAACTCTGATGGTCTACACTGCCACCCAAGACAGAGAGCCAGTCATATCCAAAAGGAATGTGAGTGTCACAGCCCCCATGCTGGGGAGAAGTTTGGAGAACAAGCCCTAACCTTTGGAGGGGGGCAGTTTCCAGACGGCAAGCTTTGACCACTCGTCCCCCAGGTGGTAGATGAGGTTCTCCCTCTGGATGGTGAGTTCGGAGACCAAGGCCCTCAGAAGGGGGAGCTCACAGCCTTTCCAAGCTTTCAGGGAATCCACAGAACCTCGGGCCTGTAAGGAACAGTGCTAGGTCAACAGGGGCTTTCACACCAAAGTTCCCAGAACCTGGTCCTAGTTTGCAAGTGCCTCAACCATCTCGACCTGGAACTTTTGCGGTTCCTGGCCACTTTCACACCACACAACAGGAACTAGGACCTTTATGCTAAATAAGTACCGAAGACGCGAAACGTTTGGGTTCAACTTCACACAAAATTTCATATGGAGCTATACCACCACGCCAAAACACTGGAGGATAAATAAGTCATTTCGTAAGTTATTTGTTATTGGGGGGAATCAATTGCGATCAAAACAGGACAAAGCTTTTTACTTATATTTTATTTATATGACCCACAACGTGTTTGTCATTCTTATTAAATCTGCCCAGCAGACTGATCTTTCGTTTTCTACAGAATAAAAAAATGCTGTAATGTCATCCCACTAATAAGTGCTGCAAAGTTTCACAAACAGCACCAGTGATATTAGACCAAAATACACTGGGTAGTAATCAAATTTTCCAATGCAGAAATATGGGAGACGCAAGCAAAAATGTTTTTATAACAAAAAAATGGATTTAATGTAAAACACATAATAATTCCATCCACTCAATTTTTTGCTCCACTGCATCTCGTTTTCTGTTCTTCCATGTTAGTGCCAGTGCTTGCGGTTAACTAATCAACGAGGTATTGCTGCAAGTGCCTCTCCAGTAGTTCGTGTCCAAAAGGAAAAGTATGTGGTCTGGAGTAGGTACTAAAAAAGGATTCCAGAACTGCTTTTGAGGAACTACAATTGGGCTGAGTTCTTGTGGTGTGATCACAAAATTCCCTGATTCCAGAGAAAAGTTCTGGTTCCAGAAAAAAGCTCTGATGGTGTGAAACCATCAAATAACCACCAGGAACTATCCCCAAGGTGTCAACTAGGCATAAGTCATATTGGAGCAAGACTAGCTGGTCTAACTAGTCTGAATAGCTTTATTTCTGTATACTTTCATAGACAATTATATAGAGGGATTACTACTACAGGGAGCTTGCACATTACCCATAGCATATGCTGCGTTCCATTTACCTCAGAGGTCGGAAGTCATAGCTGGGAATGATGTCACACCCCAGTTATTCGCGCTCCAGCATAGCACCTCGGAAAGCCATTTAGCAATACTAAGCATCCATTTCAAAAAGCAAGATTTCTTGCTTAACCGGATAACTTGTCAGATTTAGATTTAAATGGCCTTTACCTTTGTTCACTTACATTTAGCCCAGACTAGCTTAAAGTTATCCGGCTCAGCAAGAAATCCTGCTTTCTGAAACAGGCCCCAGTTCTGGCCCAGTTAATTGTTAGCCACTGTTAGCAATATCAATTCCAGACAGCAGTTGGACCAGTAGTGTGTACGACCTTTTAAATGAACCACAAACGGAAGGCAGCACTTTATTCAGCAGAGACTCTCTACTGGGGTGGGGCGGGGCTTCTCACCTGTTCTAGCTGGTCAGCAGCAGTTGTGTACTTCTTCTCATGCAAGGCTCTGTGGTACTGCTCCATGGCTTCATCAAACTAAACCAGCAACACAGACACGCACACGGTCAGCCTACCATCCATCAGGATTTAAGTGGAGCATAAATCAATTACAATTTATTTATTAAAGCAACATATATTTTGGAGAAAGCCCATTTTTGAAGCCATTGGGGGTTAAGGGCTCAGCAATAACATCTCCCTGTCCTGGGATTTGAACCAGTGACCTGCTGATCACAAGCACAGTGTCTTAACGTGCTGAGCCACACACTGCCCCCAAAATTGCCGATTCAGCACCCGTTGTTTTCAGGGAAGGTTGACTACATCAGCCAACCGGCTGAGGATGACAAGGCCAATCAATATGAGAACACAAAGGAGTGACTTCAGGGCTGGAACAAGGCAGCCGGACAGATGAATGCTTCCACACCTTCTGCAACAATCTGAGCACGGTGATCACAGTAGTGTTCTTCTCCAGCTGCTTCTTCAGTTCTGCATACTCCACGGCAGCAACATGGAGGTTCTGTTGTACCTGGGGGGTGGGGGGGCGGTATAAGATGTGGTTATTTAGACCAGTGTTTCTCAAACTCTTCCTTGGGGACCCCCCAGACAGTCCACATTTTTGGTCCCTCCCAGCTCCAAATGTGGACTGTGTGGCGAGGAACCAGGAGGCAGCAAAAACCTGGATCATCTTGGGGTGCCTGAGGACCAGATTGGGCAACACTGATTTAGACCAGTCTAATCACCATAATCTCTAGATTTATTTTTGTGAAATAACAAGTGAGTGGCCATGCATGCATGGGAACATAATTACTGCTATTATTAATTCTAATTTAAAAATAACATGTTTGGCATTATAAGTGGTGTAGCAACTTCACCTCATTTTCTATGCAGCTTTTCAGAATGTCTATGTCTTTGGAGACTAAGTCCACCTGCGCCATGAGCTCCTCAGCCCCCTGCAGGCTGGGTAGGAATTCATTGTACCTCTTATTGATCATGTCACAGACCTCATCCTGTCGGGAAAAGTAAAGGGTTGGGAAAGAATTAATCCTCGAAGATCACACTTTAGGTTAGGAGGCCTGCCTACACCTGAGGGTGTTGTGTGTGCAACTCTATAAAATTGACTATGATCACGCAGACGAAAAAGAGACATCAAAGCCATTAATTTATAAGTCATCGAAGACCCAAGGTTTCGACCACCATGGTTGGTTGACCATAAGTTTCACCAATGGTTACTGCACACTTGCACTTTACTCGTGGTACTAATTAGTTCCTAGAGCAGCCATATCTACGCAAATATCGTCATAAGGTTCGGTTTCCATCCTTTGTCATTACTAATTAGTGAAGTCATACTGTGATCATAGCTTTTGATTTAAGCGAGAAATAACACCCAATGTGATTATAGGTATTTTATTTCTAAAACACAGGGCCAGTATACAGATCGCCCTGCTCTTTTCACTCAAATAACATGAGTTACTTGTTTCACGCGCAATACGTGGTAATGATTAGCTGGATCAGCCGTTTTTGGTATATTTAATGATCAGCTGCCACTACTACAAACACGAAAGAAGTAGCAACAAGGTTTTATCTCTAAAAGAACCGCACAAGTAGGATTACGTAGCGTAGCACATAATCGCCCATAATAATACTGGAAGAAATCCTTCGAGCTTTATAACAGATTTTAGGTTCGTCACAAATCAGCTGTAACCCGAGGGCGAACCAGAACCGGACGAGATATGCGGACAGAGCGGCTTGAAAGTGTCAACGTGGCCGGCGGGCAGCCTACCTTAGTCTCCTCAACTTTTTGGGATAATCTACTTATTTTACAACTAAGATCTTCTTTTTCCAACTTTCCTGAGCTGGCAAGCACCTCCGTCACGAAGGAAGCCATGTTTAATGTTTAGGCGCCGCTTTCAGGCAGAAATGAATCCTTTCGTCCGCTTTCAAATCTGACAGAAAGTCAGTTACGACTTCCTTTGACCGCCGAGCTAAGGCATTGTGGGAAATGTTGTTTTAATTGGCATACTGATGAGGCATTGTGGGATATGTCGTTTGCTGAAGCGTTATGGAAATGTTGTTCCTTCACTGCAAACCGCCACAGAAAATCCTTTTTTCCACGAAGGTTTTCTTGAACTTATCGGCTCAAACAAATCATGTGGTGATTTTATTTCAATAGGTGAACCCAGGGTACACGCCGTGGAGTGTACTGGAGTAATTATTAACGTCAGTGAATCGCTGTAAGTGTATTTCAGAAGTAAGATTGCAGTTCGTTCAGCAATTTATCCATAGGAACAAGGGTTCGAGGATTGTGTTTGTCACATGCCAAGTATACAATCAAACTATATCCTGCAGTGAAATTCAAAGTGGTCAACTGCAACATAGTAAGAATTAGTGAGAGGCAATAAGACATAAAGTAGCACTATAATAAATATATATTAAATAAGAAAAACCAGAAATGTGTAACATAGCTCCAACAAACTGCATTGTGTATGGGTAAGGAGCAAAATTTTTATCTTTTAATCACAACTTTCAATTAAGTGTTAAGTAGTCTGATGGCTAGAAGGTAGCCTTGGTAGTTCTCATTGAGTGACAGCAGTATTTTCTGGACTTCAGCCCGAAGAGGTAAATTCTAGGGTGGGTTTTGTTCTTGCTGATACTGGTAGCTGTGCTTCTGCATCATCTGAGGTATATGTCCTGTAGAGAGTAGGTCAGCCTTGCAGATGTGTTCACTTGAACGTAACATTCTCTGCAGAGCTTTGCAGTCCAGCACAGAGCAATTACCAAACCCAGGCTATGATTCCCATGGTGAGGATATTCTCTAATGTTTTGGAGTAGAAGGCTCTAAGAATGGCTGGTGAGATCTTCAGCTGCCTAAGAGGGTACAGCCACTATCTGGCTTTAGAAAAGAGTTTGTACATGATTTCACCAGGTGAGGTCATCGGAGATACACACCCCCAAACTGGGACCCCTTCGATTTTGAGAGGGTTGTGTGCACTAAACTACTTATGCCTAAAGTCCACCAAGATCTCCATAGTCTTACAGGTGTTCAGTGAGAAGCAGTTGGTTGACACTATTGTTTCAGACTGTCCACCTCATCCAGGTAGGCCTCCTTGTAGTTACTGGACATTAGACCGATAAAAACTGTGTTGTCTGTGTTTGGCCACATGTGCACAGAAGTGGGCTCATATCACAGCCTTGTTTGGCACCAATATCTTGGGTGATGGGAGCTGAAGTTTGTGATTTCTCCTTCACCACCTTGTGATTCAGACCCAGGTTCCTCAGTTTGGAGAACAGTATAAAGGAGACTATGGTATTGAAAGTTGACCCAAATTTTAGGAACAGCAGTCTCACATAATTCCCTTTGCCACTGTCCAAGTGAATGACAATTGTATGGAGGACATAGGAGATGACATTATAAGTTGATCTATTAGGGCGATAGGCAAAATGAAGTGGATCAACAGAACAGAATGTGGTTGCAGTGAACAGCAAACAATAGTATTCTAGTGAAGTTTACAGTATTACCATTTTTCCGAATGATTACACAGCGATTCATGAACGTACGAAGTGTATACTCTATACAAAAAGGCCTGGGTTTTCGAGAGTGCAGATATTTACAATCAAATTGACATCATCATTGTCTAATGTTGATGTAACAGTCCAACTCGCAAAGTGTCTAATAAAATCCAAGAGATTACTTCTAAGATAATCATGAGAATTACATCTGAGAAGATCAGGTAGGGGAGCTGTGTGCACATCCTGAGCCAACAGCATCAGGACTTCTTCCATTCGAGTGCTGTAGCCATTTATACTTTTCCGATACAGCTACTACTAACTGTGCATTGGCTCATGACAGCTCCATTACCTTTAAGGAAGAATTAACCTATCGAATGGAGGAATGGACAGAATGAATTCAAAAGACAATAGATCACAGAAAATGGGTGAAATTTTTTATTGAAGATTATGTGTGGGATCCATTTTCAACAATGCCAAAAGGAACAAATCTACAGAAACAATGTCATCTCCATATACATAAGATTCTCAGAATAGCCCAAAACCGTGATGTTATAGGTTCTTATGCTCTTTAATTCTGTAATAGAGGTAATTTTAACCTTGGAAAAGTCAAAGTCTGAAGTTTGATCCTTGAATTAGGCCAGATAAAGGGCTAAGAAATAAAAAATGCATAGGAATACAAAACAGTGCACAAAATAATAGTCTGAGTGACAATTCAGCATCTATCTTCTGCTCACAGGGTTCCACCTGATGATGTCACCCTGCTTGGCATCCCGGGCGGGCATCCTCACCTCCTCCCGCCCATCTCGTATAGGACTTTGCAGGCAGTTTGTGGCAGTTTAATTGGTTTAATGTGTGTCTTTCCACGAGTCAGTGTATCTGCCGCTGAATGAAAGCCTGGTGGTGGAATAGAGCGGAGGTGTTGGGGTCGTCCCCCGTTGGCCTGGGAGACAAGACACGCGCGCCCGTCTACGTCACGGTCACCACCGAGCTTCCGTGTATGGATTCCATGACAGCCGCCAGCCGGCTGCACAGGTCGTGCGGCACACTGGACCGCACCTGTGGCGGCTCCATCAGCACCACCCTGTCCACAGAGCAGTCAAGCATCCTAGGCAGGAACTCGCCCAGCTTCTCCTGCAGGGGACCTACACAGCCGGGGCAAACTCATTCTGAGAGGGACAGCATATTTCATGCTTCTCTTTTTCATTTAAAAATCTCCAAACAGGTAAGGTACTATCCTCGTAATAATAACAACATTAACTTATTAATAATAATAACATTAAGTAATTATGGTACCCAATATCGTCTCATCCTTATTTATATCTACATGTTTATTTCTTAATTAATAGCACATTTTTTATTCTCCACCTTTTTATTTTTTTCCATTTATTGTTTTGTGTATTTTTTATCTTGGTGGTATGTTTAAATTGTATTCCCATGCCACCAGCTGCACAAAACTGGTACTTTTAGTACAGGCGAATAAATGGATTTAGATTCTGACTGTCATTATTATTCCATGGATTCTTCCATGGACAGTCACGGGCCAAGGTTACTCACCATCCATATCCTGTCCCAAGTAGGAGCACCAACGAGTCCTCATCAGCTCGATGACATCAAGGTCCTCCTGGCTGATATTGTCGCGGATCATCAGGTGCATGCAGGGGATGACGGCGTCATTCATGATAGCCACGCCCTCGGACACGCCCATCTCATCACCGCTAGCGAACAGCTTAATCGCGTTGTCGTTCAGTTCCTGTGCAAACGGAGACCGAGCCGGCAGAGACGCTGAGCCTTGCCGAGGGGGGAAATGCTGACAGGTAATGTGTGTTGCCTGATTTATTGGGGTGGAAAATTCAGGTCCAAAAAGTACAAATGCGGACCAAGATTTTGTTTCAACCAACCCGCTGACTACTCTTTGACTGTGACTGTTTATACTCATCTGGCTGGCTGAAACAAAATCTTGGTCTGGATTTGTATTTTCTAGACCCGGACCTTTCCAATTCTGTTGATTAATACCATAACTATTTAACAAGTTTAAAGGTTATATATATACTTTAGAGGACATAATGTTTTTGGCAATATTCTCATATTATACATGCCACTCTAATAAGTCCTGTTGTGCTTAAAGAGGACATTCAGGGCTTTAAGATAATATTGTGTATGGGGGGGTGTGACCTTCTTCCTTCTTCCAGTCAAATCTAAAATATGATCAATAAAAATGATTTTCTTCCCCACTGGAACTCAGGAGGATATATGCAGATTAACATATCAATAAACGTCAGCTGCAGTTCATTTTTAATTAGGTAAACTTGTATGGCATTCTAGCCCTGTACATAATTTGTGCATTAATTCAAGTTGACATTACGTGCTTAGTTGTAAGACTAAATATTTTCAGTTATACCATGCAGAAGGAATTCAGACCTTTGCGATGGTCTTTCTGGTAATTAGCCTGACATCCTGATTCTGGTTTTGAATTCAGTGTTCAAATTCTGTGCCGTGTGGCAGACGAGAGGCTTACTGTCAGGCACTTCCTCCTGTACAGCGTGATGAGCGTTGGGTCAACGCCCTTCCTCACACCTTCCTTCAGCAAATCCGCGTTGTTCTGGAAGGCGTAGACCAGGTAGTTCAGCGCCTCCCTGATCCTGAAACAGGGGGGGGAGATCAGCATACAGGGCCGATGGGCTGCCCCCTAAGATGGCCACCGTTCGGGTCCACCTACTTGCCATTCTGGTACTGCTCCAACCCCGTCAGAAGGTGCAGAAACACATTCAGGAATGTGCTGTAGTCGTCATGCCACTTCTGCCGAAGACAGAGAGACCAGAAGTGCAAAGCTGGGTTAAGGAGTAAGTAAGTGACACAGTGAAACGATGCATTAAAGACACAGCCCCCACCGTAAACTCATCCATGTCCATATCTTCAGGCTTGATAAGACGTAGTTTGCTTCGAGCCTCTTTCATAATACTGATCGACCTGAAAAATTAGGACACCATCTGATATCGGTGACAATACCAGCAACACATATTTATTGGTTTTTCTTTGCATAAAAAAATGCTAAAACTTTATTTAAGGGAGCATGAGTAACGTAGCAACTCAGTTACAGTACAAATCCTGAACAAATATACTACAGTAACTGCATGAAATACATGACCCATTATTATTGATTAATGATAAACGAATATGGGATCAGTGTGTAACTAACACTTAATGTATTAATTAACCAGAGAAGTTACAAACATTATTTATGCCGCCTCAAGTAAAGTGTTACCAAAAAAAACTTTTGTTAGTACATGATTTACTTATCTCCATATTTTGTATCTGTGAAGATAAATGTAACAACATATTTAAGTTTTTTTAAGAAGCAAAGCAAATTTTTTCACTGTGGGTTAGTGGCAAGTCGTGCTTGATTGGCTGTCGCTTAGTAACTGGTTATAAATCTTTCCAGTCACTAAATCCTTCATCAGATGTTAACCTAAACAAAGTTACACGTAAATAAACATAGTGTCCTAATTGCAAACCGTCTATTGTCATGCTACACCCAAAAAGTAGCAAGTTGTGCCAACAGAAATGTCTGGCAGCCTTGGTCGTGTGGCAATAAAGATTCTGTTCTGATTCTGAAAGTGAAGCTTCTCCCAGCAGGCAGATAAGATGGTATCTCCTAAATAAGGGATCTTCTAAGTGTGATGTGTGAGTTTCTATTCCGGAATTCCACAATCCAGCGGGCATGCCATTCCCAGAGTAGAGGCAGCTGATGAGCGGGGGTGGGACTATACCTTTCATCATAGCGCAGATTCCGGTCGGCAAATTGCTCGAGTAGCGTGCGCTCGATGACCCGGTTGGGGGTGTGGTTCTGGAAGAAGTACACCAACACATGCTGTAAACGGGGGTCACTCTGGGGGGTGGTCGCCTCCTGGGACAGCTGGTAGAGCCGGGAATACTCCTCATGGAAGGCCTGAGAGAGGAGGGACAGCCCTGAAGGGGGGGGGTCTGAACCCTCAGCATAATGCAAGCTCATCACTAACGCTGACATCATTATCACTAACGCTGACATCATTACCAGATTATGGACACTTTTTACACAGAACACAGGAGGCTTCATTATATACATATAATTCAAATGAGGGCGATGAGACCCCAAATATGGACGTCAAACTGCTGCACGCGCTGAGATACCTTGATGAGACCAGCCTCTGGCCCGTCCTTATCGAACACCTGCCTGGCTTTGCCGATGGCCATGATGATTCCTTGCATGGCTGGTGTGAGCATCACCTGCCACATGGGGGCAGTATGCAGAAGGCCACGAGAAAGGGAAAGAAAAAGATTCTGTTTTTCTTATAAAGTAAATAGTATAGTCCTAAAAAGAAGAACCATATGTCTCTTTTTAAACTACAGCTCGGCAAGCAAGTCAATGTTTATCTGAACTGGGCCGAGACTCGCTGAGGTAATTCGTACAAGACAGTTCATCATTATGTTTACTTGGCAGAGTGCTCCTTTCCTCGTGCTGTGTGCTTCCTGGATAAGCTGTAGACTTACTGCACCCTGAACTAAATAAGCATATATGAAAGATGGGTGATGGATGGTCACTGATGTTTTACGGCTGCAGCTGAACAATTTGTACTGATTCACACAGCATAGCAAGTTATGGATGCATAGGGAATAGAGCAGTGTTTCCCAATCCAGTCCCCGGGGACCCACAGACTGTCCACATTTTTGCTCCCTCCTAGCTCCCAGTAGAGCAAAAATGTGGACTGTCTGGCAGGGAGCTTGAAGGAAGCAAAAATATGGATCAATTTAGAGAACCAGATTAAGAAGCACAGCCATTAGGAACAATATGCTTTCGCTGTAACTGAACATGCTTCTGGTCCCTACACACCTCTTCATTATAGCCGTCTGCGTCAGACCGCACGAGGATCTTCCCCACGCTGGGAATCTCCACCTCGAACACCTGGTTCTCAGGAGGCTGGATCTCTGCTGGGGGGGCTTCCTTCTCAGGAGAGGCCTGAGGCTCTGGGTCAACCGCACCCTCCGCTTGGGCCTCTCCCGCTCCCTCGCTTTCTGCCTCTCCTCCTGTCTTTGCTTCTGTTTCAACCTCATTCTCTCCTGCTGCTTCTGCCAATTTCTCCGCCACTGCCTCAGCATCCTGAAGGTCAGCGTCAAACAGATAACAAAAAATGACATAAGAACAGCATGGAGAAAGTAGTCAAATGACCAGGACCTTCCTCTAACCATATTTGTCTAAAAAATAAAATAAACTATCAGGCATCAGCACAGAGTGTAAGTCCAGCAATTGCTTCACGTTGATAACAGAAGCATCCTAGATTTTCTCTTTAGAAACTGATGCACGTTGTACATGGACTTATACCAAAATACTGCAATTGGCCACTAGAGGGCATCGTGTAATAATTTACCAGAAGATCACAGAAAAAAAACTTTGCATGTCATACAGCACGGCTATTCAAATCACGGTCCTCAAGGGCTGAGCCCTGCTGATTTTCCAGCCTTCTTTTACCTGTGAGCCGGGTGTGAACCCTCTGTGACCAATCAGAATCAGTAATTATTAAAGTAACTATCCGGGAAAACTGAAAACAAGTTTTGGATTTGGAATCGAGGTCCAGATTTGAAGAGCCCCATCATACAGTATGTCAGAGTTTTAAAGAGCTTCACATTTGCTCAGTTAATTTTCCTTAAAAGTGAATGCAAGGCTCTGTTTTGGATGTTACAGTAGATTGCGGCAAACAGGCCACAGAAATGTCTGATACCTTGACAATAATCTGTCCTGTTACCTTGGCTAGAAAATCAAAAAATAAAAAATCCTTGTGTGATATTCAAAGCCCAGCGGCTCAAAGCTGCAGTCGTATTGCACAAGACATGCTAGGAATGTTTGTGTATCCTTGCAGTTCAGTGGGGAAACTTGAATAACCATTAGCAATAAAATAAAGCAACAAAGTATTACTTACATTTGTTATATTCATGACTACATCGTTACCAAAAAACAAGGGAGTATTTCATGTGTTACATTAACTTCAGGTTGGAATACACAATAAAGATGCTACTGCTACCTGGAGGATTTGATAATGTAATGGTAGCTATTAATAATTAAGCATATTAAAATACCCCAGAAACAGACTGACCAATAAAATCGCGTGTAAGTGTCTCTAAGTGAATCCCCTTTGATCTCGTGGAGGTAAGGCCGGCGATCAAGTCATACGCCACATGCCGAGTCCCACCTGAAACTGACAAGCTTCTTCCTCATTATCTTGGCCACAGTCTTCTGCACCAGCAGCAGGCTGATCTGATCGCTCCGGGTCGACGGTGCCGTGTTCTGCCGGAAGCAGCGACGGTTGACTGAGGGTGGGCTCTGAGGAGAGATCGGCAAGAACCATGATGCCTTTTGGCGAGAACTGCCATTTAATGCTCCGTTTAAGGCATGAACTGGGTCACTGAACATAGACGTCACCACCATCAACAAGTTACCATGTTTTTAGTATGAATCTGAAATTCCATTTTTAATGAATTACAACTGTATTACTGTGACATTTGTATTAAATACACCATAAATGGCAGGAGGAAACATACACTTAGCAACACCTAGATACACTTAGCAAGTGACAAATTTTTAACAAGGACTACATTCTATGTAACTAAGGAATTTTTAATCGTATAATACTGGCAGGATTTAGCTAATTACACTGCTGGAAAGCCGCTAATGGTGCTAATTGCCAAATGCAAAAACATCTGGCATGATTGGAACTGAATCACTTAAAAGCATCCATTCGTCTTCCATAACTGTTTATCCAGAAGGCGGCCATGAGCATGGAGCCCAACCCGGGCAGCACAGGGAGAGCAAAGTAAGGGCGATCTGGAGACACTGATTCACCGAACCACATGTGTAGGTCTGGGGGGGGGCTTAGCAGCTGGAGGCTTGGAGGGGGGCTGTGCAACTCTGATGTAAAAAATGAAATGATGCTTTATTTGCCACTTTATTTGCACAAATACACTATAATGCTCTTTTCCCCCATGAGTCACATTATCGCTGTTTTTGAGACAGACGCACAGTTGAGAGTGAAGCTTGGGGTCTGAGCACAGGGTCAGTTCACTTATCTGGCGTCCCTTCCAGAGGGCTTGGCTCAAGGGCTCAACAATGTGATTATTTTGTCGAGGATGGGATTTGAACATGCGAACTTCTGAGCACAGGTCTAACCCATGGAGCCACATAGTGTCCTCCAACAGGAACAGGTACGGCTCATCAGAAGCTTTCCAGGACCGCAGTTGGAGACCCCTGGTATAAATGGAACGGAATCCAGGACAGCAACCAGAAACACTCAGCTAAGATGGCAGCAATGGACAGCAGTAATAAGCAGCTGAATGACGCTCCAGCTAAGGATGCACACCCACCTGGTTCCTCATGTTTGGCGACCTCCGTCACACACCCCTGCGCCTCCTCGGGGCTGGGTTCGGGCCCGGCGGGTGCCTCCCGCTGCTCCCTGCCCAGTTGCTCCTCCCACTCCCGCAGCTCCTGCTGGAACCAGCGGTTGTCCTCCTGCACGTAGCGCCTGAGGATCGGTGGCAGGGCGTCCATCCCCTGCAGGACCTGGCCTGTCTCGCTGTCGGTGTCCTCTGTGAGGCCCAGAAAAGTCCAGTGCCAGAAGACAGCGTGATAAAAAGTGACAAAGAAGGCCTATAGGAGTAAAGCTCACTGTAGACAGCTCGCCTTTGAGCAGGGACACTGAAATCACTTTCCTGGGGCTGCAACACAGTCAGGCTTGTTTTCCAGCCAAGGTCCTCATTAGATCCTAATCAGCCAATTTCATCATGAACCTAAGATTTACTTTGCTAAAATAAACTTAAGACCTACTTTTCTAAATGTAAAACTCAATGCCGCATTTTCCGCAGATAATCTGAAGCGGCCACGGTTTTGCAGCGAGACAATTACGTGCTCGGCGAAGCGTTATTGATTCCTTGATGGGGGATGGCATGCAGCGTGCGTGCGTAGCGACGCCGGCAAAGCGGGGCTGTCTGAAATGTGCACAGAATTACTGCATTCATACTGTAAAAATAAATGCGAGACTATATTGGGAAAATAAGACCAGGCTGAAAAAGACTCGGAAAAGCCCTAAAATTTTAAGTTGCCAGGTACGCTTAGGTGGTACTGCGGTAAGTGTGGCAACACTTAATGCACCCATGTATAATGCATTATAGACATCTTCATAATGCATTATAATGCATTCATAAAGTATTATAAAAACAGCTATGACTTTATTAATAAGGAATAACACATTATAGCTATGTTTATTATGCATCATGAATGCTCTATGAAGCTCTCATCTATAATGCACTATAAATACCTTCATAATGCATTATAACGGCTTATACTGACCATTATACTGTAAACCATTATGAAGGTATCTATGACGCATTATGATGACTGCTTTAAATAAAATGTTACCGTTATTTTTAGTATACTGCATTTCTTTGGGGGCGCACCACAACATTTTTGTAATCTTGACAACAATAGGCCCAATTTTCAAGATTTCGAAATGCCAGAATAGCGTTTTGAAAATACTGGCAAAATACCATATATCTAAGAACAATGTCTGGACGGTATTCCAGTATAAATAATTAGATGGTGCCCAAGCTTATTGCCAGGTGAGAGTAGAGCGATGAGCGAAAGGGACGAACCTGCGATGAGATGGGGAAGCGTGTCGTCGATGTACATGAGGCAATAGGCACTGGCGTTGGTCAAGCCGCCATAAGAGTCGCGTTCCAGCTCCTCCCAGGATGACTCTGTCACCAAGACGTCGTTGCACTTGAGCCAGCTCTTGCGGGATTGGTCGAATACATAGGCCCAGTAGTGGCCGGCTGAAGCCTGTCCCTCATGGACCAGCACAGCATGGAGCCGGTACGGCACCTAGGAGCAGGTAAAATCAAAGGGCGCTGTCACTTGCATCCTTTATGAACGGGCCCTCGTTGGTATCCAGGCCAAGCAATGCTACAGGGCAAGGACTGCCAAGCCCTCCATGTTAAATTTGCGTGTTAAGAACAGTGTAGGAAGGAGATAACTTGATAAGCACTGCCCAGAGTGACACAAAATAAGACTGCTGAAAGTAATGGAAGGTATCAACACCCAACCTCATCAATGGCACTGCAACAAAAAGATTAATCTAAGTTAGTGAGCTGCAGCTGGATATTTTTTTTTTCTAAAATAAGATGTTGAATGTCAATTCTGGGCACTGAAGTAGAATCTGTGGTACAGGTACATTCGATGGGCTACCCTGACTAGAGTAACGTACATGACGAAAGCGTTGAAAATACGAAACAGGAAAAATGAGGCATCGTTGGCACTGAAGCATAAACAGTCTGATCTAATCTACTGATCAAAGCAACGGCTGCCTCCAGACAGCAACGCCTCCGCGAAGATCATGCTGAGGCGTCAGTTACCTGGCACAGCCTGTTGTCCGAGTACATGGCCTCCAGCGACTGGCTGATCCTTTCAATGCTGCCCTTTAGCTCTGTACGCAAAACAGGGAACGTACCTGGGTCAGGTGAGTGAGAAGCAAACATAGAAGCAGCCAAGGGCCACTACCAAAGGAGAGCGATTCAGGTCAAATGAGCTCAACGTATATTTGAGTATTAGAGTATTTATAATTTAGAGTATTTATACTTTTCAGATAGTAATGTTGAGTATTATCAATAACTACTTTGTTACTTCATATCATTCCAGTGGGAAAACACAAATTGAACTGTCAAGCAATAAACTAACCAATCAAAGGGATTGTAAAGCAAAAGCAGTGCTGTCAATCAAAAGACCCGACCAATTAAAAAGGTGGATGGGCAGTAGGTGTACCATTGATGTTGTTCTCCACCTCAATCCTCCAGCGTTGCAGGCAGCTCTTGACATAATGTAGCTCCTCCTCAGATATGCTGTGGGGTGCAGGATGTTGGGCAGAGTCCATGGGGGGTCTGCACTGGGTGAAGGGTTTGTATATGGGTGTCCTCTGAGCTGTGGTCTCCTGACTGCCTGAACTGTCCGATGGGCCTGTGTCGTCCAATTCTGTTTGGCTATGAACCACACAAGATGTTACATCATTGTCAGTTACCCAGCAGGCTACCGCCTATTTTTGTACAACCTACTAGAGGCATGCAGAATGTCAGCTACTACAACTTAGACCTGTAACATTTTGGCTACAAACAACCTTGTGTTCCACTTTTCGCTTGCAGCAGAGGCTAAACAAACAGCGAGTGTCAAAATGTGTTTATATCTGACATGTTTTGCACATCAGAAGTGAAAAGGTATTATAAACATTGTGTTATGCTGGTTGATGCATATGTCAGAGGGTGGTGTATAACATAGTAGGTTAGTGATCTCTGTTTGTGTGTGGAAGGTCATAGGTTCAGGTCCTGTTTCTGGCAGAATGTACACGTATTATTGTTGAGACCTTAAATTGAGCGAGCTGGCTGACCGATCCCAAGCATTTCAGACTTAAATTAATCTTCCTAATATCAGAGGCTGGTCACAAGGGCCAAGCCAAAGACCTTTGGGCCTGTTGGTACCTGGCCTCCCCATGGTTGGGATCTGGGTGCACGGCCTGGGTGCCTGTGGAAGCCTTTAGTGGGGTCCTCACATCCTCTACTGGGGACAGACTGGTGGCTTTGGTGGTTGCAAACTCCAGCACGTACTGCAGCATGTCCGCCAAAGGGTACCTAGCCGGACCTGAGCCGTAGTGTTTATAGCTGTGAAACAAAGGTGGGTGCACCTCAAGCACAGTAAGGAACAACATCACACCATCTTGAAGACTGCATCCATTTAAGAGGACTCAGAGGTTCACCTCTCCAGTTTCTGCTGCAGGACTGTCAGCTGTTCCTTCATCCTCCTGACTGCTTCCCTTCTGCCCTGCGTCAGGTCAATGTTCTTGTGGAGATACCTGATCAGAGAGTTAACTCCCTCACTGAGGCACCACGGAGAACACGCATCATCGCTCAAGCAAGTGGCCCACTAGACTCTATCCTAATTAAGTGACTGTTACATTGTGTGTTGTTGCCTCAGAGCAAGCGTGGTAATTTGTTTGGTAATTTGCCATCTTTAATGACTTCTTTATTGGTTTTCTTGCTGAACATATGTGTCCAGTAAACAACATCGCATACTATACACAGATCTTACCTGTCCATATATATCACCTGAGGGAACTCCAATTTTTTATGTATTTTCTCTGGCCTCCCTAAAGACTGGTTGAACTCAAACCTGGACAGTTCAAAGGTCAGCACCGGCGGCAACTTAGAGAACCATCGCTATAGACAAAAAGAATTTATATTCATGATCAGCACCAAGAGACAATGAAAGGATCCTGCCCAGTTTCCATAGAAACCGTAATGCTCACCTCTCGGCCAGAAGGAGTGGTACGATCGGAGTGCAGAGACTCAATCTCCCCCTCCACCATAGCGCCTTCCAGACACTCATCCAAGTTGTTAAATCCGTTAACTTGCAAAGGGTACTGTCCAAACTGCTCTATGTTAGACACAATCTTTCCTGAATAACAAGGACACCAAGGAAACTGCGTCAGAAACACATCTTAAAAAAACACCACGCTCCTTAGTTTCTCAGCAGAAGGTCAGGAATGTTTTTTTTTCCCCTTTACCTTCACAAGTTCTCTCTGCCAGAAAAGTACCGTAAAACAGCTGAACCATTGGGTTTTCTTGTTTATCTTCAGGATTACTGAGGGCCAAAAGCATGCAAAGAGTGAGATATACAAAAAGGCTTTTCCATATGCTGAATGGAGAATCAGTACACCTAAACAAGGCACCATTAAAAGGTGCTTTAAGGTTGACCATGTAAGGCAATGACTCACTTTGCGTTAGAAGCTAACTGAAAAGCATCCTCAAGCCAGTCCAACAGTTTGTGGGTGAACTCACTGACATCCTAGCAGGTAGAAAGATGGAGGTTAAGAAAATTAGATGATTGTAACCTGAGTTCTGAAGACAGGAAGTGGATGACAGGTCTACCATCATTATACAGCCGAAAAGTCCATGACCACAGACACACTGTATGTCCACACCATCCAGACGACATCAAGCTGATATCTTGCACACTACAGTCTGAGGTTCCGTACCTGTTGGGCTTCGCTGGTGCGGAAGGCATCTCTGAGGAGCTCCACAGCTGCTGAAGGGTCCACAAACCTGCGCTTGGAGCCCACCATCAGGGCGAAGAGGCAACGCAGCTCTTGCATGAAGGCTACATTCCTTTTGTCCTGCGTATGCAGACACACACTGAATCTAATTCATTTAATTTCCACCAAAACCTGCCCCCTCAAACCATTTTTTCAATGAAACCCGAAATTCTGTATAAGTGCCAAAACCGAAATTAACGCCAGCCTCCTCTTCTGTACTCTGGCCACAGAACCTCGTAAAAACCCAACACGCACCTCATAAACCTTACATACCGAGGGGCTTTTGCACTTTTCCAGAACCTTCTCAGTCAGGCTGTAGTTGAGCACCAGTCTACGGAACACCGGTAGATGGAATAGGGACTGCAACATAAGAGTCGCAAAACACGGCTCTTCAATTTGCTGTTGGTCGCATGAAAATATAACACATTTCAGCGTATATATACAGACGGTTGTGTGACTACAGTAACAAATTCATTCTACAACACAGACAATGCCATATGACCAATAAACAACCTTGTGTGATTTTGCTGTGTAGGTTTGATAGATAGCGACATCTGTAGAAGGGTGCATATTTTGTGCACCCTTTTTACATTCAATCATTCTGAACAAAATAAATTTCTACTGTGTGGAGCCTGATTCATTTTCTGGTTCAATTATCTTTGGCAAACGAAAGTACGGTGTAATTTAATCAGAAACGTAAACAGAAGGAGAACAACATCCTCGCAACAAATTCAATTACGGCTTATCGCCATCTTACAATGCACGAGCAGCTGATAAACAGAGCTTATTTAGCTACTATTGACCAATCGGCTCGTCTGGACGGGAAAGCAAACTAGCGTCTCAACAATGGACAGCGAAACCGGGCACACTGTATCTGCCCAGGAACGGCGCAAATCCAAGAGTCCCGCGCTTGTTTATGCCTTCCAGTCGACGGCGCGTCTACGATGAAATCTTTCCGGGCGCTCATGCCCGATTGATACACCGCAAACTCATCTAGGGTGAATGATGAATGGGCCCCTTTTTCGGCTCCGATAATCTCCAGACGGAAGCCCATTCCGGAAGGTGCCTTAAAAGTTCTCCGCGTGCCGTATCTTCGCGGACGCCGCGCTATTTAATTACCGCCGCTCTCTATCAACATCGGCGAAGGGAGGTGGATTTGATTTCACGGGAGCTGCCTTGCAGTCCGCCCTAAGGCAAGGCCGAGAAAACCATCAAACCATTAGTATGCAGGCAGCCCGCCTGGAAGGAGAAGCTCAATCTCACACCATCACCCCGCTGTCATTTCAAATAACTAAATATCGCGGTAGGAGGCTTGAGTATGATGCAGCCCGCGGTGATGGAAAGCGCAGATGTATTATCCTTCACAGAGGAGCTACGGTGCCAAGGCATTAGTTAATAAAGTGGTGATCTATTCTTGGAAGCCATTCAGGGACATCTGGGGGAAAAAAATACTCCAGTTTAATTTTCATTACGGTTTTCAGAAATACCCTGTGTCACCTGTGGAAAACTGCAGCTTAAGAATTATGCTCTAATTCACTAGTTATTTTTCTGATTCATAGCCCTTACAGGGTTTAAGGGACACAGCTGTAGGGTAAGCCCCCCCCCGTACAGTAACAGCAGCAGTATGATATCTGAGATTTCTGGGCCCTGGTTGTGTAACTGTGACCCGATCCCACTGCACAGGGCCGTCCAACCCTTTTTGAGGCCCTAAGCAAAATGGAATTAACCTAGTTGTCATTTGTCATCTTCCTTCCCATTCTGACAGGGTGACCAGATGAGGGGGGCCCCCTAGTGGCTACTGGGCACTAAGCAGCCACCTGCTTCTCTCATGCCTTGGGCTGGCCCAGCCAGAGTGGTGTGTGGAGAGATACCTGTATGACAGCACTGAACCAGCAGGTGTTGCCCACGTTGCGCACGCCCACGGGCCAGTCGTCCTGCCGGATCCAGTCAGCTGGGCTGGCACTCTCGCCCGGGGTCTCGCTCCGCTTCCTCTTGGCACGCGCCGCACTCTCCTCCACGCTGACCTCCAGGGCTCTGCGACACACCCCAGATGCAGCCTGATCTGTCACACACACTGAAGACAAACCCTGGGGCGGGACACAAGCTAGCGGGGGAGCAGGTGGCCTGGCGACTAATGAACTGTTCTTGAAATCAGTGGGTCATGGGTTCAAATCCCTGAAGGTAGACCCCCCCCCCCCGATTGCACTGTCCAACACTCTAGCCCAAGCAAAGTCCCTTATGCTACCCAGCTTCCTAAACAGTCAAAACAAGGAGCCACAGTTTCATATAAGGGCATTTCACTTAAAAAATACCACGGCAGCATGGTGCCAAGATACACAATTCATTTAGACTGGAAGGTAAACAAGCAGGCACACCTTCGCTCAATAAGACGAGCGCGCTGCCCAGTGAGACGGGCACGATAGGCTAAATGAGGCCCTACCTACTTAGCTCCTTCTCCTCCGCCTCGCTGTTCTGGGACTCCTGCAGACTGAGCTCTATGGCGGTCTGAAGGTCATCTTTCGGCCTGTCCGTTGACATGGCAACATCTGGAAATACAGTGTAAAGCTGCAACTCCAGGGGTGGGGGAGTTA
>JAODKE010000040.1:19487083-19497599 GCA_026779605.1 Mormyrus hasselquistii
CCCGATCTATGAAAGCATAATAGACTGGGCCCCCACCCCAGTAGGGCCCCTGGCCCTCCGGGGCCCATGGAATCGTCTTAACCCCCCCCCCCCCCAACACACACACACACACACACACACACACACGCCCTTTACTGCGCCCCTGTACATGGTATAGGGAGGTAAATGCAGTACATACAAATTTGAAAAGTACACAGTACAGAAATAGAATATGTTAAAAAAAGTAAACTGTAGTATTATAGAAAAAAATACATATTTGTAGACAAGAATAACAAATTAGTGACTAACACCGATAGCACTGGATTTGCATTATTATTATTATTATTATTATTATTATTATAGTTGATTCCTTGTATTTTATCAGTCAGAATTATTTTTTTTGATTTTCCTGAAGGAAACATCCATCCAGAAATATGTTTGATGTCGTTTTCAGGGCGTCTTTTTGTGTTCATCTGGTTGTATCACGCTCTGCCTGTGTGACAGATCTCTGCCATAATCCCAGCACGCTGATCCTAACTACTTAAGTAATCCTTTGAATTTGCAACAGAGGATGACAACTGCCACTAACATAACGTTGCACTGAGACGAGTCAGTGTAAACCATGAACAGGCCGGTCCAGATTAACCATATAGGCATATGAGCATGTGCACAGGGGCACCACGTCCTCAGGGGGCACCAAATAGATCAACCCAGTGTAAGGTCGCCCCCCCAGTCCCATTTGCAAATGTCTTTTAACAGATTAATGCAATTTAATTTGCAATGCATTTAAGAAAATTCAGTGCTTGAAGTGGGGAAAAACAGTACTCTCCTTATTAGTCAGCACCAGGTGTGGGTACTCCCATAGTTACTCAGTACCAGGTGTGGGTACTCCCCTTGGAATTCAGTACCAGGTGTGGGTACTCCCCTTGGTATTCAGTGCCAGGTGTGGGTACTACCCTAGTTAATTGGTACCAGGTGTGGGCACTCCCCTTGGTATTCAGTACTAGATGCCAGTACTTCCCTTGTTATTCAGTACCAGGTGTGGGTACTCCCTTTGGTATATAGTACCAGGTGCTGGTATTCCCCTTAGTATTCAGTGCCAGGTGCTGGTACTCCACCAGTTATTCAGTAGCAGGTGCAGGTAGTCTCCTAGTTATTCAGTACTAGGTCCGGGTACTCCCCTATTTATTCAGTACTGGGTTCGGGTACTCCCCTATTTATTCAGTACTAGGTCCGGGTACTCCCCTAGTTATTCAGTACTAGGTCCGGGTACTCCCCTATTTATTCAGTACTGGGTTCGGGTACTCCCCTATTTATTCAGTACTAGGTTTGGGTACTCCCCTATTTATTCAGTACTAGGTCCGGGTACTCCCCTTTTTACTCCCCTTGTGTAACGTTTCCCGTGTTAGAAGGATTTCTGAATTTCGCGAGGTACTAGTCATAATAATAATAATAATAGTAATAATAATAATGATAAAAATAATAATAATAAACTTTAATTACTACCAAGTTTCGCTCTGTTCACTCCCCTTATAGTTTCTTTTGCGTTCAATTGCATCTTTTCGCCCCTGTGGCTGGAGCCAGTCAAAGCATTAGAATCTTATCTGTCTGTAATGGAATTAAAAGCCCAAGGATTATACGATTTAGTCCAGGATTTATCTTTTAAACAAACTAATTAAAAGTTTTGTTTCACAGACTGATATGGCATAGCAGGCTACTCAGCGACACTTTACAGTCTTTGTAATGAAAAATGTCACTTCCTCTTTAGCTGTGTATCAGTAAAACATATAATAACAATATATAGGAAAATTTCACCAGTAGGCCTTCTCTAACAATGTCCATGGTAGAAAACACAGTTTTAAGAAAAGCATTAATATGTCTCAAAAACCAACATTTTAAAACCCATTTGATGGTTTGTGTAGTTAAAAATAAAAATAAAATAAAACATTCTGGATCTGTTAAGTTTGGTGAGTGTCAGGTCGAGTTCTACCTCTTTATCAGTGTCGGCATTTGGTTTGGAACCAGTAGAGAAGACGCTACAGCTCCCTCTGCTGGTGGTTGCAAGGAGCTCAAGGGTGTCTAATTGATTGTTAATAGCTTTTCAAAATTGCACGCTACGGCGTGCAACAGCTACACGTATAGAACAACTGCGCTTATTAAAATATCCGTTCTTGTTTCTTTTTTTCTAATAAACTTGATTCAGAAATATAGGTTTTCTAATCCTATGAGAATCACTTGGTCAAAGTGATGCAAACCAAGTGTAACAATGCAGGCTTTGTTGTGGTGTCTCAAAGGTGATAATATTCAAAAGCAATTTTTCCCTGACAATAAAAAATAAAAATATTTGTCCAATAAAAGGAATTTCTCTGGTGTGTAGCCCCCGTACACACAATTTACTATCAAACAACGGTAAATTCCGTGGTGAATTTGGTTTCCTGTAATGTGCAAGATAAGAAATTAACTGAGTTCTTTGAGGAAAATGATAAAAGCTATCCCAAACAATTACAATGCTTACTGCATACTTTTAAGTGCAACAGTAATTTTCATTCTATAAATACATGTGAAATACAGATATTATTATACGCTGTCAATGGTCACCCTATTAATGTTATCATTAAATTAAAAACGCACGGCTGTTCATACTATTGAATGCCCTATACCAGTGTAAAATTAAAGGGTTTGAAATTATCACTGTGTAATTTTCCCTGTCGTTGTTCCCTATTTTAGTAGGAATAGTCTCTTTTCTGTACCATGGGCTTTTAACTTATAATAGCGAGATGACACCTGAGATCAAAAGTCAATTACATATTGCCTTCATCCTGCTGCAGCTCTACATCATTCCAAGGAAGCCTTAACTCCTCTCATTAACATCCAGGTGTAGTCTTACACCGAGGAACTGCCCGTACTGATGATTCGTCTTATATGATTAGTCCTTTAGTAATTATCTTACGTGGTCGCGACTGAATATCGTATAACGTGACCCACGCTCGCTTCCAGTAAGACAACTTTTTCACTTGCAAGGGCCAAGTGTGCGTCACATACACCGCGGTGCGCTGTCAGACAAACGGGTTCATAAACTTGATACCCCTCCATGGTTATATTTTCCTGCCACAACCGTCAGAGGCATCAACTGACTTAATTAGGAGCCAAACGAAGTCCCACCCTGATCGCCCACCGTATTATATCTCCCGTTTAATCGCATTAGTGATAATGGGGGGGTAGGTGGACCAGCACTGGCTTCTAATATCACTCTGCCTACAGATCTATGACTCCGAAAAGCATTTTCGCAGCGCATGAAAAATTATAGATATGGGTCTATGTAATCCATATCTGAAGGCGTCTTTTAACTTGGTTACGCGTCTGCATTACCTGAAAAGTAAGGGAAAATATTGATTTAATTCTGGACAAATGGGAAATTAGTTAAAAAAAAAAAAACATTTCAAGCAAACTTTAAAAATATAACATTTGCCTTATCACACGGTTCCGTTCCTACTGCGATACGCCACTGGGATGGGAAAGGTACGACCGGAACCAGCCGCTCCCCTAAACACACATGGTACTCCCAAACAACTGGTGCCGCCCATAACCAAATCTAACACTTTAGAGTTCCCCCTTTTTTTCATAGTTAATCATATCTTTATATATTTTTTGTTAGGCTCACAAATCAACATACTTCAGCTAGGCTAATTTTATTACGCTGTAAATAAGCAGGCGAAAATATAGGCGAAAAATTGAAATGTATGTAGGCCGATTAAATGCAGCAAAAGATCATTGGGTGTTAAACAGGCAAAAGAAAGCTCCGGATATTTGACGGCAAGTTTTCGTATTAACCGCTGCACCCTTGTTAGCATACACTGATGGCCAAAAATGTGGAATGTCTTTAGAGAACTGGAATCTTTATTCCAGTTACTCCAGGTATTTTTTTAAAATCGTCCAATGTATATTTGTAAACGTTATTTGATTGTTTATAAACATTGCCGCCGATATTCGTGTATTAATTCTTAAATTGTTATACCAAAAATGCTAGGTGTTTCCTCAATTTTGGCCACTAGTGTATTTTTATTTGGACAGTTTCCCATATATACACCTTATTTCATCATAATTGTAGTAACTTTGCCAGACCATTTATTTAGGTCTTATTAAGCTATTGGTGAAATAAATCATAGGCCTATATATATTGTGAATTGAAGTTCCTCGTTTAGGGCCATAAGAAGGGTGACGTCACTTCCATTACATGGGGTGACGTCACTCCCACCCGGGTCTGGGCTGATCATTAATTGCGGTGTCGGTAGCGCTGAGCGGAACCTCTGATCCCCGGATGAGATGTAGCCAAAGCCTGCATGTACAGCCAGGCTCACGGGCGGCGGACTGACACGGAGCGCTATACGTGCGGCTGCAGCCGCTAAAGCGAAGAAAAGAAAAACGAAAAGCAAAATGAAGCTTTCAGCACTCTGGACAGCGCTCGGCGCGCTTATATACGGCGCACAGCAAGTACGTTCAGGTAACTCATTCGTCCCACCGATGTACAATCAGAATTAAAAACAGGTATAGGAAAGAGTATTTTGAAGTTGTGGTAGTGTGTTTTTCACTTTTCGGTGTGTTTTGATAACTTTTAATGGCAAATAAATGCGCAGATACTGACGTTTCAGTCATTTTTTTGTCATTATGACCTATGTCATTGCATTTAGTGATGGAAAAATACAATTTAGCCAAAAGCATTGGACCATGGATTAAATAGCGATAGTTAACCATTTTGTGAAGTCTCGCTGCCTAACTAGCGAAAAGAGTCAACTGCTTTCGTCTTAGTGAGGAGAATAGGAAATGGCAGCGGACGCTTCTCCAACGCCACTCTGGTCCGCCTGTCTGAGTATCTGAGCGCCGGCTATAAGAAAGGCGTGCGACCCGTGAGAGACTGGCGTCAGACAACCATGGTGGCCATCGACCTCATGGTTTACTCTATCTTAAGCGTGGTAAGTACCGCTAACTCTTTAAGTCCGGATATACGACATTAATAGTATGATTCATAAACGTTGAACCTTTTTCACCTTTTGAACTTTTTCTATACAGGATGAAAAGAATCAGGTTTTAACAACATATGTATGGTACAGACAGGTAAGGCGTCTGGATTACACACAGTAAGAGTTTCAAAACAACACAAGGGCCAAGCATTAGGCTTTTGGTTTGAGACTGAATTATAACCATTCTTAGTACCAAACTGTTTACATAATTGAAGCAATGAGATGCAGTGTCACATCCCATCTCCAGGATTTAGGGTTCAGATCCCATCAGCTGGGTGTAGTGTGTCATGTGGGCTTCTTGAGTTCCATAGTTTTTTTTTTTTTTGCATCCCGATCTAAGACTCCAGGCCCTTCTACAGCCCTGACCAGCATATGATGGATGGAATTGTACTGGAAATCAAAAGTCCTATAATCAAAAGAACTACTGGTGTTAACACTAAATAGGGGCAAAACCATACGTTATTCAGTAATCTATATCTAAAATGAAAATGCACTCTCTCCAATATGGCTGCTTTATCTTAAAAGCAATGGGTGGATGAATTCCTCGTGTGGAATCCTGAAGACTTTGACGACGTGAAGCAAGTGTCCATTCCTACCACCAACATTTGGGTTCCAGACATTCTCATCAATGAGTTGTAAGTATGCTGCATATAAAAATCATATAGACACATCGCAGAGTCTACAGCTATTGGAACCTGTTCCGTCACTTGACTCCATCCCACAATCCGTTGACTCCATCCCACAATCCGTTGCAGTGTCGACGTGGGGAAGTCTCCAGATATCCCATACGTGTACGTGGGGCACAACGGATTGGTGCGCAACTACAAACCCATCCAGGTGGTGACGGCTTGCAGCCTGAACATCTACAACTTCCCGTTTGATGTGCAGAACTGCAGCCTCACCTTCCAGAGCTGGCTACACATCAGTAAGTACACATCACTTTGCCCCGTATCTCTGGCTTTTCGTAGCCTGCGCCATATATGCTAATAATGGCTTTCATCTAATTGGAATGTCAAACAAAATCCACACACTGTTAATGTTTCTCCATGTAAGTACCGATAGAATGATCACTACCCAAGGAAACATTTTTAGGAATGACCCTTCACTTCTCTTGACATGGACCAATTGATAGGTTCCCTCCCCTTTTGCCTTTAGTCAATGATATTAACATCACCCTAATAAGGACCCCAGAAGAAGTCAAAGTGGACAAGAATGTGTTCATGAACCAAGGAGAGTGGGAGCTACTGCACATCCTATCCAAGTATAAGTCCTTCAGCATCGACGAGAATGACCATTATGCGGAAATGAAGTTTCACGTAAGGGAGTTTATCACGTCAAGGCGTTTCCACTCATCCTGGTCGCATTTTCAGGCCCTACAATCTGTAAACTTTCCTTAAAGGTTGTGATCCGACGGAGGCCCTTGTTCTACACCGTCAATCTGCTGCTGCCCAGCATCTTTCTCATGCTCATGGACATCGTGGGATTTTACTTACCTCCCGACAGTGGAGAACGGGTCTCCTTCAAGATCACCCTGCTCCTGGGCTACTCCGTGTTCCTCATCATCGTGTCTGACACGCTGCCCGCCACGGCTATTGGGACGCCACTCATAGGTGACTTGCCATAAATGTGGCTTTGCTGGGTCCGCCCCCAGGGAATTATGAGACTGATGGAGAACATGGAACTGTCAGTGTTGGGCATTTCAGGACTAGAAGCTACAAATCCAGACCAAGATTTTGTTTCTACTACCATAAAGACAGGTATCTAATCTGTATCTAACTCGTTGGTAGAAACAAAAGCTTGGTCTGGATTTGTAGCGTATGGACCCGAAATGCCTAACACTGGGAGCTGTATACCATGAAAAGCGTTTTTGTTGTGTTTGTGATGTGTACTTGATTGCATGTACAGTGGGGTGAGTTAGGGGGTGACAGTATTTATGTTTGAGGTCAGTCTCACCCTTTTCACCCTAAGTTGCCGTCTACCTTAATAACAGGCGTCTACTTCGTGGTCTGCATGGCCCTGCTAGTGATCAGCTTGACGGAGACGGTGCTAATTGTCCGCCTGGTGCACAAGCAAGACCTCCAGCCTCCGGTCCCTGACTGGGTGAAGCGTCTGGTGTTGGAGAAGGCTCCACTACTCCTCTGCATCCGGGACAAGCAGAAGTTCTGCCCTGCATTGTCTCGGGTGTCTGACCTGTCTCACTACACAGATCACCAGCTGAACACCAGTAGGAACCCGGGAAGGGGATGGGGAGGGGGGGGTAATGGGGTAAATAACCTCGGAGATGGTGATTTGGTGCAGCGATGAGGACCTGGGAGGTGCTCATGAAGTGGGGAAGTGTGGGTGCTGATCAGGGGCAGATTAACTTCTCCAGGGGCCCTAGGCTGACGTGGCCCAGCAAGTTTGAAGCTGAAAGAGAAACTAAAATTATTAAATGCTGCAGCGTCAATAATCTGTTAAATAAACTGGTGTGCCGGTGATAATACTTACCGAGGTGGCGGTGGCAAAATTTTCTGGGTGGGGGTGTTGAACCATTACATTTTTCCTGAGGCCCTGTTTTGCTGGGCGGGGCCCTCAATTTGCCTCAGCCCCTCAGCTGTACCCTAGGATAGCCGATGCATTAATCCGGTTCCTGGTATACAGACCTGGGACATGGAGGTGGGCTTGCTTGTAATGAAACATGATTTATTCGCGTGATGTGCTTGGTGATGCTGCTGCCATACCGTGTCCCAGGCAGGTGCGGCCACCGTAACTGTGACGACGGGAAGGACTCGGAGCGCGGGCTGGGGCTGGTCCTGCCGGCGAGGGACAGCACCCCCGTCATGGACAGTATCCTGCTGGAGATCTCCTCCATCCGCCGGTTCCTGGACAGGCGGGATGAGAGCCGCGATATCGCCAAGGAGTGGCTGCAGGTGGGCTATGTGCTGGACGTTCTCCTCTTCCGTGTCTACCTGGTGGCCGTGCTGGCCTACAGCATCACCCTGGGGACGCTGTGGTCAGTCTGGCAGTATGCCTGAGCCCGCCGGCTGGCGGGGTGCGAGTGAGGAAGCGTGGCCAGCTCCAAAGCTCCCCGGGTCTCCACTGGTGGAAACGCTTCTATGGCAGCGACTTTGCCCCAAAACCCAAATTTCACAGCAGAATGGCGTCATTGGAGAAGAGGAAGGAAACTGCGGCTCTAGGTGATGCAGATTGATACAGACACGTGTGCATTTATGGAGGATTTACGTAACAGCAGGAACTCTACATCTGTAGATCCAGGTGTGTGGAAAAAAGTAGGTACAGTCAGTGGCACAATCGAGCTTGACGGAAAGTATAAATGTACCTTTAAAAGATCACCACCGACAAACTAAAAATAAAAAAAAGAAAACTTGTACAGCCTTCCATTGCTGTGGTAGGGTTTTGAAATCAGCAAAATATGATTTTTTGTACTTTGTTAACAGTAAATGAAAAACAAATGTACATTTTAATATATGTTTAACAAGTGTTTATAGAGACTATGCATTCATATGCAGGTGGTCAGCATTAATGACTTGTGTGGAAACTGAAAATCTGTTTTCACTCAGCTAGGAATTTAGTATAATAATAATAATAATAATAATAATAATAATATCGTCAACCATTTCCTTAAGATTCAAGATTCTTTAGACTGTTTTAACCTCCCCCATTAAAACATTTATACTGTATTTATGGTTGTGAATATGTTAGTCGTGTCAGGCAATGATTACCATAATTTTTTTTTTTTTTTGCAAAAACCATATATATATGATATAACTGTCAACACAAATTTGCCGCTTAATTTTTAAAAAGATCTTTCTTGTTCGTGGCTTAAATATTGCACGTGCGTGTGTGTGTGTGTGTGAGAGAGAGAGAGAGAGAGAGAGAGAGAGAGAGAGAGAAGGAGGTCAAATAGCTACAGGGCTTTGCTTCCAAGTCAGGTTTACACGAGTCTGAGAAGGTTTGTGTTGCATCTCAGTCTTCTCGTGTAGCTGAACTTACAGCTCTAACGTTAGTCGAGGACGCAATGTTTTATTTTGAATAAACAAACTGCCTTTAAATATTGAATATCTGGCCTGTTTCTGTCGAGCCGAGATGACAAGAACTATCGAAAGTGCGTAGAAACACTGATAGATGCAGGTATTTATCATCGGGGTGACTATTCCTGCCTCTCTGACTGACACTAATGTACTAACTGGAAAGAGTTTACCTTGCTGAAAATGCACTCAGCGGGTGTGCGGTGATTGAATAAATGCCATCGACAGCGTCCATAATTAAAGCAAAAATCAGTTAAACAGTAAATGGGGCCATTGATCCCGGTACAATCAATGTAACTCCACACTCTCGTCTAAAAGGCTGCACGCAATCAGAGACTCTTCTCATTGGAATTTTTTAATGATTCAAAAACCGCACTCGACTTCCATCAGACGGTAACACCGACATGAGCCTCAGCACATTATAAAGCTTGTTATCATGAAAAGAAAAACTCATGTGTGTGTCATGGTGCTATACTGCCTCGCGTTAATGAATCAAAAAGAGCGCTGCCTATTTTTACGGTATTAGTTAAAGCGAACTGAAATCAGGAATGTTTTTATATAATTAGAATAAAATGATCAATAGGCCTAGTAGTGACAAAGTACAAGTAGAAATTGTAGGTGCATTGTGTTTGCATATTCAACTACGCATTTTATGCTAAATACAGTAGAATCGAGTGGACAGTTGCAAATAACGAGTCAGATGCGTGCTGCGTGCTACTAAAAAGTCTTGTCAGAAGTGTGTAAAGTTTTGATTTTGTAGGCTTGGAGACGTGAGCTGTTCGCAGGACGGACGCGAAACGGCGCCGCTCGCCTCCAATTCATTCTCCGAGCTCGTCTGAATCGCGTTAAATCATAAAAGGGCACATAATGCAATCCAATTATAAACGTGCTCGTTTCAAACACAGATATTTAAGTCTCGGGATATAACACTCAAACTGCCGTTAATCTGTGCCAACAGCATCTCTCCCCAGATAACAGGAAGGGCTGCATTTCAGCGCTGCGCCGATGAATTGCGTCAGTTTGATGCTGCTGTAAACACCTGACTGTCATACAGAGCAGTTCGCAGTCCCCATATAAACTAGATGCTTTTTGGTTTTAAAAACGGATTTAACAAAACCGAAGATGAAAACCGAATACGAAAGTATAGATTAAAAATAAATTGTTTATTTTACGAAATTATTTAGTAATTTATTTAGTATTCATGGACTTTGTTGCAGTCTGTTGCTGCTGGCTTGCTCGTTGTTATGTATAAGGATTTTCCATGGTTTCTGATGGATTACTTAATACATTTTCGGGGCAAAGAAGCAATGTGGCCGTGATTTCAAGTAACTAATTATTACGCTAAATGTACCCAGGCTGTTTGGAAGTTCACCCACTAGGGGGACCCATCGCTGCGGAGAGCCACACGGGGGGGGGGGGTGGGTGCAGAATCGAAAAGAACCATCCTTCTTTATGACTAATACAACGGGCGAAGAGCGAGCTGAGTCAGAA
>JAODKE010000040.1:19507152-19520480 GCA_026779605.1 Mormyrus hasselquistii
GTTTGGGCCACCTAAAAACCCAAGGCCGAGAAATGTTTTTTTTAGTTTTTTTTTTTTTTTTTTTTTTTTTTTTTTTTTGAAAGGTGGCATCCCAGCCTGAAGTCCACATTTTGCCCAGCGACAGCCAGGGCAAAGACGAAACAAAAAGAGGAAATCAAAAGAAAAATAAAATAAAAATAAAAAAATAAAAAAAAATTGGAAGGGAGGGGGATCACACCCATACCTCCAGCGTCAGCAATCACGCAGTCGGTCTCCTGGTAGTTGTGGCCTGGGTGAGGATGGGGGAAATCATCCTGGAGGGGCTGGCAGAGCCGAGGCCAACAGAGGGGCCCCTGGTGACTCTCAGGACCCCATGGCCCAAGGTCCTTGATTATAGCAACGACGACGACGGACGACGACGACGACGATGAAACAAGAACATTTTCGGTATGGATACACTTACACTTACACATAAAATGACATCACTGGGTCACTGCCCACTGCCTCTCCTCCCGCCGCAGACTCCACACCCCGCTGCATCTCTCCTCACCCGCCCAACCTGTCTGTCCGTCCATCCATCCATCAATGGTTTGCGTCTGCCAGTCTCTCCCGCCTCTTCCGTCTCGATCCAACCCGTTTCTCGAGTCATCACGTCGAGTTCTCATCCCACCGTTTCCCCAAACCGCTCCGCCCCCCTCCCCACCCCCCCACCCCCCTGCCCCCCTTTCAGACGTAGCATAGGTACAGGTAGGTCTTCTCGATCCTCCAGTCCGGCGGGATATCCTCGGGCTTGTGGCCCTTCATGTGCTTCTGCATGGCTGACAGGCTGGGGCAGTACTCCAGGCAAATGGTGCACTGGTAGGGCGAGGCGCCGTTGTGCGTGCGCAGGTGCTTGATCATGGCCGAGTAGTCCCGCGAGCGTTGGTGGCACAGCTTGCACTCAAACGGCTTCTCACCTGCAAGCGACAGTGGCGGAAGCTGGGTTATAAGGGGCTGCCCTGGGGGCTTGGCTGCGGCTGACGGTACGCATGTTAATGCTACCTTGACTTTACCTGTTACATTGTAGCTAGGCTACAGTGCATAAGTTCCGCTAAATTACAATAAATCACATTTTTAAGCTAAAAGATACCCTTTATGATGTCACCGATATATATATTTTTTACAAATGTTTTAGAGACAGAGTGAATTAAATCATAACAAAATGTCACTGTTAACATGAGAAGTTTTTTTCTTTGTGTTTAATGCTGCTGTTGCTGAATGAAACCAACAGGAATCTGTTGCTGAAAGGTGACCGGAGGAGCGACCCGCTGGATCGATGTCCCCCGACCGCGGGTCGCGTGGCAAGCCTTTGTGATCTCGCAGACCCGCCCACCCCTCACTTGGCAGGGCATGCTGGGCCACAGAAAAAGTTCATATTTGTCGTTCTCTGCAGCACGCACGCCCCCCCGCCCACAGGCGGACACACGGCACCGGGCGAGCCGTAACGACACTGTAAACAGGAAGGCTGCACGCATCGCCGCCGCCGCCTAATGAATTGCAAATGCAACCCAAATATTGATCGAGCATCGACGGAGGCCACCGCTGTCGAAGTCCCATCAAGCTGGCCCCCTTTTGTGCGCTGTGGCCTTTGACTGTGCGCTTGTCGCCGCTCTTGTTATCTGCGTGCGCTCACCGAGGCCCCGCGGCCGCCGAAAAGGCACCCGATTATTTGACGAGCCTCCTTGATAGGCCGGCTTAACAGCTGCTTTTATTGAATGGTGGAGGGGGTGTGCGGGGGGTGCGTGCCATCCGCGCCTTCTGCGCCTCGCTGCGGGAGCCCCCCCTCCCGGGCCTCTCGTACCTAGCTAATCCCCCCCAAAGACAAAAGGGACGCTGTCGCTGCTTATCCTGTGCCCTCTGCTGGTGAGAGCATGCCACTGTGCGGGCCCCAGGACAGTCAGACCACTAACCTGGGCTGGTGGAACTTCCATGATCAATTGTAACTGTGCCTCACACTGTAACCAGTGTAAGCAAAGGCTAACCTCACACTGTAACCAGTGTAAGCAAATGTTAACCTCACAGTGTAACCAGCTAACCTCACAGCGTAACCAGCATAAGCAAAGGCTAACCTCACAGTGTAACCAGCGTAAGCAAAGGCTAACCTCACACTGTAACCAGCGTAAGCAAAGGCTAACCTCACACTGTAACCAGTGTAAGCAAACGCTAACCTCACACTGTAACCAGTGTAAGCAAACGCTAACCTCACACTGTAACCAGCTAACCTCACAGTGTAACCAGCATAAACAAAGGCTAACCTCACACTGTAACCAGCGTAAGCAAAGGCTAACCTCACACTGTAACCAGCGTAAGCAAGGCCAAACTCACACTCTAACCTTTTTGAACAGAATACAAATAAGCAGAATGTCACACTCTGACCGGTGTAAAGAGAGAATACAAATGCACTCTGATTAGTGTAATTTGAATATTTGTACTCCAGCACCCAGTGTAACCAGTTATTCTAACAAACATAAACCAGTATTCTCAGGATATACAGTATAGTCACCAATGGCCACTCTCTGACCTGTGTGTACACGGTAGTGGGTCTCCAGCTGGTGTTTGAGGCTGAACTTCTTGCCACAGCCATTGCACTCGTAGGGCTTCTCGCCGGTGTGGATGCGCTTGTGCCCCTTCAGTGTGCTCTCGTCCCGGAAGCAACTCCCGCAGAACTCGCACTCGAACGGGTGGTCACCTGCTGGTCGTGGAGGGGGAGCAGTGTTAGCCTGGGTGAGGGTGGGGGGGGTTGATACAAGCATGGCTACAGTTCATCTGCCCGCCCAAGAGAGGCAGACCAAATCTAACCAAACCATTAATGATTTAACAGTTTAACAGAATTGTCCCAAGACTTACTGGCATCCCCCTCGAAAAGGCTCAACCTTGGAAAGCATTCTGGTAAAGCCACTGATGTTGAATGTTGTACACAATTCCATGAAAATCCTTTAATAACTTCAGACCAGCCTCTTGTTGACAGTGGGGGCACATGAGTGTGATTGGCTTGGAAATGGGCTGGGAGGCATGGAGATGAACATGCAAACATAAAACTGTTGGGGGGGGGGAGGAAATCACCCACATCTCTTGGTGATGATGACCAATCACCTTCCCCCCCCCCTCGTATCTCAGCACCTGTCCCAGGGACAGCAACGAGGGACATCTCGCAGCACAGGCTCTCATATTCAGCAGGTCAATAATGGGCAAAATTATGACACGCCAAGCTCCCCGCTGGCAGCCGCCGCTAATTGCGTTCCCCGTGTGCCACGAGCGTCCGCCCATACATCACGGCGCCCTCGCCGCAGATGCGAGATGCCGGCACCGACACTTAATGCATTTTGCTGCGCTGCTGCCGCCGCCGGTTTAAGTCATCAGCGGTGACCTACGCGTTTCATTATCTGCCTGTCCAAACGGCGCCCGTGCCCGCGAATAAATTGCATTTCTTGTTATGTCCTGTCATGCTCAGGCTGCTGCTTCGCCCTTAAAGAGACGTCGTCGATTTTCACACGCCTGCATCTGAACATGTGTGCCTGGTACCGCTCGCATGCAAATTCGCGGGAATGCAGAGCTGTCCATCTCCCATAAAGGGGGGGAGGGTGGTGAATAAATGCATCACATTTTTATTATTCCGCAAAACGTAATCAATAGCGTCCTGTGGTAAGCTGCTCCTTCCACTTTTGTGCCTGGTCTGCCTATGGGTCATGGCCCCCTATAGTCCAGCGTGACGAGATACGGCTTCCAGGTGCAAGCTACTCACCCCCAGAGCCCGTGAGGGCAGGACGTCACGCTTATTCGACTGGGCGAATAGAGCGAATATCCATGATATACCACTAACCGCAGGATATTCATACCGTTTATTTTAGTGGCATTCCTGCGGGATTTGGGAGGGGTTATTCTCGTCTGCTGTTTATTTACGCCACTCTGCCAGTCGGCGTGGCTCCAGGGCGTTTGTTTAATAGTACGTTGCGGAATTAGCAAAAAAAAAAATTCATATTCAAATTAGCGCAGAACAATACTCAGCTCGTTCATTCAGATGCAAAGTCTGACTGTTATAAATGTAAGAGTATCCTATAATTAAATTTCGCTCTGAGATTCAAAAGAACCGGTGGGGGGTGGGGCCTTAATCTCGTTGGGAATACATTACGCTCTAACGTAATAAAGATACAGTATCGTAAATCAGGGCATGCTGACACCCCTTCAAACGGTACATCTCTCTCGGCCGGATAGATAAACAGCCCCCGCTGGGCGCGTTAATGGCGGCCGGGCGCAGGCGAGCGCCAAGGAAACAGAGGCGCAGCGGGGGGGTGGGGGATGGAGGTGGCAGAGGGAGACCGGTTCGGAGACGCCCACCTGCCTCCCTTAGCCCCGGGGTTGGCAGGGTGTACCTGCTATACCCCCCCCTCGCCCCCCACCACATGTCGGCCCTGGTTCATTATGCGATAAGCAGCGTAAATCAGGGATCCATCACTGCCAGTGGCCCGGCGCTATCAAACACAGCTGCGAACACAAAACGGCCGCCACAGACGGCAAATGGGCTTCGGATAAAACACAAGCGGGGAACAACAGCGGAATATTAACGAAGCTCTGCGCCGCTGCTGCCGCCGGGGCGGGGGGGTGGGTGGAGGCTGGGGGCTGCGGGCAGCAGGGCTGGTCGCACCGATTATTAGCCCCTAATGTATTCCACTGTTTGCTCTGGTCGTGTGACCGTCTGTGTGTGTGTGTGTGTGTGTGTACATGCAACGGGGAGGGGACAAAGATTTCAGGGGGGAGTTCATGAGCAGGGGGCTATTAAGAGCTGAATGTGAGAGAGAGGGAGGGAGGGAGAGAAAGGAGAGAGAGAGGGGTGCTGTATGACTTTTTGTGCTTTCTGCCATCAGATCCAAAGCGGAATCCTCTCCTCACCGACAGACGTCTCTCAGCTTTAAAATAACGCCGTGCGGCATGTGGCCGTAGTCCGGCCCGCAACACGTACAGCTCATTACGCGCAAGACAAAGCCGGCTGGGTTGGAGATGTGAATACACATCGCTCGCTGCCACTGTGTTGCACATGCCGGGAGAGAGAGAGAGGAGATGATGGACTGTAATGTTAAACAGCGGCCCCGTGAGCTTGCGGGCGCACCGCTACGTCGATTCTCTCCTCGCCAGATGCAAATAAATAAAACATTTGACCGCCACTGTGTCTCTGGGCGAACCACATGGACATTTCGGTGTCGTCCATGTTCTCAACATTGACGTGACCTTGCGAAATCGCACCTAGTGAATAACGCCATTTTTTTTTACATTTTTGAATACAGACTGAGGCATTAAAAAAAATGCTCCTCTGTCCCGTGATTACAGGTTCCTTTTGTGATGCAACCTGCTCTGCCGATCTAATCCCCTGCAGAGCTGCACTTCACACAGACTAGGTGGCCTCTGCCTCTCATTGTGAATTCATCCACGCTGGTGGGTGGGCGTGGCTCAGAGTCGTGGCTGGCGTTTATGGTGACATTTACGCCAGGCTTCTGCAGACGCGGAGCCCTAGTGAGACAGCTACCACTCCGATCTCGCATTTCCCGTCCTCTGCTCAGGATTGTAATCAACTCTGACAAAATGGGTGTTTGAGGTTGCAGATGAAAATAAGGTCCACACTCAACCCAACCCCACTCCACCACCTTCTTGGGAAGCTCCCATGTGCTCGTCCCGGGGGGGAGCGGACCTACAGACTGTTGATCTGTCCGGTTCAATGCAACCTGCTGAGTTACAAAGGAAATTACATGTGTCAGCCACTCAGAGAGCGTTCCAGATACTGCAGCCCCGGAACTTCCAGAATTGTGGCATCTGTTTCCATAGTGTCTTTATATGCACCTGGATCCCTTTCCTGTTACTCCGAAACATGCGTTTTTCCTGTTGCCTTCACCAAATTTCAGCCAAGAACCATGTTGCTGTTGCTGCCCTTAATGTGGCCATTTCTACAGAGCATTTGGTCAGCTGGGCGACACCATGGTCGCCACCTGGCACGGAGCCAGCAGGATGTTTCCACAGGCTGACCCAGGGGCCTGATCCAGCCATTGCCGCACGCGCCTTCCAGCACTGGGCCCGGGCCAGAACCAGGGACGCATAATTGTTTCAGACTGTCTAAACGACAGGCCGTCATCCCCGAAGAAAACACAGAGGGGGGCTGCGATTAATTTGAGGGCTGACTACCATGAGTCGGAGAGAAACATGGCACGCGCGCCCCTGTGGGTGTGTGTGTGTGTGTGTGTGTGTGAGGGGGGAGGGGGCAATTGGAGGCAGGCAAACCAGGAGGTCAGTAGAAAGGCAAGGAGAGAAGAAAGGAGAGGAAGGAGAAGGGAGGAGAAGTTCTGGTTGGCCGGGGGACTGGACGTGTTGCTTTCGGTTTGGTGAGGTACATAATCAACCAGATAGTTAATCTCCATCCTGTAAAGCATCAGGTGCAGAAAGACTTCAATTAATGCACATTCCATAAAACTTGCTACAACCCCCCCTCCATCTTTAAAACGCTGATGGCCTCACCTGTGTGGGAGCGCAGGTGGCGCTTGAGTGCCGTGTGGCTGGGGAAGGTGCGGTTGCATTCGCTGCAGATGTAGCTGCGCACGCCAGCGTGGACCTCCATGTGCTGCTGCAGGGCTGTCTGCGTCTGGAAGCGCTTGCCACACAGGAGGCAGAAGATGGCCATGTCCGAGCCTGGGGGGGGTGAGGGGGGGACATGGGGGGTTGAGATTGAGCTGACTCACCGCTGGGGGCTCAGCAGAAGTGAGTGCAGTAAGGTGAAACTAAACTAACAGGTCGCATGTTTCAGAGTCGGGGGGGGGGGGGTGGAGAGTTTGACAGCAGAAACGCACTGTTACCATGCACCAGCTGACCACTCCTCCCCCAGCAAAGTGTGAGACAGGTGATACAGCCAGACAAACTTTGCTAAGAAAAAAAAACGCCGCCCCAATCTCCCAGTACACAAAAACACAAAAATATAGTTTTACTGTTCTTTTTGTTGTTTCATTTAAATGGGGTGGGGTGGGGTAAGGAGGGAGGGAGGGGGCTGTAGGTAAAGAGGACAGTGAGAGCTCAGCTTGAACTACATCAGTCGATAACGTATCTTTCTGCCACAGATCCCACTAATGTAAAAATCCATTTGAAGGCCCCGGCTGTATGTTCATAAAGACACAGGACACAGCCCCCCCCCCCCCAAATCAAACCAATGCATGAATCCTTCAAAAAAGAAAAGGAAAAACAAGCTGAAGCAGTGACGCAAGTCTCACAGCAACCGCGCAACACGAGCAGCCCCTCCCCAGTGGCCTCGGCAACCTCCCCCCCCCCAATCGATTGGGACCACCCGTTACGCGAGCCCCTCTGGGAGCGGGGGTGTCTGAGCGGCCCTGAGTGACAGGAGGGCCCCTAACTTAGCACCGACGGGGGTGTGCGGGCGTGAGGGCTGGAGACGTGGGGGTGTGAGGGATTTAAGAAGCTTCGGGAAACAGCTGCTGAGATGATGGGGAGGAGAGAGCTGGGGGGGAGGCGGGGCTCTAAGAAGGAGCAGGACGCTGACCGCGAAAACGAGCCGCCAACCGCGGCCAGGAGACATTAGGCGTTTATATGGATGAGTTTTAATGAAGCCACACTTCCCATTAAAAGCAGCTCATGAGAACGCAGCACTACTAAGGTCCGACTCCACATGTGATAAAAACATGAAATTCCATTTCCTGCAAAAATGACAAGTGCACAGCTGCTGTGGTGAAAATGTGTGGTATGACCCGAGGCTTCACCCCCCCGACCCCCGTGTGCGCCAGCCACTGTACGGGACTCATGGAGGGGTGAAACGTGACCATGCTACGCACATGGGTTAGGATGAGCCCGTCTCAGGCCACATGACCTCTGACCTCCTGAGGTTTTGCGGGAGGGTAAGGCTCTGGCCGAGCGGCACCTCTCGAAGGGGAAAAAGTTTGCTTGAACCCTTCAATGGCAGCGCTTTGTCGGAGGGGGCAGGGGGGCTTGGAGGTACTTGATTGCCGCAATCACATAACGGGGCAGGAAGTATAGAGAAGAACAACTGAAATTTGTGAGTCGTCGCCCCCATTAGGGGCAAACAATTTCATTCCAGGTCCGACTGTAATGAGACTCCTGGGCTTGGGAGGACGGGGGGGGGGCAGAGAAGGCAGCCTACCTGGAAGTTATTACAGCCTTATATTAAACAGGACAAAAAAGCGCATAAAGGAGAATGTGTCTCACTGACACCCACTCCTGTCTGTAATTTACCTTTACCTCTGTCTATTTATAATGCCCTGGGCTCCCACCGGGGGGCCCTCTCCTCCAGCATTAACTTAATGGGTCTGAAGTGGCCGACAGAGTTATTTAAGCATTCTGAATAGGTCTTTTAATGGAGAGGGACTCTTCCAGAGAGGAGGGGTTCGCCTGGACCACCGCCGATACTCTGAAACACTGGATTCCAGCGAGAGACGCGGCAGACGAGGGGCACAGATTCAAATGAAATTAATAAAAACCGGCAGCAGTGGAAAGTTGAAGCTTGATGCAGCCCCAGGTTTTGGGTGAATCAGGTCCCCCTGTGCGGCTGTCCGGTGCCAAGACCCGGGGACTGAATTTTAGAAAGGATGGTGGGGGCACGGAAGGGAAGATCGATTTCACAGACTTGATGGTGATATTTATACATTACATGTGTTGGGGGGGGGGGGTACCCTGAAGAAGGCCACACAGAATGCTGGGAGACACATGCCTGTATGACGAGTGAAGTTTACCAGGGAGAGTATCCCGAACATCGCCGTTCAATCCCCGTTCAGTTTGATCGCCATGGATGTGGCCGGATCCCCCCCTGCCTCGCTCCCCGCTGCTTTAAATGGGAGGATGAGATGGCTTGCGCTCTAATCAATAAGAAAGGAGCCATTACGGGCCCAGAAAAAGCACGGCTAAATCACCGCCATAATCAACTGCTGCTTCATCACCGCTGCCTCATGTGGTCTGACGTCCGCAGAAGCGGGGAGAGCATAGAGTCGTGTCAACATTCTAAGTGGACCCGACGATTCCCTCACTGTTGGGGGCATTCGGGTCATTCCCAGAGATGCGGGGGGGCCTCATGTGAAACTCAGAGGGGAAGAAACACTCTTAACAGATCAGTGGGTCTGAAGACAGCTCTGTGTCACACGTATAACAGGGTTTGCGAAATGGAATGTCAGAGTTGATTTTCCATTTTTTTTTTTTTTTTTTTTTTTTTAAATACAACAAATTTCTCAGCTTCTTCATTCAGCAGGATATCATGGTACTACTGCAAGCTGCAATCCAAGCTGTGTGGTAAAGCCATCTTGCCTTCCACAGTCTGAACCCACATCATCTCCATGTTTACTTCCCACAGTCCAAAGACACAGTCATGTGACTGGGATGCTAACTCAGTTAGCACCCGTGTGTGAACATGCACTCTCCGAGGTCCATTTACTTACATCCCCGTTTTATGTTCAATGCTAGCGTGACAGGAACTGGCTTCCAACACTAAAAAAAAAATGAATGAAAGTAAACTAGAAACATAGAATGATGTCAAACCACCACCAACCTCAGTTTCATGGAGTCACTTCACAATTTCAAGGGACGCTCTGGGTGTAGCAGCCCGGAGGAGAGGCCTGCTGACAGCAGGACACGCCTGCATGCGTTACGCACGACACAAAGGGGGTTCGCTCAAGTGTACCCCCCCACCCGAACAGCACAGATCATTAGGAAAGGCGTCGGCCTTCGCGGGTGCGTCTGAGCCAGTCATCAGCATGCCATCGATGGGGGCAGGACTGCGTGACAGCTAGGTAAGCAGGCTTCCGGCTAATGAAGCAGGGACACCCGAAGACTGACGGAGGCATTAAAAGCCGTGGCCATTAGGGGCAGACAGAACATACATCATTGCCAGGAGTCGCTCTGCTTTCCAAAGTGCTAACGCCCCCTCCGGCGCACGGTCCGGGCTCAATGGGGTGCATGTGCATGTGCATGTGCACATTATTGTCCTCGTTACTGCGAGATGTAGGAGAGGAGAGGGGCCAATGAACATGTTGGGGAGAGATTGTCTGTGAGGGGTATGTGCCCAAGCCATGAATCACATGAAGGATTATGTCCACCAGACGAGGAAGGAGAGGCAAACGAAACCTCCAAATTAAACTAACTCAGCAAATGAAATGGGAAGTAAAAGTACACAACGAGCAAACTAAACCAACCCAGCAAATGCAAATGACAGCAAACAAAACGGGTGGCAAACAAAACGGGTGGCAGATCTCCCTGCATGTTCAGTCATAAAGTTGGTGACCTGGTGCCACAGCAGGAGACAGGGAGCATGGAGAAAAACAGAGACTCATTGTCACTCATTCTGCCAGGAGTATGAAGGCACGGAAGCCGCGCGGTGCATCACGGACATCACGACAGGAGGCGAACTGCGACGCTGATCGATCCGCTGTGTGTTGGAGCTGGCATGCCACTGCTGGGGTGGGGGATGGGGCTTTTTGTGAGACTCCTCATACACGTCTGACTGACATTTACGGGCTTGTCAGAATAGAGACTGAGCGCGTTGAGGCGGCCACAAGCACACAGGCACCACAAACACTTCGGAACAGACGCCTAAAACACCACCTCTGAATCTGGCAGACGGCAGCACAGCCACAGCCTAGCTAAATCGCTCTGCCTTGCCCGAGCGTCCTGTTTCGCTTGCAGAGGACAAAAAAAAATAAAGTGTCAGGATGAATTGTTTATTGATCTATGAGGGAGCCGGAGACCCTCATTAAAGGCTGGAGTGGGAACGTACGCATGCCACAGATCTTCCATGTCGAGCTCCAACAAAAAGCAGCTCGGAGAACATGTTGAATGTTCTAATTATTCAGGAAATAGCTTCATATTCCATATTCCTCACTGGGCAACATTAATTTTCCTCAACCATACATTCAATTATGGAGCGGGATGAATTACAGGGCAGATATCAATGGGCTAGCTTCAGTCTTTGAAAGCCTTACGACCACATTAGGTTTTCATATATCCTATTTTGGCACCGAGTATTAACCAGGCAGAATCAATGCCCCCCCCCCAGTTATGGAATATCACGAAGCAGCTACTTTTCTAAAAGAAAATGATGTCACGCTAGATTATAGCCCTAGAAAGCACCCAGCAATACTACTATACCCATTCCTTCAGAGTGGAATAGTGTTGGATTTGGCAGATTAAAAAATGAATGTATAAGTTTATTTTATGTACAGGGGCCAAGTTCATAGCATTACCCAATATTGGCAAGGATCAGTCCGACAGCCTCAGAAAGTGGTCAGCTCAAACCAGATACATCCAAAATACACGTATTTAAGTGTTATTTTGGTAGGACGTGCCCCTTATCACCGTGGCGATCCTGCACTGCTGGCGACACAAAGGAGGCCGCGTGTTTTTTAAAAGGGAACATAATTTACAGCGCACGGCAGGCCCCAGCATGGCGGAGGACGGCCTACAATGGGAGAGAGGCCCACTCGCTGCCTCCCCCCTCCGCCCCATCCCACAAATCCGATTTAATCAGACAACTCTAGCGGTGCAGCTTGAAGTAAGAAAGGGGATAATTAGTAAACAGAGAGCTACTCCACAGCTTCATTGGCATTCGAGCGGGGTGAGCGTGTCGCATTTAAAATGCGCTCTGATGAAGTCTACAAAATCAAACCATTTGTTACTCCTATTGAAGAGGCTGCAGGCCACTGGCAATTAAATTGGAATTAGTGCAGGGAACGAGATACGGCCGAATCATACCAAGAAGGGAAACTGTCTGGAAGATGTCTGGAATTCAGTCAAGTTTACAGTTTCGAATACTTTAATGGTAAATACGTCGCCGCCCCCCCCCACCCCCCCAGAGCCTCACCATGCCAACATCGGTTACCTTCTCCTGCTCTGCTTTTCACTCCCTTTGAAAGGACCCGACATCCTGCGCGCCACATCCCGCCATTATCACCCTAGCCGTCAGTCCTTCTGGCTCTGTCGTGTCTCCAGTCCGCTGCTGAATGAGACAGTCCTATAGAATTCCCTTGTAAATCGACCGAATGTTATAGTTAATTGGCCGGTCATGTTGGAGATGTCGCCCCCCCCCACTACAGCACCGCTGTCAACAACAGAGACGTTCACGCACATGCCCGGACACACACTCACCTAGACATCTATGTAGTTCTCGGCACATGTAAGAAATGACTCGTCCACTGGGGCTTTGATCTCGCCGGAGTCAGCAGCTCACTAAGGGAAACCTCGGTAGCTAATGGCACCGACAGCAAAGAAAGAGGCGGTTGGGAAGTAAGGGCTGCCATTTGCCCCCCTGCCTCCCCCTTGTACAATCTGGCTATCCGTCTCTGCGGCCCAACCTTTCCCGTCAACATCAAATGACTGTGAGCATCGCATCCTGCATTTTGAAAGGGGCTTCAAACATCCCACCCCCCCCCCCCCACAATTGAGACGGGACAATGGGGATGGTATTACCAGCGTTTGAGCCACTGTACACAGTGACACAGAGATTACTGGAGGCAGCGGTCAGACTCGGGGCCCGCCGAAGCTGGTGGGAGGTAAAGCCTCGAGGTGCGCCCCAGATCCAGTCAGCCCCTCCCTGGAAGGTGACCGGAAGCTACTACTTTCAATACAGCAGAGAGCTGTGTGTGTGTGTGTGTGTGTGTGTGTGTGTTGGGGGGGAAAGGGTATGTCATTCATCTGCAGCAAAGATTACAAATATACATTTTTATATGTTTCACTGAAACCTATATAATGTAAATGAAACCTTTTGCCTTTTTTATATAGCAATAATGTAAGACTATTATGCAAAACTTTTAAAGTGTCATGATAATGTACATACCCTGCACATTTTCATTTGCAGCCTCTATCAGAGCTCACATCACTCATCACGGTGAGGAAAACCGCCAATTACAGCCTTAGCAGCATTAGGAAAATGAAAATAAATTATACTGTTCCCCATATGACAAACTGTCACTTAAAAAAAAAACCTGAAAAGTAAAGCAACTTCCAAATGTCACTGAGAAAAAGACAGTTTCAGGGATGGCACCACTTTAAACAACAGCAAAATTTAGACATTGAGAAAGAGCAGAATTTGTTCCAGGGATATACCCCAATCCAACTAACAGTACACAACATATATAACTTGTAACACCACATAATTATGGTATGTAACATGGAAGGTGGAAAAAAAAAATCCTAAATTTGCATTTCATCTAATTCTTTAAGGGTCATTTGTGAGTCTGCCTCACGTTTTGTGTTACTCAGACATTACTCAGAGATGCCATCATCATGATGGAGGGGAAAGGAGTGAGATGAGGTGGGTGGGGGGGTCA
>JAODKE010000040.1:19555667-19567117 GCA_026779605.1 Mormyrus hasselquistii
TGTGGGGCACAGCGCGTTAAAAACGGCAATTTAAAAGGCCCCCCCCCCCCCCCCCTGTTACTCCCCAGTGAAATCCTACATGTTACCAGAGACAAGCAATTTACCGTTTTTCTGTTTGCTTGACCTAGAGAAAACAGTTTTAAGAAACAGGTCCCCTCGTGGTCTTAAAGGAGCGTCGATGCACAGTTAAGCACCCCCCCCCCAGCACAGAAGATGAATTGGTAAGCTGTCCACTGGAGACAGGACGAGTAGTTGTGTTTCTGTAATGGGACACTGCGAGTGTCTGTGATTAATGAGTGCGCGATGCAGAGCTGTTAGGAAACCTTCCTATTGAAAGAGAGATTGAGGCGTGGATAGGTGGCGAGTGACAAGGCAGGGTTGGGGACGATGTGCGTCGGCCTGGCTGGGACATCGTCCCCCTTTGCTGCATGGAACATGTGTCTTTAAGGGCGTCAGGAGCACATAGCTTTCAATACAGTTTCTTTACATCCAGAAACTGCAAGAAACCTCCACAAGTCTTTACAGCGTTCATTTAGGTAATTTATTTACTACTGCTACTGCTACTACTACTACTACTACTACTACAAGTGTCTTGATTGTCCTTGACTGTTTTAAAGTAAATTCCATTTATATAAAAAGTATATGACAAACAATTCTGATTATTATTCTGATGATTCACAATTAAGATGCTCCAACACTCTAAACCGAAAAAAATATCAGTTTAAGCCCTACAATGTTCTAGGCAATGATTCGCAATCCTGCAAATAAATCAATAAAATTCTGAACCCTTGTGAAAATACTGCCTGGCTTGTTGGTTTGTGCTTTATTTTGCTGTCTGTACAAATTCTTTTTTAGGCACCCAAACAGAAACAAAGGCCAGCAGTCATACTGTCATTTGACTAGATCACGGTAAACTTTGTCATGTCTATGCAAAACCCATTTAAGCCTTGGGACTTCCATCCATTTCATACAAGACACTCTGGAACTTTCCCTTCCCCAAGCGTTTTTAAACAACATGCAACTACACTTGAAGAAGTCCTTACTTTTACCCATGATTAAGAAGAAAAATGGTAGAATTAGATTAGATTACTGGCGTGAACCACAGTTTACAAGACAGCTGTGGAATATGTCCCACGTAAATAAAGCCCTAACATTGTTTTGTAGTTTGGGTTAAAACAGATTTACTGGCCATTGTCATTGTTGTGTTTTGGGGGAACATTTTTAATAGGCTTATTATCTTACACCCACACAATTTACTTTCACAGGCTTTCATACATTTTTTCTTACTGCAATGTTATGATAATGATCATTCTTTTCTGAAAGTGGTCACTTTATAAGAACTTAAAAACATCATAATGCAAAACACCAACACAAGTTGGACAGAGACAATTGTATCTGAGAGTTATACTTGTCAGCTAACTTATGGAGTTTTGCATTTTTTTTGTTTATTTATTTATTTTTTTTAAATATGGGTGCCTCCCCCTAAGTCTAGGGGCCGGTTGGATTATTTTGCAGAGAGTGGCACGGAAGAAAGGATGTTTATGTTCTCCTTGTTTCCAGGCTGTAACCCCCCTACCCCCACCCTGGGGGGATGCATTCTTAACCCGAAGCATAGATGATGGTATGTGAACCATCTGGACAAAGCCGTCGGGTCACAATGGCCCTACACACTGAGCCGTGGCCTGTCCTGCCACCCCCCCCACGCACCCCACCCCACCTACCAGTCCGGCACATTCGCTGCTCCGTGACCTCGGACAGCGAACATCCCGCCTGACCGAAGGGCTGCTACCAACTTCCGCCGGGTCGTCCTTTTACCGAAGAAGTGACACGTACGTGACGGAGCACGATCAGCCAATCATTAATAAATCACAGAAGCAGAGGAGAATGATGGAGCAGTGTGGAGACAACATGACTCATGCGTAATGAACGAGCAGGAACAAGCCAACCAACAGAGCCTGACGAAATCCTCCTATAACCCCATTTAAAACTGACCCCAACCACCCACTGTACCAGCTTAACCATGAGCAATTGGGGGAAGGAAAAAAATTTTTTAAATCACTGCAAGAAACCTCATGATTTTTCAGATCTGTGCATATTCCCTAAAACTATTAAGGAAAGGATATGGAAGCAAGGAGAATCATTCGGGAGCACAAACACCCCAGGAAATGCAACTAGGCTCTCAGGAAGAATTACACAATGAGTCACCGTTTACAGCTGAAAGTCCAGATTCAGTTTGCTATCGCTCCCGATCGCCCATGAACATTTTAGCAGAGGTGAGGTGTTCAGAGAAGCCTGGAACCACATTACAGGTTACAGCCTGATGGGCTAAAAGACCGTGGTTCTGCCACCAAGGTTTGTATGGCTTCCGCCCACATGTCACCAAAAACGTCAATTCATGCACTTTTCTTTCACCAAAGCTCTACATTCCTAAAGAGAGGCTCCAGGACAGGTCAGGGTTTCTCCTGCTCTTAGACAACCTCCTGGTTTTGAGGCTGCCTCACTATGTGAACCCTCTAGCCCACCATGGCCCTTCACTGAGGCCTGCTCCGGTGCAGCCCATTAATTCACCAGGAGCACACCGGCTTGAAGATCCACACAGGGGGATAGAGCGAATTCTAATAAAGAAGCGGAATTTGATAATCAACACTGACACTCGATTTGCTAATTAAGGAATTCTAATTAATTAATCAATATGCATTTCAAAGAGAATATTGTCAAGTGCGGTTTGTTCCTCTCACTGCCTCTTTTGTCTTACTAACCCCCAACACACACACACACACACACACACACACACACACACACACACACACACACAATCAGCCCACTCTCTCAGAGTGTATGCAGCATTTTCCACCCGCCTGGCAGGCTGAATTGATCGCCAGGCAGCAAAATAAATAAGCAAATAAACAAACAAACAGTAAGATAAATAGCAAAATCCTGTTTGTGTGTGAGGAATGAATGACATAGGTTTTTCCTCTAACCAGCATGGACAGCCATTTTCTGCAGCCTAGACTGTCAGGTTACAAACAGGCCGGCCAATATCCATTTTCCATCTTTTTTTGCTCAATTTCCGTGAGTGGTTCCGCAGTAAACACGCCATTCATCAGCGGAGACAAGAGCCATGCTGCCCGCGCGACATGTTTCCGCTCTGGGCCTCGATAAATTGTCTACCGTAGCTTCATCATCCTGACTCAGCAAGTAACACAGTATGCATAATTAATCAGGAAAGAAGGGAGATTTTAAAAATAATAATAAATCACCAGCAGACCACGATTAAAGTCTCTCTGTCAAAGCCCCTGCCTCGTATTTTACCAAAAGTACAGTAAGTGCACACTCCTAATGTGTAAACAAAACCAGAATTGTCAGCTAGTTGTAAACAAACTCATGCAAACTCAAAAAGAGCAAGGAAGCAATAAGAGAAAGAATGATTGCAACTGTCCAAGTCCTCATTTATCCACAAACCCTCCCAGACATCAGGGAACACAATCTTGAAATCTGATGGCGTGGTGAGATACTACACTACACTGGAAAATTTAAGGATAAGATATTAATCTGTAATTTCTTAATCTTGCATCAGGTAGGTTTGTAAAGCATGATTTCAATGTTGTCCAAGAGGGGCCACTGCAAAGAGGGTGAGCATCCAACACACAGAGCGGCAGAGTGACCACAAGGGTTTGCCGCATGCAAACCCCTATTCATGCAAGTCCGCTATTCCCTCCAGAAAGTATGACCAGGCCAGATCCCTAAACGAAACATTGCTAATATGTGGCTATAAACAGTGCAAAGACAGTGATTGCTAGGATGTTTCCACACAACTAAGAGACCAGACCACTGTGTGCAGGCAGATGAAATTTCCGCCGCCTTCACCAGTCGATCGACAGGTGAGAACTAGTAGATATTCTCAACGGCATGCTAACATGTTATGAGCTAAAATGATGGAAAACAGATGCCCAACCTCCATGCTGGCCTGTTTTTTTTTTTTTAAAACCCCAAACACACAGGACTGTAGCAACATTACCTCAACAGCCATGCTGGATGCTAGATTTAAAGGTTTAGCTCAGGCCAAGTTGTCTTGTCATTTTCTTAATGTGTAATTAACTGCCATGACGATGTGACAGCGTGTTTACATACTGAAGATGAATCGAAGAGCCCTGGTCCCAGGCCACACTTATGACGCCTTGCCAGGGTGTGTCAGTGAACCTTATTTAACGCACCATTCTTAGCAAGCAGGTCACACAATGTTCAAGACACCACACACCTGACCAAGAATTAAACAAAGAATAACTGAGAGGTTTCAGGTCCTAGAAGAGCCTTGCTTTCATGCCCTTAAAAAATCAAAAAGAGCAGCAAAATGTTTTTGGACTACAAACTGTGTGTCTGTGCTACATCAACTGAACAACGCAGCCCCAAGACCTCCTTTGGTCTTCAGAGAGACTTAAGACATCTGTCCAATAAAACACCACCTTTAAGTATTCCTAATAAAACGGGACAAATTCAGCTTCAGAATTTTTTTTTCTAATTTCATAAAGTCCTCACGTCAAACAATGAGAGTCATGCTCCCCATTCAACTGACATCTCGTTTAATTAAGAGCTCCACTGGAACAAAAGCAGCATACGGGTTAGGTCTTTAAGGAGTGGGACTGAGTACCCGTCCTCGAGTCCCACCTGCCCATTCCATGAGGAAAGGGGGTTAACACAGTGGAGAAGTACTGGGAGGGGGGTTATGAGGGCACAGGCTACATCCATACAGATTGTGCTTAGCCACTCATCACCGACAGCTCAGAATAGACACTCACTCTGATCGCTTCCAGAAAAACAAACAAATGCCCCAACTTCCAGGAAGAAGAGCAACCAGTGGGCAACACCACCAGCTGAGGCAGAAGTGTTCTTCTCAGACATTTCCAATAAAATGCAGGCTAAAAAAAAAGTGGTGGGACAACGTTAATCAGGACAGAGGTCCCGCGTCCCACTGAAGGCATCGATATGATTCATTTGCTGCATAAACAAAAGGAACCCTCAATGCATCAAAGAACGCACAGAGCGAAACCAGGTATACACCAAGAAAACAGCAGGTCGTGTGTTACCCATAAAGTTTAAAAAAAAGGGGGTTCTTTTTGGGGGGGAAAACAAAGAATCCTGTAGGGGGGGGGGGGGGGGGGGACAGGTCAAAGGTTGGACCTTCCACTCAACAGCCGGCCTAAAAGCCCAGATAAGAGCTGAAAGCATCCTGTGTGTGCCTGATACAAGCCCCTGGGCAAACAGATACTGTAAAGAGAGTGAACGACTGGAATCCTGAGGTTCCCAAAGACTGACTGGAGAAAAAAGGGGGCGGGACTAAAGGCTTCTCTCGCACAGGGCCTCCGAGGTCACAGATCAGGTGCGCACGTTCCCATTCATCACAGCTCGCGGCCGGTGAGTCTACCCACACCGTGAAACAATGCTTTAATGCCTCTATGCCCTCACTCCACTCCCCCTCAATCCATCGCAGAAATGTCAATTCCGCCCTGATATGGGGTCAAGGGGTCACTCCGCCGCTCTGCGCGCTGGCTACTCGTCCTCTTTGCTTTGGTTCAACTTCACTCCGTGCATTGGCACACCAGAATCTCCGTTGGACACGTTAGTTAAGCCGCTCATACACCACAACGCATGTGTAAATTTTCTAATGAATGGAAAAAGCTGCCCGTTTGCCCAAATGGTCTTTTTTGCAAGTCATTTATAAATTTAAAGCAGCACTTTTCCAAAAAACAATATAAAGAGGCTGCCTTCCATTAGGCCACCAATTAATTATTGAATGAACTAATTCTATTGATAAAGGAGTGAAATTTCGCTCGGAACAATGAGCGTCACTCTCCGCCGTCTCCCTTACTCTGTCTTGTTATCCTTTACCATTTTTAAACTCGACACAAGTATGTTGACTTCAACACCCCCCCACCCCCACCACAGCCGCCAACGCAGGAAGCGGTCAGTAACATGAACCAGGGCGCATGTACACATGTGCGCAGGGCTTCAAAACACCGTGTGTCGGAAGCTGTTCTTTTCAGGCGCAGCGATTTTATTTTGAGGGGGAAAAAAAAAGAAACGTAAAGAATGGCTTCGTTCTGGAAAACAGAGGCTGATATTTCAAAGGCTACACTGAGGAGCGCTATATTTAACCTGCGCAGTTTCACGCTCCGCGGCAAATCACGAGAGCTGGTGACTCTTTGTGACGGAGCCTTTCGGGGGCCAAATGCTCCGGCTGTCTGCGAGACAGGGTGTCAGACAGCAGAGCCGGAGCCGGGACTCACACCTATTGCGGCGATGCAACGCAATGCGCACACTCCCCCCCCCCCCAATCCATCAGCTCGTTAGGAAGTTAGAGCAAAACTCTCCAAACCTAAACATGTTGTAGCAGGAGTTCCACAGTTCTTGGCACATTGTTCTTTTTTCCACCACTGTGGCACAGGCTAACACAGCGATTACTGCAGTGCTGGCCTGCTTTGTGAAGAGGACTGGTGCTCATTAATATCAAAATAAAGCAAAGTCAACACAGCTCACTTTGAGTGCAGCTCGCCATCCTTGCAAAAGGTGCACATTTAATGATCCATAATAATGACTATAAACCCCAGTCCACGGCACAGCAGCTCCAATGCTTCATTCTAAAGGTTGCATGCAATATAATACCCAATCGACACTCACTACTGCACTACAGTCTGCAATTAAGATGTATCTAGATCTACCCCCATTGTAATCTATTGTTTATCTGCAATCCACATGCGATTGTATCTTCAGCTTCAGCGTGGGCAGCTGCCTTTGTCTGATCTCTGGAGAGTAAAGAAATGACAGAGAAGCGCTTGGCGTGACCCAGTCTAGGAACTCCTGCTAGCTGAAATTTAACTTCTGTGTAGTGCATGATACATTCAGGTCAAAAGGTCCAACTGTACCCTGAACCAAACAGAAAGGTTTATATTTGTACGGGTCCATAATGGGACATGTGCCAGCTCTGACCCAGCGCGGCAATGGCAGGGATAACACAACGCCGTATTTGGTATTAAATCAGACCAGCCTGTTCCTCGCCACATCTGAAGCAAAATAGTTGGATAGACCAAAGGGCACAAACCATGGCAGCTTGAGTTCAAAATACGGGGAAAGCCAGCTTGTGCAACCGCACTCAGAATGTGGTCACTGTGGCACACAAGGAGTATTGGGGGAGGCTGAGGGGGGGTGCATGTCGGGCATTTTTGGGGGCACTGTCAGACATGTACATAGAGGTATCTGGTGGCAAATTGCATGATACTCACTGCGAATGCCACCGCAACCCTTGGCTGGTGCAGAAGTGAAGTAGAAATTGGAGGAATTTGTGCCTGGGTGGGTGGGTGGATGGATGGATACACGGAGGACGAAGTGTTTATAATCGTATAGTATTGTGCTTTAACGACCAGACCATCATGACAGCACCCCCAAAACATCAGGGCTGTTTTTGTGGCAACTAGCCTTCAGTCTCCAATCTTCTCGGAATGTTGCAGTCAGTTCCTATGCGAGGACACCATGTGTTGAGACGAAAGCGTACAGTAACTGCCAAGCACAGTAAGAAACACCTGGAGAGGACGAAGGGCTTCCACTGGGCTCGGAAAAGTACAGGAGGAGGTCCTTTCTATACAAAGAGCATGATTTATGCAAAACATGCCTCGAAACAGGTTCCAGATAGTCACTTGCATTCCTTTAAAAGCTGAAATGTGCGATGGGAACACATTCACTAAAGCGAAAAAGACATAAATCACGAAATGTTAGCATCCAGGAGCAAGTAAGCCAAGGTGTCACAGAGCGTTAACAGAATAAGCATAATTATTAGCATGAAATAACTGAGGTTAATTTGCATCACACTGGCCTTCACGTTTATATGACAAGGCGTTTAAATAAATAAAGATCTGCTAGCAAGGACAAAAAAAAAAAAATCAATACATGCAATGGCTTCAGTCTGGTTTTTGGTGCAGCCTCTGGCTCATTAACATTCTCGATGAAACAGACAGACAAATGTTCAGCCAAGTGCAATCTCAACACTTTTCCATCATGACCTGTTGGAAAAAAAATAAAAACCCTCCCTCCCTGTCAAGCCTCCAATCAAGTTGGTGGGAGATGTCAAGGGAGATGCGATCAAGCGGGACATAGAGCCATAATACACTATTTATCGGCCACCTTAAATAATCACTATCCGCCTAAATACTGTATATGAATTCATATATATTAAAAAAAAAAAAAAACCTTCAAGAACGAGCCTGGGAACAAGCATGCCGGCAGTAAAGGACACACTGTGAACACGCTGCACAGATCCACAGAATGGGCTGCCCCAGTTGGCTCCGGAGCAGAAGACCTTCGCTCCTGAGGTTGTGACGTGCTGCTCGCTGCCCTCTGGTTTGGCAAACCCAAACTCAGAGTGGTACAAGGGAAAGGTGAACTGTGACATCACACCTTCCACGTGGAGCCAGCGATGCACCAAACACAAACACCACTGTCTGTCCTCACAGGCCTTAAAACTTCCTCACTAGGTCCAGCATTATGTCTTCAATATCAGCGGCCGATTTCATGCTTCCAAACGACCCAAAGTATGAAATCTCACGTGTGACGAAATACTTGATTAATACCACAACAGTGAGACTGGACAGCCTAAGGGATACACAACAGGATAACAAAGAAATAAATGTTTAATTAAACATTTCACTTATAAATTACAATGTGGTTTACTTCATGTTTTAAGATCAATAGGAAGAGAAACCAAATAGGATTCCAGCCTCCCCCACCCCTCCTGGCTTAACTGGCAAATTAAACCACTTTCAACATTTATTACAAGCCTGTAAAAGAAGTATTTCTGGATATTAAAAAAGCAAGTTAAAATAAATAGAAAAATGCTGAGTTGCTTTCACAACTACATTTAATGGTCAGTAAGTATGTACATTTATAGGCTTTAGCATGATTTGTGTGATACCGATGTTCTTTTACACGGCTCGCACCCGAAATCATCATCATCGCAGCCGTCAGGGGATACAAAAACGCTTTTATGACCATTAATTCTCGCAGCTATACCACACGAACCATTAGATCTTTTCAAAATGTTAATTAACATAAGCGCAAAATCGTCGTCACAGTGTGGAAATCCAGTTTTTTTCCGTTTTCTGATACAAACACTAAATCTGCAGGCAGCAGGCCCGATGCTCCGTAACATGGTAAAATTTAAACGGGGGGAGTAGAGGGAGGGGGGTGCAGGCGGGACACCGAAATATAGTCAACGTAAAACTCCCCGGGTGCTCCTAAATGAGGAATGTCACGGGGCGGGGGGGCTGGGCTTCAATATTTTATGAATGAAAGGAAAACGTCGTGAACCAAAATCCATGGGGAGGTCTTCAGAATTCATTCATGTTTAATCACGTCAGAGGTTTGAAAAAAAAGAAGAAAAAAAAAATACGTACTATGAAATGAATTATAGCTCAGGACTTAAAGCATGACTCCGAATTGATCTGGCGCAGCACGGAGAGAAGGGGTGGGGCAGTTTTAAAACAGGCGGGAGGGTACAGATGGGCTTCGGGTCTAGTTCAAATCGTCAGATTATGTGAGCGCCAGATCTACAGCTTAATGATCGCGGCAACAGATGATTCTTTAAAATACACTTAAACGATTAATAATGGGGATGGCAAGCAGCCGTCTCTGGGACGAACGTAATCCCATAATGTTTGAATCATTTCGCATTATGCTTCGCGGGCCTGATAAAGGGAGTAATTCAGAAATTGAACATACATAAATACATACGCTCGAATTTGCCAGCACAGTCCGCAGCCGTCTGGAGCGCGTACGTTTCATACGGCGACAGGAGAAATATGCGGTACCGCTCCACGCGCAGCCCGCCCGCCCCTTAATTTCTCGCGATCAGTGACGCGCCATTACGGCCGGTTTTGGGAGTCATGCGCTCCAATCTCGGTGACTTGCTTAGGCTACGCTGCCACCAGCGGGAGTGATCCCTGCGTTAAACGTTAAAACCAGAACCGATGCGGACGCGAGGCGCGTCTACGGTGCCGCCTCGCCTCTGGATCCGTCGCGCGACAGCCAGACCGGAGCTCCGCTCGCGCGCGCAGCGTTTATTTATAGCGTAGCTGAACAGCAGCGAGCCCTCTGGGTAGATCCTCCAAATGTTTCAAGAAGTGTTAAATCTAATATTGACCTCCCCTCACTTTGTGTTGTGTCTGCCGACGGTGAATCTCTAATCTGCCCCTGTAGGCACCCAATAGCGAGGAGGGGGGGGGGGCGATTGGAGATGCTCCCTCCACATCTTGCTGTCTTCGCGCCCAGAGCCCATGCCAGTTATAACACAGTGTTGAGTTCTTAAGCTGTGGGTTGTTGGGGGGTTGGGGGTTGCAGCCTGTTGACTATGTGTGGCATTGGAAGAAAAAGTGTGGCTTTCTCACAGCAACCAGCTGGATACTCAGCCTATAATTTAGGGTGTCTTGACAAGGATGCCGATCGGGGTCACAATGAACATGGAGAACGGAAGGGAGATAATACTTACACACACACACACCCCACCACCACCCGCCCCAAAAGGGGAACGTAACCGACGACCTTTGGGGACTAACGTGATGATCAGGGTGTTAGGAGGCGAGGCCCAGGAGACTGAAGCAGACTGTATTGCTGCAATAAAATCATAAAGACGCCTCCCGTCACCACTGCTGCCAGCAGACCCCTCTCTCCACACCTCAGCCCCCAAACACAGCCCTCTTTACACGGGGATGTTTAGGGGTGCGGAGATTGAAAACAAAGGGACGCACACATGAGGTGGCAAGTAGCCATCTTGCTCTCCCCTACCATTACCACTACTCTTCCCTGAGGTGATGATTTAAAAAAAAAATAAAGCCCACAACATAGATGAGCACTGGAGCCACACTGGAAACAAACTAATCAAGATGGCCACCACATTCTCCAATCTCACATGCCGAATTAAGAAGCCGAAGGCCACAAAGGCACCCGTAGCATGCCCCCCCCCCCGCCGATCCTGAATGTCCCCATCTGTTCCGCAGAACATGGACAGACAACTATTTGTGTCTCTGGCCAAAAAAGTGCAGAACATGCATTGGGTACACTCCAAGCAGAAACCAAAGAGCTCCATTTCTGTAGGAACAGTGTCAGTAAATTCTTCATCTTCATCATCATCACCAGCCACTGTAAATCCTGGTGAGGGTCTTGAAACCGACTTCTTTCCCCCATTTACAACACCAGCTCAAGCACACGTTTGTAATTCTTCAAAACAGCTTGAAAAAATATGAATGGATTCCAGCAAAAGCCACGAGTCTCGCAGCTCAAAACATGCTTTGGATGCCGCCCCCCCCCTTCAATCTGGATCTCAACACATCTAAGGTTTACAATTAGTTCCAGTGCCACTATTAATGTCTTGAAGGAGAAGGCACAGAGGGGGGTCGAGGGTGCTTAAA
>JAODKE010000040.1:19583394-19600864 GCA_026779605.1 Mormyrus hasselquistii
CCTGCAATGGCAGAAATTATTGCCCTATTCACGAACTTTTAGGTTTTAGAAGCCTTGTGTAGAGCTAAGTTCGGAAGGCACAAGGGGAAAATTATGGGGGATTCGGAACCCTAATGATTATCAGAGTGGGCGGCAAGGTTTCCTTGCCGACATGATTCAGATTGAGAATATGCGAAATGACTGCACCTAATAAGATGCAGTTACAGAATTTTTTTCCTTCTTTTTAATGTTAGGTGGGTTTTTGAAAAAGAATTTGCGTAAAATTTTTTTTGGGGTCCCAAATTGGGTTTTTTTTTTAACCTTTTTTTTGTTTTTTTGGTGGGGGGGGGGGGGGGGGGGGCGATGCCCTTCTACAGTCCTGATCCCTTTTGTTAGGACGTTTGGTGCTCGCCCCACAAAGCCCATCAGCACGGCTTGTGAAGCGAAATGGCATCGCGCTCTGTATTCGCATCACAGCGGACGGTAAGCGGAGCGTGGAGAGCGCGGCAAACAGCGCCAGCGTCGGCGGCGCGCGAACGCGCAGGGACCTCGCGCTAACGAGCCCGGCTCGCACTCACATGTGCGGGAGCACACGCGTCCGTGCTGAGAAAAAAAAAAATCGCCCGCACCCATGCCTACTATTACATACTTCATTTATTTTTTTAATTGAATCAAATTAATAAATATGGCGCACATGCTAAAAACACACATTTGAAGGAATCAATTAACACCGAGGATATCTCGTTACCCACTGAATGCTCATGCATTTCAAAGACATTTTTTCCGATTAATAAAACAACTTAAAAAAAAAAAAAAAAAACTAAACCTCTGTCTCACAGTGACACATAGTTGCGCGAAAAAATTAGACTTTGGACCGAGTCAGACAAACGACAAAGATTATTTCGGCAACCATTTCCGTTGTTACCTGATTAATGATCGCATAAAATAAGCATCTGGTTATTGATTGTTTTTTTCCCAAAAAACAAAGCACAGTCTGTATCACCGTTTACGCAAACAGTGACCAAGCTTGTTGGTATGCGAAGAATCGTAATAGTACAGAATGCCAGAAATAATCTAATTCAAAAGGACAAGCCTTATAAATAACAGAGTATACGGTATTTAAGAGCTACATAAATCCACTAGTTGATTCTCATCCTCGTTTATGCTTTCAAACGGTAGGGAAAGCCATCTCAATCCAGCCCTTTATAACTACAGATACTTTCACTGAAATGAATTCAGGTCGTAAAAACTGACAATGCATTACAATAATCTAGGCGTCTCATCAATTATCGCAACAAAAAATAGGTTCCTAGACAGATGCAGGTCTGAAATGAAAGATATTCTATTTCGGGTGTGCATGAGTGATATCTGAAAAATACGGGAGAAAGCGAACAGGTAAATAACTCGACTTGTTGATATAGAAGCCTCAAACGCAGTTTTATGACTTGAATTTCAATTGAGCTCTTATTTATGACCTCGTAAAAATAAGGACGTGTCTGTTGCAATGCGTAATTCTCTGACTTGGGTATATTACAAGAGAGAAAACTTTTGACTAAAAGAACGAACGATTAAATCTTAAAACCGAAGGGAAAAGAACGGAGATAACGGGAAAATTCAATCGCACTTCCAGTAAAACGATTCAACAATATGAAGCGCGCAAAGATCAGAAACAAAACAAAATTTTCGATTTTCTCGCTAAACATAGCTAGGCTACTTACACATATATTTATTACCAAAAGTCATCATACTGTACTGTATATTGAGTAAAGCAATGGCATCATATACACCGACTAAAGGCAATTAACTGAAATCTAGTCTCATTCACTGTACCCTTCCTTTACCGTAGACTGTACTGGTTAACGTTGGAAGCGCTCTATCGTTCAAAAATACATGAACAGAATGAGATTCAAAGGCATTGACACCATCCTGCGTTAGATCGCCGACATTTACAAAAACATACGAAAAGTATAAATGCCGACAGAAAGCAAAGCAATACACCAAGATCCCTGAACTGCAACTGATTGAAAAGCTATTTCAATTGGTGACTTTACAGAAGACACCAATTAACCCACGTGAATCTCATATACTAAAATAAATGCAGCTCATGGTCGTGTAAATGCAAAACATTTTTGATTGTCGTGCTCGAAGACAAAAAAAAACCCTACAGCTAATTTGTTCAATGATCAATCCAAATAATCAAAACCAGTGCATTGCCCTACTCACAATAAAAGATAAGCTTTCGCGGATGCAATAACTGGCATTCAAATTATAAAATAAAAAAGCAAACGGAGGCACCAATGAGCGTGCCTGCCATGTACATTTCTCCGGTCCGTCAGATGGGTAAATTCTCAGCTTGCTAACACTTACTAGTGATGATCTTACAATGCCGCTTCAAAGACGCAGCAAGTGCGTCGAGCTTCAAGAATAACATTCGCCCGCCGGTGAAACTCGAAGAAAATACAATCCGAGCACAGTCAATAAAATGACGTGATTACGAGCACACAATACTTCACAGGCGTCTAAACACTGAATTTAAACACAAATCGATGCAAACAGCTGCACGTCATACTGTCTGGTGTGCAACGAACTGTAGGACCAGACCTCACGTTCCTCCTGTAGTGATCTCCGGAATACTAAAACAGCCGGTTACGTCAACCTAACATCTTCAACCCAGCAAACCAGTAAATATAACTGCAAACTTCAACGCGCCATACAGTAATCAACAACTGTGGCGTTCCGGTGTCTTGCATTAAAATTATTTCTTTGGAGACCGAGGCTATACTTTCACCTCCTCTCTCTTCCACGGAAAGCATTCGTGTTGCAACTCTGAACTCGGCTCAGCTACACTGTTACGCTCCCAGCCAGTCGGCGTAACTTGTGGCTGTTTTAAGTGGCGATTAAAGACGTTCGGGGGGGAAAACGATACAGCTATAGAGGATCGCGCCGCGCGTGAGACACTGGCGGCGCACGCGTAGCCGCGAGTCCGGTGAAGTGTGGCAGCGGGGCCGGCGAGCTGCGCGCCCCCATCGGCGCGCGTCTACTCACCCCGGGCGCACGTTCCGTCTCCCGACGCGTCGTTATTAGGACAGCGGCATAGTACCGCGGCTCGCAGCAGCCGCTCTCACGCGCACTAAACTCCTATCTGCCCGCGGCTCAGCAAATCAACACGGCGGTGACGTCAGCGCACTGACTCACTCGCCTCCTCTCCTCTGCTCTGCTCTGCTCTCCTGCGATCGGCGCGCGAACACTGCGAAAGTGAGACACCTAGGGGGCTGCCATCTTTTAACGCGCAGCCCTCCGGCGTGTGCGAATTAATTAGGGGATATTAACTGCCGAGCGATCTGTCATAAAGCGAGACAACGCCGCGCCAGGCGATCGCGAAGCGCTGCTTCCCATCGTGATCGGCATAAGTGAAATAAGCACCATCCTAAGCGTACCTATATGCATTGTTAAGGGGGTGGGAAGGACGTTACAGTAACTTTTCCCATATAATGCTCAAGCCAAGAAACACCGTTATCGGATCACTTCTAGTCAATAATCTGCACGCTATGTAAGAACTTTATTATTTATTTTCTTATATTTGATGACACTCTCAATTTTAAAAATACCTAAATAGCCTACTTCATTCAGTTTTAATGAGCCTCGCTGCAATTAGATTCCTTCTCCGTTTAATTATTTTGGCAGGTTTTAACATTTTGATTAACTTAGAGTACTCAAAACCAATAAGTATAAAAAAACATTTAAAAAAAAGTATTTCACCCAAGGACGCTTCTGTGGGGAAAAAGGCCTGTTGCAAGTGATTGATTTTGTGTAAGGTAAACGTATTCCTGCAGCCTCACGAATCACCGGTTCGCATAAAGTCCTTCCCTAGTCTGTGATCACAATGTGTTGCAATGCGATATAGAGGGAAGGCAAACTGCTAGCTGGGTAAATTTATGTCGGCTTCGTGACATCCTTTGTAACTGTACTTCTCCGGGAAGAGAACACGAGGCAATTTGGCTTCCAGCATTTCCCGTTCTGTAGATATCCCTTCTAGCGCTTTGAAGCGGCACTTCGCCTAATTATATTTAATTAGGGGCACCGAAGTTATTGACAATGTAACCGCTGGCATCTAATTAGCCAGGTGTAGAGTAAATGTTGGACAGCTCCGGACCACGCGATGCCAGAAACACATACTAAGTCGATGATCTGAGATGTTTTTTTGTGTGTGTGTGTGTATGTACTTTTTAAAGACGCACCGCAGGAAAACCTCTACAATGTCAGTTAACGGTTTTAGGTTTTAGCTGAGATCACCTTAAATTAATCAATGCAAACTAACTGTAGTTCGAGAAATTGGATGGACCTGTCGAAGATTTTCTTTGTAATGTTTAATGGGTGGCCTGTTAACCTAAAGTGCTAAAACTTTTTAGGCTACTTGTAAAGAAACAACAATTAATGTACGCGACCGTTATTCCAAAAGTGTTGAATTGCTATTCATAATTAAAATTTACAAACCGGGTATAAATATCCTATTTAGCGCCACTGAAGCCCTGACCCTTACGGCAGGCTGCTGTCAGGGCTTTCCAATGTAAATATATAATAGAGTATCCAGGAGTAACTTCGACGGTGGAATTAAAATTGTTGATAGAAATCCGAAGATTTGGGGGGGGGTCTGGGGCATGCAAAAGATCACGTGATTACTCAAAAGCAGAATTACAAATCATGTCTCTTCCGTGACGTCCATCCAAACCTTCACGAAGCTGGCCCGATTGCAAATCTTCGACTTTCTCTGTGAGTTTTTTAGAGTCGTTTGTAAATTTCTTATGTCGGGGAGTTTTTCCAAAATAGAGAAGATATTAAAACTCACAGATGTTTATTCTGCTTTAGCAGAACAAAAGATTCATTTCTAAATACTCCTAAGCATGGATTTATGTTTTGTTAATGAATTTTCTGCCATTGTGTGTTGAGAAATACAGTAAGCACCAATATTATGTTTTAAAGATGATTTGAAAAAGGGTTAGAGTTAGGGTTAGGGCAATGAAATCAATAAGAACTTTGTTCCAATTTGCTGGTCTCTTGGTATGTGTGGTATAATAGGTGCTTCACCTTATAATATTGAAAATGCCATTAATATATTATATAAGGACTAGTATTTATGTTATTATGATGTTGTAATAATTCTCAACTAGCTTTCAATGAAGAGCTGAACTCCTGAGACTGTTCAGTGTGTGAATGGTCTGTGACTGCATGTTACACAGGATCACATTCCAGAACTCTTCTGTTGACTAAGAGACTTGAACGTACAGACTTGGTGGGTAGGTGGATATCTGGGTGGTCGGTGGTATTGGGAAGCAAGAAGCAGCTTTCTGTTACTGATGCCCATGCACAACGATCTTGAGCGATCTCCTCGAGTCATCTTCAGTCCAGGATGTGACATCCACTGGATCCGCCAAGGTAGCTTATCTAACCAACCGCTCCTGTGTGTATTGACAATCCGATCTGCCCCCGCCCCCCCCCCCCCTTCCATACCCCTCTCCTCCCCTCCTGTCAATCTGAGTCTCTTGCCAAGTCATGGATGGTCACAATCGGAGATCATTTTGAAGGGATCTCAGGTAAATAGCCACGTGACGAGAATTACCAGCATTGTCCTTGCTCCCGAAGGCTTGTACATGCACTGGCCTAAAAGAGGGCCTTTTATCCATATGATCTGTGGGGCATCTCAAGCGGTGGGGGTCTGCCTAACTGCTCTCTCACCCTCTCTTGTGACCTTGGGCAGATTTGGTTCTGTACACAAGACCCTCCCCTATGCACCAACCAACGGCTCCTTCTTGAGGTGTTTCTTTTCTTTTTTAATCTGCTCAATTAGCACGTCTGTTTTGTAACCAAGATGCACAAGAGCAAGCTATTGTGTTGACCTCAGTGATTTCAGGTTGCAGGCTAATTTCACAAAATTAAAATGAATGCCTTTAAAGAGCAGCTGTTTTGTATCATATCCCTGGTTGGGGGGTTGGGTAATACAAATAAAATAAATAAATAAATACGAATTATATAGATTTTCACATTCATCTTGAAAAGACAGTGAAGTTCAATTGTACACATAAGTTTGTTTTGTTATATAATTTATTTTGATGATATTATTTTTGTTTTATAAGTTTTTACCATCTTATAAAGCCCAAATATTTAAAGATTGATCAAAAATGTCAACATGCATATTTTAGATGAACACTATATATACACTTTGTTTGCAGCAAAATAACTTTCCTTTTCATAAAACATGTAGTGCTCATATTGCATTTAAATAAGTTTCGCTAAACTTCTTTTTCCATTAAAAGTATGTTTAAATTACTCTTCCCAAAGGACTTCCTGTCTCAATTAATACAACTTATACAAGACAACTTCCAGTGGGTATAAAATATTAATTTTGGACCTGTGGCAAAATTAATCATGCACAAAGATGTCTTTTTTTTAATCTGACTTCCAGAGCAAATACTGGCCTCTACCTCGGTTTGATAGCATTCAGTTGGTTCCCCTGATAGACCTGTTTTAATGTTTTCAGCGTTTGTTTACGGGACTGTAATGTATCCCCTCCTGGTTTGACTGTCATTTCTAATTAATGGGTTTTTTTTCCCTCCATGAGGTTAATGGGTGAACTGGTCATGTTGACTGAGTTGTTTTATTTACTAAAGGCATATTTACCCCTCTGAGTCTGGGGCCTCCACCTATTTAGTCAGGTGACAGGATGATCCCATCAAGAAGGCTTTTAATCAATACTAGTCTCCCCTGACCATGGTGCAGGCGCAGTGCCAGCATCTCAGTCGGTTTCGGGTGACAGGTATCATGGATGTCGGAGTCTGAGCTCACAGCACCCGGAACCGTGGTGCTAACAGCTTTGTGAGGGATGGGGGGGGGGAGCAGGCAGATTGGGAAAAGGAGAAAAATCTATTTGGATATTTGGGAGCCAGATGCGGTTTTCGATGCGCTTCTCGTCGTTGCGCCAGAGGCCGTCGCCCCACCATTGTCTGCAGGGGCGCTCTCTGCGTTTCAAGGTTGAAATTTTCCGCATCTTACCATCGCTCGGTGTCACCCGGGTGTCACCTTCGCCATACAGCTTGGGTCGAGTGTCCTCCCCTCGGCGTGTGTGTGTGTGTGTGTTCGCTCATGCGTGTGCGTGTGTGTTATGGGATGACCAGGGGGAGCCGGAATTGCAAAAGGTCTGGCCCTGGGGGGGCCACAGCTGCGGATTTTAAATTTGAGCGGTTGCCAGATCAGACCTCGTTTGACAAAGACCCCCAACATGCAGCACGCCTGTTCCTGTGGGGTTGCGTGGTTGTCGTGACCGTACGTTGGAGCTTCCTCATTTGGAATATCACGCTTCCTCTCTACTCGAAAAAGGATGTCAGCTGACCGCACTTTTCCGTTATGTTTATGCAAAACGCTGCTAATATTAACCCCCATTTTTTTTGCAACTAGTTGAGCGATTTGCATCATCAGTTATTTATTTATTAAAGGCCTTGGGAGTTTTTATTTTTACTTTATGTGAATGAATAACAAAGGTCTTTTTATAACTTTAGTTTGATATAAATACTCTTTTCAACAGGTCACATATTAATGAAGCCCATTATTCAAGATGATCTTCTAGGCCGGCTTCTTGCAGGTGTAGCATTGTACCCTAGATCTGCAGTAAGATGGGCTGAAAGTTGGTGTTTTGCCACAGGCTGTAAAATCACCACATCGGTGTACCATCCTCCTGAGATGTTCCAACCAAGCACACAAGTGAAAGGTTCAGGCCATGCGAATCACACAGTCTATCAATGTGGCCAGATAATTATATAGGCATATTTATATATTTAAAGCTCCGTTGCAAGAATTGCACAATAATTACAGATGTCTTCAAATAGATTTTTTTCCCCTACAAAAGGACGGAAACTGACATAAAGCAACAGGTAAATATATGTCTTATTGCCATGCACACAACCCAAATTAAGTCAATATATTTTTTATACAAGGCTATTATCTGGGAAGGACCTCAGCAACTATCCCAGCCAAATTTTTCAACATTCACTTGCAGCTTCATGAATTACAGATTCGACAGATAAAAAATTACATGTCCACTGCAGAATCTTATTTACTTTGTGACAACACATTTGCTGTGAATTTTGTCAAGCAGCATTGAATTTGGCCCAGATAACATATTCCTTACTTTGCTGAATGTTTAGTCTTGGTCCTCTGCTAAAGCTCCTTGGGGCACAATCTATGATAATTATGTAATGACCACTGTAATTCTGCTTTCATTATCAGCCAGTATTGAATTTGGAGGGGGGGGGGTGTCTAATCAATGTAGTTAGTGAAGCTCTAGGGGAAAAATCTTTACAGTGCCTCTCATAATGAGTAAATAAAACTGGAAGGAAATTAAACCTATAAAATGAAAATATCGACACAAGATCAAGCCTCTGAGATCAAGTCAGAGAGAGAGACCCTTAGCATCAAGTCAGGGAGAGAGACCCTTAGCATCAAGTCAGGGAGAGAGACCCTTAGCATCAAGTCAGGGAGAGAGACCCTTAGCATGCACGGTTTGCCAGTGTGATAAGTTACAGTCTTCCTGTGAGTGTGGCTGTGATTTAAATCCGCTTTGATAAAGCGGGGGGGAGGGTACAGTTGGGTGTGTGTGTGTGTGTGCGCCTGTCTGTCAGACCGGATGGCGTGGCAACTCTGTCAACACGCAGCAAACGGGGACAACGACAGTAAGTGCGTGAGCATGTGTGTGTGTGTGTCTCAGCCGACGCTCATCTACCTTGGGCTCAATATCAATACAAAGCAATGACAAGGCTCTGCTGGAATTCCGAGCTCTCCGCTTCTCTGCGAACTCCGCCGCTCACTACACGTCAGCGCCAAAGACGCACGGTGCTGTTTACACAGTGGGGGAAATCAGACGCAGCCCCTCCAACTGTGCCTTAAGACTTCAATTCCATGAAATATTTACATGTGCCAGGTTTACGAAAAATCGGCCAAGTAACGATAGTAAATTACGCCACAATAAAATAGTAATGATTCTCAGATAAGCTAATAGGAATTAATGCTGGGATACTAGGAGACATAGAGGGGCGTAGAACGGAGAAGCATGTATTCAACTAATAAGATGGCAAGTTACAGAGACAGGACTCTTCTTCAAAAGCAATTACCGGGCCGTCACACCTTGAAATATGCCAGGCCGCGGCCGTGAGCCAGCTCCCCGTTTGACAGAGACATCCAGGAAGTGTCACCGTGTCACTCATCCAGCTGCGGCCTCGTCTGCCTGTCGTCATGGGCGGCACTCACAGCTGTTTTCATGCTGATAGCCCCTGTTGTCGCCCCCTGGTGCCCGGGGGACGCTTCTGTCCCAAAGGCGTCCTCTGCATTTCAGTATTAATTATCATCTCATCTGCCAGGCCTGGACGGTCTTCCACTTGTTTTGGCGCGTCCGTCTCCCACTTTCCGCCATCATGTTTCCGCAGCTCGACGTGAACAGCCAACGGAGCACCGTCGACGGAGCCACGGGGGCCAATATTGATCCGACAGGAAGTGAGACGCATGTGTGAACCCGAGGCAGTGAAATTGATCGGTTTTAACCGTAACTGATCCTAGGTGGATTTGTGGCCTAAACTAAACAGGCTTTTCGATCACTGCAGACATATTTGCTTGTGCTGGATGCATGAACTACTGCATGTAAAAAGAACATGACAGCACTGAGAAGATGCCGTTGCTCTGACTGTGGGGCCTGGAAATTGAAACATAATTCAGACTCCGTGATGGCGAAAATATCTCATCTACAATCATTTCTACTGTAAGAACAATTTTTTCCACAAGGGGCCTGGGATGATTCTAAGATTTTTTTTTTTTTTTTGAGGTAGAGGGCATAAAAGGGGGCATAATTCATAAGGGGGGGCAACCTTATCATTAGGCAATGATGGGTTTTTAATCGATGAGTGACGAGGAAGGCCGCACTCTGGGGGCCAATCAGCTTTCAGCTGGGGTCGATGTCCCTGTGGTCCCGGCCCTGCAAGGAGCGCTATATGCCAAGTTGTAGTGAATTCACTTTGAGATGCGGTCCACACGGGTGAGTCATCTGCCTCTAGGGGGCTCCCTACAAAGGCTGCAACAGGTGGCCCTTTCTGGAGTCATGTGACATAGGGGGGTACGTGGCCTAACCCCTGATGATTTGCCCTGATAATCTCCTTTTCCCTCTCCCATCGGCTCTCCTGCAGTGCTCACAAGCTCCCTTTGGCTAATTTCAGCGGGGGGGTGGGTGAGGAGCAATCGATACCCCACCAGCACCGGTGCCCCTGGCAGCTCCAAGGACTCGCAGGGAGACATGACCTGGCATCTTGGGGGTGAGGAGAGATGCAGAGTCTCCATCTGAGGTGGGGAGAGACAGAGAGGAGGATGGGGATGGAGGGGGAGAGGTGGAGAAAGAGTAGGCAGAAGAGGGGGATGAGGATTGGGGCAAAAAAAAAACGGAAGAAAAGGGGATGAGAGGGAGAGGAGTAGAAAGGAAGTGAGTAAAAGAAGGGGATGAAGAGGAGGGATAGAATGTGGAAAAAGAGGAGGGAGACTGAGAAAGCCGTAGAAAGGGATTGGGGAAAGGGGGATTTGGAGAAAACTGTGGAAGAGGGGGAAAAGGTAGAAAGAAAAAAAGAGAAGAAGGGCAGAAGAGGCCACAGAGGGAAGATGGGACAATGGAGGGACAGAAATAGAGACAACTGAAGAACAAAACTAAGGAGGAAAAGGGGGAAGAATGGGTGGGAGAAGCAGATTGAGGAAGAAGGAGAGTGAGAAAGAAAAAATAAAGAGGGACAGAGGAAGACAGATACAGGAAGAGTGGAGGAGGAAGCGAATGAACAGAGATCTGACTGCCTCCCCCACTGTCGGCCCCGGGGCTGGGGCCCAGCTGGCCTGCCTGCACGCATCCACTCGCCAAGGCCCATACAAGGCCTGCACGGCGCCATCTACAGGAGCAGCATGGGTCTGCGACTGGATCGCGGGCTGTGGAGAGAGCCATGAAACATTTACTATTCTATTCGCAGCCTAATTATTAATTACGTAATTGTTAATTATTTCTGCCATGAATAATGTAGGATGGAGGCAACAATATTACTGTATTCAAATGTACTCAGTTCCACTCTGAATGTAACTGGGTGAGAGAAGAGGAGTTTCTGATTGTCTACACATCATTAACTTACTGTTCACTTCTATGCCTTTAAACAATTACACAGCGCTGCTAAGAATCTGATCCTTGCACCTTAAAAGGAACGTTAATTCAAGTAAGAAAAAAAACTTTTTCGTAAACAACTCGATAACTTTCTAGCTGAATTTTACTTAACCACACATAGAAAAAAACTAGAAGTTATAATTTAAAAATGCAAAAATATACCACCTTTCCATGCTTTTGTTGTTATCTGACAATTTTCAAATTAAACATTCAATCGAATATTTAACTTTTCTGCCGTAAAAAGGCAAAACCCCGCAACTGCATATATTATCAAAAATGAGTTATGACCAAAACCGTGTGTCCTGGGGTCTTGTTTTATCTCATGACAAAATACTTCAGTTCAGCTATGCTCAGTTTTGAATAAGCACACCATCGTTTGCCTACCTACTACACACATGGCTGCACAGCCAAAAGAGGCTTTTCTCAGTTTCAGCATCATGTACTTTGCTTTCAAAGTTCTTGGTTGCCCCCCCCCAAACCCCCCTCTCCACACCAGAGGCTCTTTCTTGCCCATCCCTGCACCGTCGCAGGTAGACGGCCACATTACTCTCAGCGACCATTAAGCTGGAGTCGCAGCCGTGCCGGCAAGCGCGTGACGGAGGCTGGCGATGCGTCTCGGGACGTGTCTCCTTGGCCTAACGAGGTCTCAGTCCCGGCGATTTAGGAAGCTTGGCTGCTTTTCAAAGGGCCCGGCAGGTCCGCGCGCGGGAGAGGGTTAGGCTGAATGCTAAACCCTTTTAAAACCAGCTCCCTGCGGCTCCCATTCAGGGGAAATTTTATAAACTTTCTTTCATGTGTTTGCGGGCCCTGAAGAGGCCATTGTTTGCCCGGTAAGCACGGCTCGATTATTCACTACAGTTAAGAAAAAAGAAAGAAAAAAAAAAAAAAAACAATGGCAGTGATGATAAACGACGAGATAATCAGACAGACGGCACGGAGATTCTCCAGCGCGCTTTGGAATTAACGAAGACGAGGGGCTGTGCAGATACAGACAGACGTGCTACCACACGCTTGCTATGAAGCACAGCACTCATATTTCAATTAAATCTTTGCATTGCTCAGGGGGGAAAAAAGCCCCATGAAGAACATTGCTTTTAACGTTAATTAGCTACATATTCCATTAGGTGAGAGCTGTAGCTCTTGTTCGCTTTAAGAAAACTGCACATAAATGCCCCCTAAGACTGCAGACACCCCAGGAACACTAAGGTTCAAAGTCGGGCCCTCGGCAGGGAGACCGGGGACAGCCCGCGTGGAAATCTCCTCTCAGACCAGTGAGTGCCGGTGGTGAGAAGACGGAGAGCGGCGGACAAAACTGGGGCGACGCAGGTGAGGCGAGAGGGGAGATTTGGGGGCTCGGTGGAGCATAGTCAACCCCCCCACACCAAAGCCCACCTCTGCTGGACTGAAGTGTGACTCCATACAGCTGCTTTCCATTGAGACTCAGAAAAGAAAAGGGATTTCTCCCCCCCCAAGGCCCCTCCAGCCACCCACCCAACCCCTCAAGTGTAAGACCCCAGCTGTCCCCAATGGAGCAGAATTCCAAACTTCCCCCTGAGCCTCCCTCTGCCCATTGTCCACCTTGGAGGTAGCCAGTCCCACACCTCCTTAGTGCTTGACCACTGGACCGATTGCCAACAACAAAGTAATCATATTACAGTGGCCCTGGGAAAGAGGGACAGCTATCCGCGGGGAATCCCCCCCCACCCCCGACTAATCCCCACCAGACTGCGGCTTGTTTTCTTTTCATCTCGACTCACCTTGCGCGGTCGCTCCATGGATGGAGGCTTCTTTAACCATCCAAGGATGTCGATGTCCTGTCCTTAACTCCCATTCCGGCCATAAATCGCCAGTAAATGGCGATGGCTTGCAAAGAGAAGGCCGATAAACCAGCCTCCGGGCTCCCCAACCCGACAGTTGCTAAATCCGGCCCGAGACGCTGCTTTTTGATACCAACACATTTACAGGGTCTTGGGTAGCCCTTCACTTGTGGGGCCACAAGTAATGTCGCAATACTCTCTTACTTAATGTATTAATTAACCGGAAACTAAGTCTTAGTTTTGTACTGTGCCCCTGTGGGTTGCTTTTTAAAATATTTAGTGGGTTTTACTGTCATTATTATTAATATTATTATTTAAAAATATATTAAAAATATACCAAGAATATATAAAAAAATCGTGGTGATTATATGGAGAGACATATAAAAATGTACGTGTCACTTAGCTGTCCAGTCAGCTTTCACAGCATTTATTGCAATGCTTCATGTATTTCATCCATATTTGCTTGTTTTGTACTTGCTTTGTTACTGTTTTGTTTGTTACTTCTGCTCCATTGAGTAAAGTGTTACCAGTACTTTGTTTCCATGCACCCTGTATTATTCCAGGCCTGTTTTAGATGCTAATGTACATTTTCGGTGCTCATCATCAAAGTCCCAGGAATGGAAATGGCAGTCCTGTTATCTCTGGACTGAGGGACGTTTTCAAACAAAGGGGGGGGGGGGGGGGAGGGGGGGCATGAAGTCATGTTCGCTTATGTGTTTGGTTTTGTAGAAAAAACACATGTAATTCAGGCTTTTGTTAATAAAGCGTTATCACGTTGCGTTCAGTTATTTGTAGGCAGTTTTTTCGTGACTGTTCATCGCTGGTTCTTTATGATACTCCAGCGGTACCTAGGCTTAGACGTCCCCCCGCCCCACCCACACCCCTGCCCCCGCCAACACTTGTCGAGCTCGCTAAGATTCAGGGCAGTCTGGCTTATACTGTACATAAATTAATATGTGAACAGTGAAGGTCTGAAGGAGGGAGACTGCATCACAGTGGCAGGACAGTGAGGTGAGGAACACGCACTGAGATTCTTATTTTCGTCTGGTGCTACAAGGCTACGTGCCCCGGTAACTTGTTGACTTTCTGGCTCGCTCCATTGCCGTTAACTGTTGTTCAGCCGATGCCACTGCCCCCCACCCCACTCAAGAATGTGCAACCTTGGGAAATATTTTCAAAGGAAACGCATCGTTCTCTTGCCGCCTCCCTTCCTCCTCAGGATCTCTCAGAATCAGTGATGTTGGGCAGCATGTCAACAGCTTTGACTTTTTCTCATTGACGACAGAATAAAAATGTCATTTCAAGAGAAAACGATAACAGCAAAGACCAGCTCTAGCCTCTGAATACGTTCCGTTATACACACGTTGCACTAAACACAGAGGACAAAAAACAATACTCTCAACTCCAGCCATTTAGAACTTAGCCAGCATAAATGCTTAGCATATTTATATCATTAAGGTTTCTAAAATAAGATTTTTTTTTTTTTTAAATCATAAGATTTAATGGAAAAGGGCCTCAGCAAAATCAACCCTAACCTCAAATAATCATAGCCAGTATGTGTTTGAAGTGCATTTCACCATTAATGACCTGGGGATTCGAGGACTGTAAACATTCCCGGAAGAGAAGCTTCTTGGCTTTGAATAGTAGTCAGTGTTAGAAATATTGCAATGATAGCCCAAAACTCCTTCTAAAGCAACTGTGAATGATGATCACATGATCACACCATATCCTTGCCTGATCACAATATCAGAGACAAACAGTACAAATCTTTAAACAGCCGATTAGCATATCAACTGTGCATTCCCGCCTCCAATTAGGTGGTTACTTTTAAACTCGGTTCGAATGCAGCACAGAGATCCCCAGTCATGTTGCACGGCTTTCCCGTTCTCTTCAAACCACTTTCAATGCTGCTATGGTGAGAGAAGGGCTAGATTAGCACACTGATGCAGCTAATTAGTGAAATTAACTGCATAAGTGAAGGAGAGCATGTTTACTCTGTCCAGGCAGGACTAGAGCAATGGGGTCTGGACGCATGGGGAAAAGAGCTAAAACATATATTTTATTTGGAGATGAATTTCTTGTCTCTTTTGCACTTGACTGCCAGAACCGCTGCTCATCACCCACCTGAAGATATTAAAGGCAGCCCCGTGTCTTTCTGGGCGCTAACAGGCTGTTTGTACGCAACCTTTCCAAGGAGGGGCTCCGGCACAAAGTGGCAGCCCTCAGTGAGGAGGACGGCGTGCAGCGGCGCAGGCGGTGGTGGCGTGTGATTGGTAATGCGACCCGTGTTCTGGGAAAGGGGGGGCTTTTGTGCAGCTGCCCACGACAACTTCCCTCTCTTATGGCCAACTTGCATCATGGGAAACGGCTGAGAGCAGCACAGGCTCGGAATAACTATGGCGGACATGTGGCTGCATTTTTATCGACCGCGCCTCATAACGCTATAAATCCCGTGTCCCAATTGACGTGTGTTAGCCAAATTTTTTTTCCCCACTACAAATCACTCTCCTTTTCCCAATGGGGGCTCAGCTAAAAAAGACTACCTACCCCCAACAAGTAACTCCAAGTGCTGGCCACTGGTCCTTCAGCAGGGACCCAAAATGCACGGACAGCGACTAAACATGCAGGTATACAGGAGGAAAGTGGGATAGATTGGGGAATTTGTACCAGAATGTGTATAATCTGCAGGACAACAAATGGCATAAACAGCCCAACATGGGGGTCCAATATGACGAAGAAATTCTTTGTAATCCTTCAAGTTCCAAGTCAACATCAAAGACCACTAAGGGCACGAAAGCCCATGAAGGGCAATTTCTCCACAGTCATTACAGAATTCAATATATTGGATGTTTGACTATTTCTAAGAGGTTGACATATTCCCCAGTTCTCCAAGTCTCTGAACTGTTGCATAACAATATACTGTATGAATTCTCCAGTTACAGTTCCAAAGTGTGTCTCTGCTTTAGAGGTGCTGATCTCCAGTTCAGTACAGCTTCAGGTCCTTATTTAGGGTTTAAACACAGGCTTTTAATTTGAAGGATGGTGGGTTTTAGGTCAGGTGAGGTTGGGGAGCATGCACTGGTACAGAGCGCCACCACACCCACCACACGACGAAACACCTTGAGATATTGGTTGGCAACCCCCCCTCCAGGCCGACATGGTCCAGTCGCACCCTCCGGAAATTGCAATCAATTGGTCGCAGTCGGGTGTTACGTGGGCGCTCCCTTGAGAGAGAGAGAGAGAGAGAGAGAGAGAGAACACAATAGAGGAGATGCCACCAGGTGCCTGAAGGTTGTACGCAGATTTGGGGAAATATTTTAAAGAGAAAAAAAAAGTAAAACATATTAAATAAGTTTGACCTGTCCCTGTAAGAGGGAAGTCAGTTATGCACATAAAAAAGGTTATTTAAAAAGGAAAATAAAGAAAAAAAGGAAGTAAAATACCCACATTTGGGCATAAATGCATCCAAGTTTTCGGTTTACAGTATTTAGAGGAAAAATTTTGAGCTACAAGTTGATAGTGTAATCCTTAATTTGGGGAGTTGGGGGACTGTCACCCTGTTGTAGGCTACTTTGGGAATGGCTCCACAGAAACCATATGAACGAGATTCAAGGGCTAAATTAACGGGAATGTTTTTACCCGATTTATACAGCACAAGTCACTCCACTACCGCTGCATTCAGAACGGGCAAAATTTAAATGTGTATCTCCTCAGTTTTCCTCTATCGCACCTCCACATTCTACATTCAAAATAAAAGTCGTTTTTGAAATAAATTTCGGAAATCTCACGCTACAAACGCAAAGATTAATGTGAATGTTCTTTCCTAAGCCAGGAAAGATGCCAGGATCCCATAATGGATGATTAATTACATAATGTAATTTTAACAGTGTCCAAAGAACAGCATTTCAAACTATGCATGTCTTGTCCCGTGACAAGGGACATAGTGGCCTATCTTATCCAGATAGGGCAGATTTTCACTTCATTTACTAATAGGTTACTAATTAGAGGACTGATTGTCTGAAAAGTCCTCACATCTGAGTTTGAACAGGCAACCTAATGGTTATCCCACAAACCTGTATACATGCTGGCACTTTGCGGATTACCCACCCTGTACGAGATGAAAAAGCAACAGAAAAAGGGAGTAGGATCGCTTCACGGTACACTTCTGCCATCTGGTGGAAGAAATATTTATTCAGATTCCTTAAAATAAGCGCCTTAGACAAATATGGAATGAAACGCGTATAAAGTAATTAAAACTAATCTAACAACACAAAAAACTACAAACATTTACTTCGCACTTATTAATAGTTGTAAGCTATTGACAAATTAGCGGGGTAATAGACAATCACACACACGCACACACACACACACACACACACACACACACACACACACACATATATATATATATATATCTATATATATATATTCTCAACAATGCAAAGAAAAC
>JAODKE010000040.1:19600964-19617529 GCA_026779605.1 Mormyrus hasselquistii
TAGTTCATTCAGAGAATCTGTCAAATATGACATGACATCATCAATCAGTGACAGTCATTGGTTAACCAAACATCACAATAAAATTGTATTGGTCACTTGTTATAAGCGCCAAAACAACTTTAAAAAGTTCAACCAAGTCACAGAGAGGTGACTAGGCCTTCTCTCTTAAACTTGTATTTACCTAGAGATAGCATCATGCCGAAGAGGGGAAATACAAAAAACTTTACAGAAAGGAATGGGAGACTTATCCGGAATCAGCCAGTTTCAAACCTCCCCAGCAATTGCTGGGGGGATTTGATTCCTCCATGTATTAGCCTCATGTTTGGCTTTCATGGACTGTACATAGTTATTAGTGTTCAACATTCTTCAGTTTAAGAAAAGAGTAATAAACTTCGAAAAGGTAAGATCCGTTCTATAAAAACTGCATGTGCTACGTCTATACTTTTACGTTCAACATAAGTTTTTTGCTAGGTGGAGATTTGGGCTGGTTGTTATTGAGGTGGGCGGGTTTCACGTTGAGTTTGGGCTGGAAACGGTCGCTCAGATCTGGCAACCCTGTATGGCGCAAGTCCCTCCCTAAAACAATGCAACGAAGCCATGGACCCTTAGCTTTTAAAGATTTTACAAAAGATATAACAACTAGTAATAAGCCGTTTGATTGTAAGAGCATTTATTTGGAAAAACCACAGGACACACACAAAAATGCAAATTAAGAAACTGCGACATTAACGTTTCGGCTCCCGCATCGGTGGTAGCAGGAATCCAATCAGGAGACATTATCAGTCATAACGTAATAGCAGAGCTTTTCAACTACGCAGGATAATAGGAATTTACAGTGGCGCTAAGTGCTCTTATTCAACTGTACAAACATGATAAACTAACTTCACTGAGAACAAGTAACAATCAGCATGTAAAGTATGGTAAATCCCGTTTCCACACTTAAGGTGCATGGGCTGAATTATAATAAAGCTTTTATAAAATAACAATAATTTCACCCCTTTTCATATGCAAACTAATAACATTTAAGTCGGAGCTGTAACTTGGACTAAAAACCTTATTTACGTCCCAGAATCCATTCCTGTCCTCAAGCCTGATAGCCTGTTCGATATGGTACCAACAGGTAAGTTCACTAATGATAATGGCAGACATTTCACAAGGATTAAACAGTGCATTCACTACATGAGGCATGTTATGGGTTTTGAAAAATTTTATTCATGAAATATAACTCCAATTCTATTGAGGTGAATACTCCATTAAATGGTTGAATAATCTGGAAATATGTAACACGCCCACACACGAAACTTAAAACTGGCCGTTAAATGCAAAAACATTATTGGCCTAATTTGCAAGAATATCACTCCGCCACTTCGCGGTAGCAACAGCCTCAATACCCAGTCAGATTTTTTAATATTCTCATGTAGTTATACATAGTTCTAGAGTTGTGTAATGAAGATTCATCTTAAAAAAAACAAGCAAAGCAAAAAAACAAAACCCATATTTTCGGTGCTGCACCACCTAGTGGTAAATATTGTTTACACGTGGAAAAAAAAATTGAACATAATTGTTGCATCGTGTTAGACGTTGAACTAAAATGCTACGTACTGTATGCTATGCAAACATTTAAGAATAATAATAACAGGTGGAAACAATCGGGCATAAACACAAGGTTACGAGGTGGGCGTGGCACACAGGAGGATCGGAAGGAGCTGTATGAGTATGAATAACATGGAATGCAGAATCAGAAGCATACATTTCAATTTGTGCTGGGAGTGTGTTTCACTAAGCAGGATGGGGCTGTTTCTGCTAGTCGATGGTTACCAGTTTGAATCCGGGCCTAAGAAAAGCAGCCATGTCTTTATTGGACTCTTGCACAGCGTTCTTAACATCCTGAAAAATGCTCCAGGGCCGCTGGACAGTGAAACCCAAACTTCTCTCTCACTTCTGCATGTTATGTCTTAAAAAGGAGAGCAAGATGGCATGCAGAAACATTCCGATGCAGTTGTTCTCATACCATTGCACAAATGGCAAATAAACTTTTCATTAAAAAATAAACAATTCAATAATAACATAATGATAATTCTAATAAATAAAACCAGCCAGGTATATATATTTTTTTTAACTTTTATTGAACACAGGTATTTCTGACAGAATGCAAAGTCAAAATGTTTTCGGTTAGTACTCAGTATTTACACCAGTGACAGTGGAAAGAGAGGTGGTACCAATGTTTCACTTAGTAAAAATCTGTATATAAGAGAGAAGGCCCCAAAGCAGGGAATGCTTGGTAGGAATGACAATGGAGGATTCTGGGAAAGTGACACAGCCTTTTGTAGAGGGACAAGGCCTGTAACTCACAAAATGCACAGATTAATGAGACCAATTTGCTACCAAAACCCTTTCGGTCTACTATCAGAGAAGGTTCAACCATCCTAAAATATGCTCCGACATAACGGGCTTCATTCTAGAAGTTCCCTCATGGCACAATATACTGATTGAAAGATTCATGTAAACTCACAAAGAACTTGGTCCCACGTTTATGTCTGTTGAGTGAAAAAGGTCAATAACCACAGCAGCCTCCACCAAACATCAAAGAAACATCAGTCTTGCTTCTTCTGTGATCCTTTCGTACATGAGTGTCAGATGAGTCCCCCCCCCACCCACCCCCCACTTTATTGTGAATGACATACATCCGCAGAGTAAAAGCACTTAATGCCAATTATGCAAAAATGTTCTGAACGGACAAGAGTATACAGAACACTTAATTAGCATACAACAAAGAAAGCCTTCATGAGTTCAGATTCCATGAACTGTAGTTCGAACTCAGCCTCAACACCAATGTTATAAATCTAGACCCAGGATTCAGTCTGTGTACTTATGCATGCTTGTTCAAATAATAACACAATATTTGTCTTTTTTTTGGTGTTTTTATATATTTTCTTAAGTTTGGATCACTTGCATTTCTCTAGAAACTTTCCTGCACGTCTCACCTGATGTATCGGAGTGATGCGATGAGGGTCAAAGTCAGTGACCTCTCATGTTCAATTTGGCAGGCTGTTAATTTAAGGCTGGGATGAAGTTGCTCCCTCTGCCCTAAACAGATCCTGCTGTTTAACAATGCTCCTGTTTTTGTATTGTTTTGCTTATTTGTTTGTTTGCATAATGTATAGGTGTACTTTAAGCAGTGCACACCCCCCCGCTCTTTAAAGAAAAACGCCACAGCCATCATCCAATGAGCCTGTTATATGCAGAAACACATTGAGCCACATGACATAACTGCTACTTACTCATTTACTCTCATTTTTTTTTTCTCCCAGGGTTCAATCTCATGAACGAGTAACGGCACTGACCTACATCTCTGTGGGCCTCGGCGCCGAGTGACAGCGGCTGGCAGTGGGCGGGGATAGGAGAGAGCCAGACTTCAGCCAATCTAAGCTTCCTCTCTGTTACAGGCGCAGGACGCATGCCAGGATGAACTTTTTTTTTCTCTGAAGGCACCGTTTCTCCCTTTTATCGTCTGTCGCTGTCATTTTTCATAGACCCATTTCGTTTTCAACTATCCGCTATACCGTTCACAACCAAACTATGCAGATTTTTTTTTTTATTATTATTCTATGACAAAGAACACATTTTTTTTTATTCACACTAGAATATTCACGCATTCACAGTGCACAAGCTTGCAGTCTAAAAGAATGAAAAACATCCTGTACAAAAGAAGGTCTGACCGGCCATTTTGTGTTTCCACGTCCACACCGGAGCACTATGGCTTAAATAATGAATTTGTTCAGGCATTTCTGCTCTTCACTATGCCTAAAGACAGGTTAATAACCTCCTAAGCACATTACTTTTTTCTATGCCTAACTTCTCTTCTTATTCACACTTCTGACGAGGGGGTCAAATCGAAGATACTGACTTTTGATCACTGATGTTAAACACCTCAGGACATAAAGCGAACGAATTTGGTCCATCTTAGTCATTCTGAGGCTTCTCCATGCTTAGTAAACAACTGGAGACTGTTTCCAGATGACTGTTCCTTGATGTGTGATGTGCTCAACAACAGCACTGTGGAGGAGGGGCTACTCGGGGGACCCACCCACCTCTCCCAATTGGCTAATGGGTCACCATTCCTCACTTTTGTGCTGGCCAATAGCACATCACTGTCCCTTCTCTCCCCACACGCACCATTCTGAGGAACAGGTTCATTTTCTTGGTTTTTAGGGGAGGGGGGGGGGGGATACAAGATAACCAATCGGCGTGGAGCAGGTTTTCCTACAACTGCCTATATGAATTTGTCTTTTGGTACCTCAACCAGACTGCCAAACTCAGACTCTTTAAGCTGCATCAGAATGCTGTGCCTTCACTTGTATTTTCATGTTTGCATTAAATCAAGCTGTGTTCAAAAAGGGGAAGAAAGATTAAAGGTGTGTAAACATCTGAAAAGAAAAAAAACAAAAAAAAAAATAAACTGAATACGGAAACCTCTTTTGGCCAAGCAAGCATGCTAATTCTATACTATATCCCTCAAAATAATGACGATTAAAAAAATATATAACATAAAAGGCAGTTATTTTTGCACATAATCTTTTAACACAAGAGAACATTAAAACAACTCATTAGCAGTGAAAATAACTGTGGCGATACAGCACATAATAGAACAGACATAATTAGAAATAGTGTGTGTGCACAACATAAAGGCGTTGTTATCGGATAAAGCTAAATTTCCTCTTGGTAATCTACTCTGACTGGGATGTTGTTCCACTTGAGAGAGATTACTCACACAATTTCCCCAAAAGAGTGCCCTTGAAGTTCAATATTTGTTCCCTCCAATAAATCAAGATAGAACTTAAATACAAGATCTTGTTTTTTTACTTTGAATGTTAAAAAGTATGTTGAAAACAAAAAGCAAAACAAAATGCAAAACAAAACGCAAAATAAAATAAAAATGAACTTGGGGGAAAAAAGCATGTACACAAGATCTTATTCCATTCTACAGATCTACAAAGTCGTTGCTTGTTCTGAAAACTCATAAAAGACACTGAAGAAAGAAACCATTTGTAATCTCGTTTCAATGTTGTGGTGTGACGTCTTGAAGAGCTGTGACTGACGTGTTCCAGTTGGGCTCGATCATGCTTTGACCTCATCCCCGTTTGTTTGAGCGGCTTCGTTAGGGTCCGTCTTCACTTCCGACGGGGTTTTCTTAACATCTGTCTCTTCTGGTTTACTTTTCTCGTCTGCTGGGGCCATCTTTCTGTGGGGAGAGACAGGCACAGAAGCAGAATGGAGTGAGGAATTCCTCAAGGAAAAGCAGAATGTACTTTTCTTCAGGGCGTGACAACAGACTTGCAGTACTGAGCACGTTTCTGAATCTGGGCAATGACACATACCGCAGGGTAGCTTATCTGTCACAGCTAAATGTGACCCCAACATCTGTTACCATTTTGCACAGAGAAAATGGACAAGTAGGGGGATGAACAGGTGAAGAAGAGGTATGTCGTGAAATGGCATGCAGATGAGAAACAACCCAACCTGGGGAAGAATAACATAATCATGGAGGATGAGGCCCAGGAGTAGAGCACAAGCCCAGTTAGCAGGTCCTTGTTGGCTCTGCATACCATATCTGCTGCTAGATGTACTGGATAAGGCTGCACCGACTTCCAGAGTTAGGATTGTCCAGTCTAATTCATTCAGCCCCCACAGCAAAATGCACTTTGCAAATTCCCCCCATTTTCTGCTACTCCAGCTGCACTGCTGCCAAGAGCAAACCACTATGAGTTTGGCCTCAGGATAAGTCGGATAAAAAATTCTGGGAATAATTTAAGAATCACAATGCACATGATATCGGAATACTGATTGGGACCCTCTCAGAGGAGGCGGAATAATCCAGTCTTTCTCCGCAACTCTGCTTTGACCACTGAGCCCACCGCTCTGCCTAAGACTCTGCCAGTGCTTGTAAAGAAGAAGAGAGGGGGGTAAAAACATGGGGTGCACCTGGACTCAGACCATTTCAGAGAGCAATGAACCTAGAAAATGCCTCGTATGTGCATCAGGCACAAGGTGGAAGATAGGGGGGGGAGGCGATCTGGGGTCTCGCCATTTGTGCGTCGCTCACATACTCCGAGGGGACTGCTGTCGGAACAGCCTGCTGCACGTCACTGGCCTGTGTAGATGATGCCTCCACTCAGCAAGCCGGTGAGTCCCATTGCCTCATGGGTGCTGGAGCGGATGGGCAGCCCCCCCGGCCCCCCGAGTGTGGGCACAGCTCCCACTGTACCAAATGAGGCGCCGAGACAGCACTGTGCACGCCGCCCACGGATTAACTCAGCATTTTTCTGTGAGACACATATTCAGGGTGATGCTGTACCTTGGGCCCTGTATAAACAAAGCCGTTCCACCGTGTCATGAGTGAAGGCTGAAAAATCCTACCCAGTTTAGATTCTCAGCGGTAAACAGGCTGCAGAGTGCGTGCAGAAACACAATCCAGACAGCCTAAGGAAAACTCAGAAAATTCACATGGTGCTAGAGGATTACCAAGGTTTATAAGACAATTGTTGAGTGAAGAAAGCAGGGCCCCTTACCCTGAGTTTCCTAGAATTACCACAAGGGGGGGATGTTGCAGCCGAGCAATCTAACTACGTCATTGCAGTTGTCTGATGGATGGCTGCAAGCCTAACTCGATTTGTTTTGATTATTATCAGTTGATGCAATTATGTGACTCGGTGTACATTTCCCACAGTATGTGTGTGAGTATGTGTGCTATGCAGAGGTGGCAATTTCAGGTCCACAGAGTAATAATCCAGACAATGACTTACCAGTTGAGTACTCTGTGACTGTGACTCTTTATGCTCAACTTGTTGGTTGGAAGTAAATCATGGTCTGGATTTTTACTTTCTGGACCTGAAATTGCCACCTCTGGTGCTATGGTGGACTGGAGAGGACTGGTCTCTTGTCTTTCTCCCTGTGCATCCTGGGAGAGCTTTTGGACTACAAACCTGTACTCCATATGCAGTCATAGAATTTGTATAAAAGCAGGGATGGGTGCATAAGAGGAATAATTAAGTATATATACCTTTTCATTCACTGAATAAAATCAGCTAAATAAATTAGGCATTTTCGAGAAGCATTTATTATTGATTAAAAGCGTTTGCTCATAGAAAGCCAGATGTTTATGTACAAACCCAGTTGATGCTGGGCACATCACTGACAGACTGGGAGGATCTGGCACACAGTGCTGTCATAGCTGAGATTGTTTGAAAATGTATCAGGCATAAGTTTAGACACTTGCACTACAGCGTCTGAAAAGATCTTTGAGGGAAATCGAATATGAAACTGTCAAATGCACTATGGATGAATTTCAGTCTGTAACAGCAAGCAATGTTTTAGGCATGAATTAGAAATGTTTCTGCCGTTAAGTTCAAGGCTGGTCATCAGCCAGATCTTGGATCCCTCACCAGATCGAGAAGAAGCAGTGGGCCAGATGTTAAGCTTCACCAGGAGACCAGAGACTGCTCTTGTGTGTCAGCAGCTGGGTGATTGGATGCAGTCATATCAAGAGCATAAATCATTTTTGTAAAGCCTGCTGAATTTGAGACGCATCAGAAGGAAGCAGGAAAGGTAGGGTTGAGGTTGTGCAACGTGGCATCCTATGATGACTGAATAGATTCCCTTTCCTGGTTATTTCCGAGCAGAGTTATGCGTTCCAGCTTACGAAACTTGTGAGGCAATGCAAACCGGGAGAGGTGGAAAGTGTAAGTGTGGTAAATATTTTACAGCTCCCTACAGAAACTTTTGAAGCTGTATTGGTATCCAGGAACTTTCTGAATATACCCCAGCACTATATGCTGAAGGGGCAATGGAAAGTAAGACTTTTAGGATGTGATTTTGTCTTGGGGAAGATGCAACATAAAGGCTCGGGAATATTTAAGAAGCTTCCTTCTTCTGCAGGGGTTGGGCGAGAGTCATGGTGTGTTTAATCTTGACTCTCTTGGACTCACCACCCTTCTGCAGCCTCAAGGCACTTCTGATCTAGACTATCAGCTCTGAATTTATAGCTATACGCTTAAAAAAATGATAAAATAAAAAACTATAGGAAAAAACATGGAAGAGGCACCTGGAAATCTGATCTGTTCAATCTGCAATCAGTCCTGGAGGGCGTTTCTGGAGACCACCAGAGAATCCACTCCCATCTGAAGGAATGTCACGGCTAAACTGATTTAATATGGTCCTATTCCGTATTTAACCAGGCTTGAACTTTGTTTCTTGGTTTGGTTTGTGGAGAAACACCGCACAATGACAGAGGCTCCCTGGAGATTTATGTTTGAGTATCCAAACAAATGGAATGAAGTAGGAGGCATGCTTGGCAAAGAAAAAGCTGCTCAGAACTGGTGCGTTAAGCTGAAACAACCCTAACACAATGCTAAACATAGTTTTCTCATGAAGGAATGCTTACCCTGCATCCATCTATAAAACCGCGTTATTCCATAATAGCACTTTATCTTCTCTTTCCCCTTTTTGTTTAATCATGTCTATTTACTTGCAATGAAATTGTTTTTGAAACAACTAAGTGTGCAGTTCTGGTTTCAATTTGCTCAGTGAAATTGTGAGGCAGCCTGACTCAGGTACTCAGCGATGTTAAATTCCAACGACTTGGGAACTAGAATTTATTTAATGGGATTAATTCATCATGTCAATTGATTGACCTCTGGGCTAATGGTTCATCCTTGGCCAATTACAGCAAAACGGAATCTTAAAAAAAACCCAAAAAAACAATAAACAACCCATGAATCTCAGCGAAACACTGTATTGTTGATGCAGCTATACCCAAGACTCTGTTTAAACCATAACATGAAGAAACTTTAGTGGTTTAAACTATAGCAGCCACATGGAAGACATTCGTCATGATTAGCATCTTGTCAAATCTAGATACGCAGGGAACATACCCTGGAAGACCAGCACACCAGGATAAACAGGGAACATGCCATAGAAGACCAGGATACCAAGATGTGCAGGGAACATGCCCTGAAAGACATGTCCTGGAAGAATAGAACATTAAGATGGGTGGGGAATGTCTATTCCCCTACATCTACAGGCTAGTAAGACCCATAAGACCATACAGTCTTACCGTTTCCTTCAGTTCCTTCCTGATGGAGTCCCATCTATGCCTGGTCCTCACCAGTGTGTGTGTTCATGAGGAAAATGGGGAGGGCTGAGCTGCAGCAGAGTGACTGGTGTGGTGCTCGTTATAAAGTGGTAGGGTTAGTGTGAGAGCATGCATGTGGCAGAACAGGAAACACACAGATGTCAGACACACACACACACACGGGTTAGACACACATAGAGGAGACGTAAAGGAAGCCATACTCGTCCAGGGCTGCTGCGGGGATGGCGCTGGAGTCTGCAGGGGGCCCGGGGGGCTTGCCCAGAGCATCAAACACATCCTTGGCAAGGTCAGTATCTGCGGGCTGGGGTCCTCCGTCTATCTGAAAGTCTTGGTGCTGAGAGGGCTTGATGGCATTGTCGGGGGCGGTGGCGTTTGGGACTGGCACTGGGGGGGTTTTTGGATCACTACGTGGCGGCTCGCTCCCAGGGGGCTTTGGGGCTTCAGCTTTGGTAGGCTGCGTGGCAGGGGCGGGGCTGGACTCGGATGCAGGGGTGTGGTTGCCCACGGCGTCGGCAGTTTCCGTGGTGCCGGGCGCCTTGGCTACAGGGGCGTCGCTCAGGTCGACCAGGGGGGCCACTTTGGGGGCGGCTTCAGAGGGCGTGGCGGTGGGTGGGGCGGGAGCGGCCGTGCTAGACTTGGGGGTACTGGATTGGGGGACTGGGGGGGTGGCTTTGGCGTCGGCAGCGGGGGGTGCAGCAGCGGTGCTGGAGGTGAGAGTGGTGGACTCACTAGCGGGGCTGTTCTGAGTCGTGACAGAGTCAGAGTTAGTGGTGACAGAAGGGAGCAAGTCCACCACTGTGGCAGTGGCGTCAGCTGCCAGCCTGCAGGAAGAGGGCAAAAGAGAGAGACACGATGTAGAGCCAGTGAGAGCGAGGGAGGGAGAAGGAGGGATAGAGAGAGAAAGAGAGAGAGAGAGGAGGGTGGAGGTCAGAGCGTGACATGCTGTTACAGAAGCACCACCCATTGGAAGATCCCCCGGTTAGCAGAATTAGAGGAGTTAACAGAGGAGCAGTAAACAGAGCAGTAGAAGCTAGATTACATTTATGCAAATGCCGTGTTGACAGAAGCCCACTGCGGGGCTCAAATCACAAAAAAAAAAATCCAATTTCCCTCTAGTCGTTGGAAGACCAAGCAGAATAAACCTCAGTGCCGCAAGGAAACACAAAAACATACTGCTCTGAGTCCAGATGGACACGCACTTCTTGTTTCCCAGGCCATCGGCAGGAGAGCAAGAGCGGAGAAAGCGGTGCAGTCCAGCTGCAGGCGACGGGACCGGCTTGGCGTTTTCCCGCGCCAGTGACCCGTGGCCCGTGTCTGCTATCCATAATTCAATGGCCTCCATTTCACAGTAGCTAACCATAGCCATAATCCCAACTGCCTGCTTTGAAATTGCTTACAGAATATACTACACCCATAAAAATACAATATTAAAATGAACCATTGGTGAAATTCACACGTGCTCACAATTTAATTACTGCTCATTATTATTCCTGCTTGGGTATAAATGGGTCCTCTGAGTGGTTAATGCCGATTTGTAGAGACACGGCTGAATACTGGCGATACAAACCTCTGCCTTCCACACTGAAGCTGCCAATCCCAGAATTATTCTCTCTGCCAATGGGCTATTTTAAACAGGGGTCACAGTTGGGGTGGGTGACTTACTCTGGTTCCGTCAGGGGTGTGGTCTCGTTGGGTTCCACCTGGCCCCCTCCTTCGTGGTTGGGTGTGCGCTCCTCCTCGGTTCTCACCTCCACGATGGGCTCCTTTGACTCGTCCTTCCTGCGAAGGGAGTGGCAAAGTCATTTTCGTAAACTCCCATCCATGGCCAGGTGCCAATCACATGAATGTGGCACCGCAGATGTGATGTCAGAATGTAGGTTTACCCCTTGTCGTTTTGGGTACAGTGAGTGGGTTAGACCTACGCTGATGAGCATTCCTACACTCCTAAGCCAAGATCTGCGGTGTGAAGCTGTGTGCTGAGGAAACGCCAATACTACTTAGCATCGAAAACTGTAGCTTCACATTCAGAGGCTCAGCTGACAACTTCATCCGGAAGCAAGTTTCAGTTTTTTTCCCCTCAAGAGACTCAGGTTAAGTAGCTTAGTATAAGGAATGTCAAACAATGACCTTCAGATCAGAAGCACACACCTTCACCCCTTGTAGCATTTCGCTACAGTCTCCATTCAGTACATTCCAAACGGGAGCAAGGAACCCTGCTGTTTTCTGCATTTGTGAAACTCTGGAGAAGTTCACTGAGTCCCACTCACGTAAAAGCAGCCTTCCCCTCCTCAATGTCCTTGTTCTTGGAGCTGGGGCCCGGCTTGCCGCAGAAGTTGACGGCGATGCACATGAGAAGGCCACACTTGTTGAGGAAGTAGCACGTAATGTCTACAGCCACCAGCAGCAGCAGGAAGATGATGACGAGGATGCCCACGATGGCACCTGTGCTCAGGCTGGAGCCGTTGACCATGGGGTCTTCAGGACGAGGGGGAGAGGAGCGACACAGAAGACAGCAGTGAGTGGGTTACAAAGGACAGCCAGTAGAGGTCAGGATGAGTCTCACAAAACATCACACTGAAATTCATTACTCAAGCAGAACATCGAGTCTAAAAAGCACTTTGCTGGAGATAATTTTACCTTTTCACACCAAAGATCATCCTGGAGAGAAAATCTTTGCAGAGAACTGATTTTTAATCAAATCACAAATTACATTTTTTACGTCATGGGTCTTTTTTTGTTAAGCAGAAAAAAAATGTGTATTTAAAAAGTTTACTTGCCTCAACAATACTTGACTGGTGGAGTACAGAGTACAAAATACATCAAAAATAATACAAAAACAAAGAACAAAGGTTTTTTTTTTTGGTCAGACAAAAACACAACATACTTACCAGGAATAAACAAGTTCATATTCATGAGAATATGATCATTGCTACTTGCGGTCTATTTGTACCTAATGCAGAACTAGTTTCTCTTTAATTAGTTTTTGTGACCAAAATTTTAGTAATGCCTAAAACACAAATGAAAAAGCAACTAAAACATAAATGTTATAAATGGAAAAGAAAAAAAAAAAGGCAGACAAAGATGAGTCCATTCCACTCATTATACAGTGTAATTTCCTGTCGAATCAACCTGAACTTTTGTTGTATTATATTTATGTTAATATTTCACTCTGGGCTTTAGCTGTGACTCTTCATATAACCTGTGAATTTCACTAAGAGCTGCTGAAAGGGGACACAAAAAACCGTTTGTTCAGGTTCATTTGACTGACAATTACCCATAACACAAAACACACAAGTACTACAAACTTTGGTGATTCTCAAATTTTAATGTCACAGGTTAGATGACAAATTTGTTATGCTCAGCACTTCAACTGATTTTCGGTGTCAAACTTCAAACTAAGGTGATGTTAAAAAGGACATTTAAAAGGTATTTGATTCGTTATTCTTTCCTCTAAGACTATACAGGTTCTCAGCAAAAACCTTGATTTGGAATTTCTTCTTAGTCCTGGGAGGTCTGGCATATCTTAACAACATATCAAATGCATATAATTGTACAGAAAGAAACCAAAAGAATATTTTAGCAAATCCAAACAGCACAAGCGTATGAAATTACACGTTTTTACACACATAATACATTGGTGACAGGAAGACCTTGATTAAAATCCAGTATTGGCTCCACCTGTTGTTGCAGTTCCACCTGATGCAATATCTTTAGCACGAGGATCTAGGCGCAAATATGCTGTAACGCTCACTGGGGACTTGCATAATCTAACTTTATTATTATAAGTAGCAGCCTGTACAACAGGGGTGGGCAATCTTTTCCACAAAGTGTCACACCCCAATCGTGCCGATCCTCCTGTGCCACGCCCCCCTCATTAACCTCGTGTGGATTCCCAGAATTCACCAGCTGTTTCGAGTTGTCTTCGTTATTTCGGTGTATTTACGTCCACGTCAGAGTTTGTTTCCCAAGTTTTGTCACTGCATTGTTGTGTGGTTTTTAGTGTTTCTGTCTCGTATGCCAATTAAAACCATTTCTGCTCCAGTCCTCATCTCCTTCTCCTATATTAGAGGAGATATCCCTATCCAGATTTCATGCACTTCCTCTACGTGGTGTATAGTAATATATCCCTCATCCGGAAAGTAAGGACTCGCAGTCTGGGGTTGTCCGTCACCTCAGGCTGTGATAGCCAACGTAGAGTCTCATCAGTGAGTTCTATCATTTTGTCATATACGGTAAGATACGGACCGGGGAAGCAGGAGGAGATGAGGACTGGAGCGAAAATTGTTTTAATTGGCAGATGAGACAGAAACACTAAAAACCACACAACAATGCAATGACAGAACTAGGGAAACAAACTCTGATGTGGACTTAAATACACCAAAATAACGAAGACAAATTGAAACAGCTGATAAATTGGAATCCACACAAGGTTAATGAGGGGGGCATGGCACATGAGTATAGGCACGATCGAGGTGTGACACAAAGGGCCAGTGTTTATGCAGGTTTTTGGGATAACCTGTAGGTCAGCTGTTCAAACCCAGGTGTGAAGACTCTTCAGCCAGTCCTCTAATTAGTAATCTAATTAGTGAGTTGCAGTGAAAGCCTGCATACACACCGGCTCTTTGCGGATAAGATTGTCCACCCCTGCTGTATAATATAATGAAGAAATCTAGACCAACAGAATGAAGGTACAAAGTCTTGCCGGCGTACAAAAAGCTAGTGTCCTTGCCCCCTTTTGGAGAAGTTGAGACTCAATTTATGAGGGAGCTCATTGTGAAGGGGTCAGCCAACTTGAAGAAATGGCTCCTTAACTGTTACCTGATCTGTAGCTATTGAGGTCTAAGCCCTTTCCCAGGATAGAAGGTGCTAATATGCCTGACTGTGTAAGATTGGGTTGGGAAGAGTGGTGGCGGGACTTTTCTAAAGCAATGTTGGACAGGAGTGAAAAAAGCAGTCTGCTGAGTGGACATGACTTCCTGTAGTAACGTCCCTGTCAACTGCTCGACAGGAAGTGACAAGTAAATACTGTGGACCAGGGATCTATAGCAAGCAACTGGCTACTCATTAAGGCATATTTTAACACCCTTAACAAACTTCACTTCTTAGTTTCTCACCATGCTCTGATGTCCTGTATGGTTTCAGAGATGAATGATGACAGTTTCGCCCCCAGGCCCACATGCATGTAACGTCAAAGTACAGTCTGGCTCTCTTTAAGCCATCGTGTCCTGCCCTCCTAAGCCCTTTTTCTATTCCCCGTGGGGCCTCAAACAGTCCACATCAGCTCTAGGGATCTTCCAGAGGAACACGCACTCCTGTCCGGAGCCTTACGGGCATTTGTGTGCGCCGCGCTTCACCTTGCGGAGCAAATATCCGAAAGAAAAGTAACAGGCGCGCTCGCCGTGTCAGCATCGCCTTCAAACTGCGTCAGGGCTTCTGCCGTGACATTTTTTAAATCTGCTGACAGCAGCCAGATCGCAGAGAGCAGGACTGTAACATTCTCAGAACTGTCACAGATGAAAAATAGTTTTATCTTAGCTCTAAGTTTTACTCTCCCTTTACATTGAAAAGCACCGGTTTTAACCGTCTTTTTTCATCTCCGGAAAGCATGAATAATATTTTTAGTAAGGTCTGGAACAGGTATGATTTCAGTACTATTTTTGTTGTTATTGTTAAATTATTAATCAGTATATTACATTTTGAAATTATTACAAAAACAACAACATATTTTTTTATTCCTTGTCACTTCTGTGCGCCTTTCATCTGTCACCTTAAGCAGGTATTATAAGTGGGAAACAGAGGAGACCCCACTGGGGCTCGTACATCCACCGTATTATGCTGAGTTGTGCTAAACGGTGAAGTACTAATCGTGTTTCTCTCCGTCACTGTTTGTTGGTCAAGTCTTCGGCAGGTCAGTCGGGAGTCAAGTCACAATGGGAACGTCATGGATATGTCTACAAAAAACACGGCCACCCACATAAAAGAACATCCAGAGAATAGGCCGGCAACCACAGCACCACTGCGTGGATACACTCCTTGCTCTTGTAATGAGCTTGTCGCATTTTTGACCTCAAATATTATTCACAGTATGCTATGTCTGTCTCTTTCTCAGAAGATACGCTCTACCCCATTCGAGTCAAGCAGTTTTCCCACACTCCGTTCCTCTCCTGATTCCAATTTCCATTCCGTACAATCAGAAAAGCAGCTGACTGGTGAAATGGTACAGAGCACGGAGGCACTGGAAGTTGTGTCAGACACTGGAGTGTCATGTGACGCAAAGTGCATTTGAATAAAAGAAAAACCCAAATTTGAACTCAAATGATTTAATTGGCACATGCAAAGTTGGGGGATTTGGTGCTGCTCCACTCCTTACCTTCGGAGCCAATTAAAAACAAAGGAGGGGGTGCGAAATGGCACTGTATATGGTATGGTATTGGAGGGGGGGCATTCCAACTGGGTGGTAGCTCGTGCAGTCTAAAATATTCATACACCCAATTCCTGTGTGGGGCCCCCACAACACACCAGCTCACCACAAAATCAGCAGGAAAGCAGGAATCGAGAGGGGGAAGCCAGGTTGCTTTCAATGTTTACATTTCACAGAATAAGCGGTAAATACAGATTTGTTTGCACGCACCTGCATTTCAGAGTTGGAAATTCACAGTTACTATTTTGTCCAAAAGAAAAAAAAAACACATCACTATATTATTACGGTTCCTTAAAACCCACAATATTTACTTCATGAGATCATAGCATAGGTACAAAAATCATGTTACAGGGTGTCGTCAAATTACAATATTCAGACTTTTCGGCACGTATTCCTTTTGTTAGACAGTCATAGCATTTAGCATAGAACACAATTTTTAAGCGAAAAATGAAGGGAGCAAAGGAAGATGCCAGATTAGTGTTGGAAAGAAAAGAACCTATAACAATTATATACATTTGTCACAACATAATTAGTATCCTCTCTCGCGTCGCTGAAGACTACAGTCCTGTTTTCATGCTTTAGCACGTTAGCACTGTGGCTAGCAGAGGGCCATGGGAGGAGGACATGGAATTGAGAACCCTTAACGAGCGTGAGTCTCCTGTAGACGTAAAACCCGTCCGCTTGGGGTTGCACAGGGCCTGTGCTCTTCCTCAGATCGTCAAATGATCAGACTGATTATATTCCAACAAATTAGTACCGAGAGTTGCCTTTTCTAGGTGTGGGGGAGGGGGCAGCAGCTTTGCTTACAGGGGATTTTAAAATGCCAACTAAAAAAAAATAAAATAAACATCCAGAATGATTAGGAACCAAGCACGCTACCTCGACCATTTCGACATAACTTCATATTGCTTTTTTTTCTCTTTTGCACTGGGATCGAAGGTATAAAAGCAAACGGCCAGCCAGGATGTGAGAGGGCAGATTTTTCTCCTCCTG
>JAODKE010000040.1:19617629-19639778 GCA_026779605.1 Mormyrus hasselquistii
GGCGGGGGAGGGTGGGGGGCAGAAACGGTTTATAAGAGCAGGAGCACAGTCAGCGTGGAGAGGGTGAGTGAGAGGAGGGTGTAGGACACAGAGGAGCAACCCAGAGTGGCTGGGATCACGGACGGGACACGACACAGACAGATCACACGTGAAGGGGAGCCACAGTCGAGGGACAAGAAGCATGTGTGTGTGTGTGTGTGTGTGTGTGTGCGTGCGCACACGCGAGTGTGTTTCACACATAAAATCAATGTAAACATAAAAAAAGGAAATTGTATGCATGGCAATGGGATGGTCCAGTAGTTTCCACGATCCCACAGGAAGGGGGGAGGGGTGGGAAAAATGGGGAAGAAACAAGGGAAGAGGGAGAGAGAGAGAGAGAGAGAGAAAGATAGAAAAATAGGTCAAAAATACCGAAATGTAGGCTTTAAAGGTAAATCGAAAGCAAACCAAAATAGGAAAGAGGGATTCGAGCAAGTTAGAAAAAACAAAAACCCAAACGGTCTTCAATGAGAGCGTAAGGAGGAGCAACGTAAAGTAAGCACAGCGGGTTAGGGGTGCCGGTGATGAGGGCAGTGTAGCAGGCTGAGATGGAAATGTCTGAAATAGTCAACAATGCCAGATTATGGTAAATATGCACAGGAAGACACACAGCAAAGCAGGACAAGTTCCCTGGCAGATCAACCAGCATTTAGGCTCATCCTTTAGTCCGTGTAACTCCAATACAGGCCACTTCAGAAAAGGCTAAAGATACAAAGTATCTGGATAATTAAATCGAACACCCAAGTGTGGTCAAAAGTAAGATCTGATCAATAGAAGTTGAAAACTTTGTGGCTCTTCACATATTCAAATGATGTTTGTTGTTCTAAGCTGTACACAGCAGGGAATCATGCCCAGGAAAAAACACACAAAAAGGTGGTTAAGGTGTAATCTCTGCAGTGATGATATGGTGAGTGAGTAAACAGATGGAGAGGTGAACTTGTGCCACTAAGATATGCATCTAATTAATTGGCTATTTCTGAGAAAAGCTTTTTTTAGTTACCTTAGCTGGGGAGATTTGGATTGGACAGTACGCCTGCCATGTCTTCTAGACCAGTTTAAATGATTACCAGTGCGCTATTCTTGCTGCGGGATCTAGCCCCCCCTTCCCCCCCCACCCCACAACAGTTGTTCATATTTTGCGAGTCGATTTCTCCAAATCCCAGCCTTCCTTCACTTTGCAAATCAAAGACTCGCATTTTTCTACATAGAAAACTTTTGCTTTGCGAAGTAACTGATGTGGCAAAAAAAAGTACATTATGCGCACGTCAAAGGAAAAATAATGACAATATTAATACACACATTGCGTGTTGGCATCTGTGTTCCACCTCAAACGATGCCGTCGGACAGAAAGTCGATAATAAAACTCTGTTGCTGTTTTTTGGATCGTCTTTGCAGATGTTGCAGACGAGTTGTAACAGATGTAACAGCGAAAGCCAGCGTTGCGGAATGGACTCCCTCCACCACACTCTGCTATGTAGGGATATTCAGCGATCCAAACCTCCCGCTGCTATGGGGGTGGCACCCCAGCCTAAGCGTGCCGGGGGGGGGGGCGCTATCTCCGTGCCATGCGGCGCTGGATGCGTTATAAAGCTAGGTTTTGGCGCCGGTGTGTTAGACCACGTTTCCAAGCATCGACATGCAGGATCGAGCAGCTGCGACCCCACCAATACTGTAAAGGGGAGGGGTGTTCAAGGCTCCGGCTGCAGCCGGGCACCAGGCAACCTTGAACTTGAGGAAGCGGGGAGGGGGCTTGATCAGTCAGTGGGGAGGCAGCACAGTTGCAAGATGCAAACGTTCATGGGCACAGCACTGCCAACGGGACAGAGGGCGACTGAGGCTGGTCATACCAGGGGAAGGGGGTCTAGGGTGGGGGGAGGGGTGACCCCGGCTTTGCCAGTTACTGCCTGCCACCATGGCGGCACTGGAAATAGGGCTCACTGGAGCTGTTAAGTGGTGTCGGGCTGTGAGGAGCACCGAGCCAAAGCACCCCCCCCACCCACCTCCCTCCCAGACTTTGGAGCCAAAAGCGGAACATTTGTTCTGACTTCCCAGTAAAGATGGGAACGCTTTAAGAGCATCAGTGTCCCACTAGCTTGGTACTTGTAGCTCACCCAGCCTAGACCCAGCTAGTCTGATGCTTTAAGTACATTAATTAGCATCAGATTTAGCACAACACGATTGTGGACTGTTTTTGGTTAGTGCAACAGGCTAGCCGTTCTGGAGCTGAGCCCGGTTAGCCTGTCGGAGGGGCCGCGGCTGGGCGCCGAGGTCCGTTGGCAGTGCTGGTACTCGCGGCGCGGGGAACTGTGTTGGCAGGGCGGGGGGAAGCCGTGGGGCGGCTGGTACCTGGAATGGCAGTGGGCTCAGCTAAGGTGCGGAAGTTGAAGGTGCCGGCCTTGGACTTGCCCTGCTGGTTCTCCGCCACCACGTGCACCTCATACTCCGTGTTCCAGTCCAGGCCGCTCAGCACCACGTGTTCGCTGTTGCTGGGCAGGCGGATTTCTGGCTTCCAGTCCGACACGTGCTTCTGCGGGCGGGGCGGCACAGAGGACAGGGCGCTCACTGGCTAGTCATTACCCCCACTATCGGTGGCACAACTGCACTTGTGGCCGATTGGTTTCCATGGTTACCAAGATGCGGTACTTAACGAAAACCCATTGAAGACCAAAGTGCTTCTCAGTCAGTGTGCAGAAAAACAAACATCATGCAGCATCCTTTCAATAAAAAGAACATCATATACTGTATTTAAAATCTATTGAAGTTAGCAAACATTGCACTTGCTACTTATTGGCCATATTGAATACCTCTACTGTGAGATAGACCATTCTAAAGGTTTCCCCCCATACTGTCATCCATACTGAATACCCCTACTGTGAAATAGCCCATTTTAAAGCATGTCCCCTATACTCACAGCCTTGTATCTAACTAGGTAGTGCTTGATAGGTGAGCCCCCATCATCCTGCTTGATCCAGTTGACCTTGAGAACATTGCCCGTCGACTGTAGCTTGCCCTCCAGCTTTGGGGGGTTTGGCTCACCTGAGAACACAGGGGGGGGGGTGGGTGGGGCGGGAGTCAAAATGTCACCATGCCATTTATGGGCCATGTTTTCTTCCTCCTTTCCACAGCTGTCCCTTGCGTGTTTAAGATTACTGCACATTCCAGCTCACCTACTCTCCAATTAACTTTTTAAGAAAAAACATAAATAAAAAACAGGCACAAGACAATGGCTGCTGATACTATATTTAATCACCACTAAGTACATTAGGCTGGTCTCTTTCAGTTACTTTTAATAAGCTAACTTGGTTTTGCCTAACTCAATAAGGGCAATCGGCCTTTCTGGTGGGACATATTTGTCTTCCGTCAGCTGTCCATCACACAGCAGGGTAGCAGCCGTGACCCGGCATCCGGAGAAGACGCACGGACATGACGGCCATTCCACGCAGACCTCATTATCGACTCTAGCAAAACTAAATGACAGGACAACACGCTAATTGGCTCCAGCATGTTGCCTGGACATGCTACACTGTAATGTTTAATTATGTTATCAAGGGCAAGCAAAGGGGGGGGGGTGCAGGGGGAGGCGGTCGTGTTAGCTGTTAAGAGCATTTGCAGCTACATGGAGAATTAGCACAGCAATTAGACACGCATGAAAAGGTGACTGTCACAGATACTCCACCCCAGCTGCCCTTTCAGGTCGACCGCTCACCCTCTCCTCCCGCACCTACATCACCAAGGATCCTGGAAGCAGCCTGCTCCGGTAAATCACACCATTTATCGAGGGCAGGAACCTGTGGCCTTTATCCAGCTTATATCCTCTCACACACTGTATATCACTGACTCACAACCGCTTAACGTACATAACGATACAAATAAAGCATTCATTTTGAACAAATCCAAATCCAAAAAGATTATTTCTCCGTGGAAACACCGGGAGCCATGCCTAATTTCACTCCTAATCTTCTTTCTTTCCGTAAGTGTCTACTTGGAAAAAAATGGTAACATCAAAAAAACTCCATATGGAGGTTAGTGAAGAAAATCTGATTAGGAATTAGCCGTGTGACCTTGAAGCATCGATTTCAACACGTCGTGCAGAATGACACATGCGTTAAGCTGTTTTATCTGATTCCAATGGGCTGATGGATTTAACACTGCAGGAAAGTCCGGTCGCAATAAGGACTACAACACTGCTGGAATGTAAATAAAAGGTTAGTAGCGAAGAACACAGTTCAGCACCCCAGCAAACAAAAACAAATATACAAATGTAAAGCTATATATTATATATAATACCAGTACATTATGCTCCAGTATGACCACCCCATTCCCAGTGATGTGAAAGTTACCAAGATGCTAAGAAGAAAGTGCTAATCAAAACATGCACTAACATGCAACATCCTCAGCTCGGTATGCGATTGCTTTTGGCTTATTTTGCACCTCCTTGTTTTGAAATTCTAGTAAATTTCTGCCTTCAGTGCTGGCGATGGAGTCACATTTCTACCTTTTTCTAACTTTTGAGGCTAAATGTTATCTTGCTTTACTGGATGTAGCCAAAAGCCACACACTTCAAAAAAGTAGCACTTTCGCTTCTGTCACGGTTTGTTACATTTATTCAATTTCCATCCAACCATCTTCCATAATGTCTTATCCCGTACAGGGTCCGGCTGAGCCTGCAGCTTATCCCAGGAAGCAAAGAACACGAGATAGGGGACACCTTGCATGATAATTTGTTTCATTCAATAAAATAAATGAATTTATTGGATTGCTTTAGAATTTAAAAATTCTGCTGTTGGACCATTTACCAAGAGAGGAATATGGTTGCAAAGTTACACAAACGGTGAAAACCAGTAGGTAAAAATGGGACTCCTGACCAGGCCTGATCGTGCAGACGAGAGGCTATTTCTGTCCCTATTAACAGACAATAGCAACAAACATTTAGGGTTAGGCACACGCAAGACAAAAAAAGAGAACTAACGTGCAAAAGGGAGAGAAGGTAGAGAGAAGCAGACGGATAAATAAGAGGAAGCGAGAGGGATGTGCATGCGGCACAGCTGCATGAACCTTGCTGTTAGTCTGATTCACGTGGAGTCATATCGCTCAGGAATGCTTCAGCGCTTCATTAACAGCAACAGTTCAGTGACTATATATGGACGAATGTGGCAATAGACGAATGGGAAATAAAATGAACATTTGCAACGAGGGTTTTGCTCCGTGGTTTCATGTGATAGATTCAGCCATTACTTGGTTTTGTAGAAGAAACAGTCGTGAAAGACACACTGGTTCCGTTGATCCGTGGGCCTGCGCTCCACGGTTCCGCTTCAGATAGAGTGCTAATGGCTCTTTTGCAGCAAGGCTTTTGTGCTTAAATTACGGAGCAAGATAAAAAAGAAAAGCTGATCTGGTTGCACGTTTTACGGCAGCGGTAGTAAAGCTTAATTAATAATAGTGCATATAAAATGGGAATTATGACATGGTTCCTTGAAATCCTTGAATTACTTGATGTAGTACCAAATTACAGCTAATTTAAACCATTCACAAGAATCTGTGTTTGGATAATTTGATCTTTTCTTAAAAATATCCTGACAGCTATCTATTTGGAAGACTTAACTACAGAGGCATCCTCAGATCTTACAGCATCATGCAGTTGGCAACAATGGAAGATAATCTCCAGCATAAAGCAAAATGATGGTATCAGAAGGTCATTTTTACTTGAGTTTGGATATGGAATGGTTTGTTAACAAGGTTAACAAAAAATGTGGAAAAAAGTTTGTTAAACACAAAAGAGTAATGGAATATATGGTTATAAACGTTTTATGCTTTTCTGAACGAATTGGACCAATCAGAACAAAGAGTTTACCTTCTGTTCACCAGCGTAGACGACATCATCAGCACCATGCAAGAGCCACATGACAAAGTCACATGATATGCACGCACATGATTGGTTGAAAGGAAAGTGGAGGAGGTCACATGGAAAATACAAAAGAAATAAAAAATTGATGTAAACATGAGCAAAGAACAAAACAACAAGACAGTTAAAGACCAACTTGTACAAACTACACAAACAACTAAAAAGTAACCACAACATAAACATTTTTAAGACACTGAATACATAAAAATATGGACAGCAAGATAGATTCATGAAGCACAAGGACCATTATTTTTTTTTAACAATTCACAAAACATTCAGAAGCTTTTTAGGTCTTACTCCATCATTAGACATCTAAGTTATGAGTTACTATAGTGACAAGAGATGGAATGTACCAACTTCAAAGCTTGTGCTAGCTTTGTGGATTGTTTTCAGAGTTTTTAACGGGAATGACAGCTGAACGTCCCTCTCACTTCATGAATCTACTGCAGCGATACAGCATTTCTGGAAGCCGACGAGGCAAACATCGAAACTTTTACAATCATACTTTTGTTACACAGCAAACACAAAATACAGCCAAAAAGTCTTTTTAGCATCACATTTGTCACCATGAGTTAAAGTAAATGTCCCCAAACAGAGTGAATAAGGAGGGATGGGAGGGTGGACACGCTGCAGAATTTTTAATACTGATGACAAAACAGATCCGATAACTGAGGAGCTGAGCGCGGTACGTGGACCGTACCTGCAAAAATGCCTTATGTAGACAAGTTAGTCGCAGGAGATGCGGTGGAGCACAGAGTAAGCAATGTTCTCATAACACCCAATGTCAGAGCAGAGCGGATGGGGCATCGCACAGGCAAAATGCTCTACAGCTTGTGCAGCTTCTGAAATTCAGGATGCTGCAAGCTTACCCATAAAGCCGTAGGCCTCTCGACCACAGAACTCCTTAACCTGACTCTCATATTGAAAGGTGACATGAATGTCCATGTCTGGCAGGGAGAGGGGAGGGAAACTTGGCAGAGGTGGGTGATAAATGGGTCTATAGGCAAGGGGTTGGCCTGTTTGCTGAGGCGAAACGCCGTAGCGTAGAATGTGAAACACACAGCATACTTACCTGCATTCCCCTGTAAGGACCAAAAAAACATCACGCAGCCCATTTGTTCGGTTCCACTGTTGATATGGTACATTTCGCGGCCGCAGTCAGATTTACATTTTGCATTATGAATATGGACACCTTAATGGTCAGATCAGGCAGGAATTAATCTGCTTTTGCTGCAATTGTTACACTCTGCCTCACCTTTGTTCTGTATCTGACATTTCCACCTAAACAAAAACAAAACAAAAAAAGCACCACAGCAAATGGAACAAAACAATCCCTTCATTTGTGAAATACGGATTTGCCTATCAGGCCTACAAAATCATTAGCAGCTGTCCTTTGTTTCTGACATTTGGAAAGGTTGTTCCATCATCCGTCTTTTGTCTGGCTACGTGAGAATTGCTCACAAGACATCTTGTCTTTTGCTCATCCGCCATTTCTAATTGCTGTTGACGTGCATAAAGTCATCTGGGGAGTGTGTATGTTGAACATCGGACTACGGGGACGGTTCGGTGAGCCGACACCACTTCAGGGCCATGCTGGCGTACTGTAAACGTAGTGAGGAGTTTTACAAATCAGACTAAGGATATCTGTGTGCATATGTGAATTCCTCGATATCAGCCGTGTCCATAAACCAGCTACCAAACTCTTTTTGCCAATTACTATTGCTTTTCCTTGATGACATACATTTTACCCAAAGACATACAGTACCGTAAAATGGACGATGAGACAGATTAGTTAAACGTCAATCCGGTATCACCTGGACCTACCAATGGAAGATAGTTATTTTACTTGAGGACAAACCGTTTTCCGGCAATGTAACTGCAGGACAATGGTTACTCTATCATCAACATAAACGTAAAATGTAATTATTTCCACTGGGGACATGAAACAACCAAAGTCTACTTGCAAATACACCTAAACCTGCTGCTTCTCCATTAATCCACTGTTGTCAAGGCGTTTGAGAAAGCATTCATCATTCACACCTAAGGGGAAACATATAACGAACGACAGTTGCAAAGTCGAAACCGTCATGAAAATTCCCATCCGTCATATTTACATTTGCATGTTGAGAAGCTGTCTGCTGCTCGAGCCACAGGTTACGACCGCTACGGCGTTGCGGTGAATATCCAAACCACTCATCGAAATGGGTGTGATATCTCCCGTGGCACACGGTGCCTTGGGATTTGTAAATTGCTATGCTCTGTCCTCCACAGGGACAGAATGGCTTTAAGCCAAGACCTGACCAGCTGCAGACTAACTGAACTTACTGAAAATGCACCACGGGATTAAGCTTCTGTGACTCTCCGAGGATCAGTGATGATAGGCGGCTAGTTAATTAGCCAAATTTATATGCGTTGCAGCATCAAGCTGCGCTTCCTTTAGGCCCAGTGAATAAACCTCAGTGGCACACATTGCTTGGGAAGGCCTCTGCTAGCATTAGCTTCCACCGTTGCTTGCCGCATGGCCATCTGACATTTTCATACTGTCTAAACATCACCTGAAATCGTGAATCGGCTCCTTATCAGCTATTGGTGGTGCTCAATGTGGTTACCAGTGGAATTGGTGGAATCTCACTGTTGGGTCTTAAAACCCTATAACCCCCGTAAGATTGTTAGACAAGATTGTTAGCAGGAGCAGCGTACAAGAGCACGATAACCTACGTTGTATGTAACATGCATGAAAAAAATATCTCTTCGAGGGGGAGGGGGTGCCAGGCAGTAAATGAGAGAAGCTTTCAGACATTTCAGTCAACATCAAGGTGCCTCCTCACCTCTAACTAATTGATCACATGCAGCCTGTTAAAACCCATAAAAGACGGATGGAGGACCAATTAGCATGCAGCGTTTAAACGGCTCAGTGTGAGAATTTCACCCGTGAACGAAGTTTTACTCGAGGAAAGCAAGCAGTCATTTCGCCCCCGCTGCTTAAGCTGATCGCTTACAGATAAATAAATAAAACAAGCAAATAAATAATCAGGACCAGAGTGTTTTCCTTTTATGATCAGCGCAGAGTGAAGAGGTCACAGTATGATGAACGCTGCACAGTTTGCCTTCCGTGTTTAGTTAATGCTCGTAGCGGTAGCAACTTACATGGACAGCCGGATTCAGGAGGTGTCGGTTAGAGAACGTGGCATGTTGGTCGCAGAGCCATGACAAAAGAGAATGATCTTCTACTGAAAGCACTGTTAGTTTAGCAGGTTGGGGTGGAGGCGAGTTTGCAGGCTTGGGGAAGTGACAGCCAGGCTTACCCTCAGTCCCAAATCCCTCACCTGGGGTCAGCCGCGGGCAGTACTTTTTATGCTAATTTGCTGTGATGCATTATGGGTATGATAGCAGGACTAAGCAGGCGGGGGAGGGGGTAGCGCATGGAAGGTACACACACACCCACACCGTCGGCATACTCACTAGGAGGTGCAGTGCTTGGAGAAATGGGGGCTGGAGTCACTGATGGAACTGAAAGACGGCGAGAACATGGTGAGGGGAGACGTTTGAGGGTTTGCCCCCGACCTCTCAGAGATCAGATCACAGGCACAGTCACGCAAGGCTACCTGGGCCCTGTACGCCACCAGGGCAGGGAGCCAATTCACCAAGGGTTACTACAAAATGGCCTGCCTTAAGCGAAGCCTTTCCAAAAAAAAGTACAGGATTCGATATAAAAGGACAATGTACTAAAAATAAGGTATGAATTACTAGGATTATGTATATAATAGGCTTTAATTATATTGTCTTAAACTGCACAAACAGTTTTACATAACGTATATTAATTCTATGTGGAAGCTATGCTATATACCAATGTTCTTACTTAGTGTCCGATATTTTAGCATATATCACTTTTTCAGTGAAAGGCTTCTTGGGCAAAGACACATTCCGCAGATGACAAAATGCTGATCACTTCCATTTGACCAACTGTACAAGCTAAGGAGAGCATGAATTAAACAAGGGACACCTGTGACCGCCCTGACCGATAAATCATGCTCTCCTGGGACACGCAGCAGAAAAGATCTCAGGCGTGACACTTGTTTGATGTAGCTGACAGACAGCCGCTTCATACCGGCCAATCATCCAACGCATCACATCAACCACATTAAGCTACAAGCTATTTCAGTCTGAGGGGTGGGGGGTGGGGGAGCTGGGATGAGCTACCATCAAAAAATGCATGGCAGCCCAGATTTAATATTAAAACTTCTTAACATTTAATTTAATATATGACTAATGTGCAATATGTTGATTCAGTTAGAGTATCTACTGAAATAAAACAGGCAAACGTCGGATTGCATGTAGAAGTCAAGCTATGCAGTAAAACTAATTTAAGTGTTTCCATGTAGTAATACAATTGTTACATTGTATACCACTTAAAAAGTAGGAAATAATATCAGAGAAGGGTAAAAGAATAAATCGAAGACACCCTTATGCTTCTTTTCCCTCATTTACTAATGTATTCAAAGCCCCGCAGCATTGCTCCTTTACGTTAAGGTGAGGTTAAAATAAATTCAGTGTGACAAACTAGTAGCAAGCCAAATGAATAATCATTGCAATCTACAGCACCACTGCGTTCTCCGCTAAATGCAAACGCAATAAAAATAACATACCATAATTCACGACCGCATTATATTCTAGCTACATCATAAATAGCCTTAACTGCTTTCAGCATGAAAAAGCTTTTAATAAATGGAAAAGTAAAACTGAGACAGGAATCGAGTATAGAAAATAAAATGTGTAAAGTGCAACGACGTTATAGCATTAACAAAAGATATTTGAGGCAAATGAGCTAACTGACCAAGTTACGAAGATCGCTCGCAAAGCCAGGACTGCAAGTGACTGACAGGCGGGCAACTCTATTGGCAGAATATAAATTATAAAACTAATTAGAAAAATCCTTGTGGAGAAAAATTCATTTCCATGCACTGGGGGGAAGAATGTGTGTCTGTGTGTTGGGGGGAGGGGCGACTTGCTGAGAAAGTCAGGGCAGGAATACACAAATTAAAGAGTGAGCGCTTTTTAATTTGAACAACAACCATTCATCAAAATTTGTCCGTCACTGCTAATAAGAGACCTTTATCAAAGCAATGACAAGCATTTTAAAATAATCCATTAATTAAAATGACCAAAGGAGTCATAAATAAACAAACAAGCAAACCTATACATTAAATTTATGGCGCAAGGAAGACATCTGCTGTTTTTATGAATTCGCCATGGCCTACACAAACCTCTCCTTAGAAAAGACTAATATAAAGCTTGTCTTGCTTCCCAGGGGTGATTCTAAAATTTTTTTTAAGTGGGGGGGGCATATAAGAGGCCATGATTCACACACAGGGGTAAATCTTATCATTAGCCAAGGTTATGCTTTGAATCAGAGTGTGAAAGGGGAGGGGACACTCTGAGGGCCAATCAGCTTTCAGCTGGGGCCAATGCCTCCGTGGCCCCGCCCCTGTATACACCGTTGTTGCTTTCCCATTTTGTCGCCCTTCTTTTCCAAATCACACGTAAGTATAAGAGACATACAAACTCCAAAACAACAAACAGCATATGAAGCATCTTCTGAACCAACCATGTTAGTACTGGTTACAGTTCTGAGCGCTTTATGAAGCGATAATTGAGCCATGCTCGAGATGCTGTCGTGCCAAATAAAAGCGTCTCCCAGACAGTTGCAGATGTGCAGTCGCTAAGCTGTCACTCTAGGCAGTAGCAGACCAGGCCTTTCCAACTGCCGTTCACCCGAAGCGCCACACGGATAAACATAGCAACGAGCACCACTGAAGCGATGCAGGTCCTCCCAGACCCTACTCACTCGGCCAGAAGTCTCTTGCCGTGTCTACAGGAGCAGCCCGTGCTATATTAATGGTGGGGAGCCTTGATGGTGGAACGTCAGTTGTGAATATCGTTTCTGAGGCCCAAAGTGTAGGCTCTGTTACGTCTATATAAATGTCTGTGGTTTCAGTTGTGTCTACGTCCCAGTCTGTTGTTTTGGTTGCAGTTATCCATCCATCGGTAGTGTCAGTCGTAGCTATGCTCTCGTCTGTAGTTTCGGTGACAGCTGTTCCATCTGTTGCTTGAAATATAGTGACGTTCCAGGGACCATCACTTACTGGGGCCGAGACCTCAGCCATTAGCTGTTTAAATATTTTGCTCTCCTTTGGGTCACTCACCAATGTGACTGATGGCACATGTACTGTGGTATCACTCTGGAACTCTGGGGCAGTAGGCACAGGCAACTGTCCTTGGGTTTGCTCCATCGAATCCTTGGTGATCTCTGAAGAGACTATGGGGACGTGGCCCATAAAGTCCATTTTGGTGATATTGTGTGCCCCTCTTTCCACGTTATTGTCTACTGTCCCCATTTCCCCCAAGGAGCTTATCATACTGCTCTCGTTCTCATCTTCAGGTACCCCTTCCCCTCCGCCGTCACCAACAACTGCTCTAGGAAGCCTGAACAGGCTCCTCCAGTCGATATTCCTAATTCTCCGTGTAACGTTCCTAGGCTTGTGGTCAACGTTGGCCAAAATAGAAACATGTCTTCTTTCCAATGGATTTTTGGAGGTCACTGTACAGAGCAACGGCATTACATTAAGAACAGAATCTGCACCTTCAAATAAAGCAGCGACTAAGAAGTACCTCCTCTGAGTACGATTCTGCTACCCAAGCATATAGGCCAATGACACCAAAGTGGAGGAGGACACTCCATCACAACCTGTGCACCTAAACCAATGATGCACACCAAACTTTTTCACAGGCAGACTGTGGTTAAACAGCGCCACCTAGAGGTTACATAACACCTGAATATAGTGAGAGTTGTTTTTTCTTGCTAAGTATGGCACAGAATATAGCTAGACACTTTAGTCAGATACGTTATATTCCTATTGAACAAACATCTGTTGAGCTGACACTCCTAATCATCCCTCATGGCCACAAATGGATGCCAGACATAACAGAGATCGAGTTTCTAAATGTGTCCTATAAAAACGCAACACTTTAAGAAAACTGGTATAATTATGACAAGAGATACCCAATATCATTTGATAGCATTGGGCATAAAAGCCATTTAGTGATAATTGTAGCCTGCTGGTTATATACTTGGCAATAAACATAAAAGTCACAAATCTGCATAAAGAGGTAATTGTCAATGCTTCGGTGATGACTGATGGCCGCCCATAATGCCAACTGATGCCAAACTTGTGCTATTCTTGTCAGATAAAACAAAGTCCTTACTGCATGCAAATATTAGGATAAATTATTCTACAAGCTGAGATCTGAAGGGAACGTCAACACTATAGCTATATCGTAATTAGTGCGGAGGAGTGTTACTGTGTACGTTTCAGGGTCTGCTCAGCGTTAGGTTAGTGTTCGAAGGATTACGATCATGCTTAATCCTTCCAGATTTTAATGGGAATCGGATGAGAGATGGAGGAAGAGGCATCAGTAATCAACATGAGGGGTGATCGAGCCAAGTGTTGATGTCTGCACCAGAGCACACATTTCACAAGTTGAGGTCACCCATTATTCTGTACAGGTCCCCTATAGAATAACGAAACCACATTCCACCCAAAAGGTGTCATGGATCCAGGGATGTGGGTTGACTTGCCCAGCATGGAAGAAGCTTGATTTTTACTTATTACAACACAAGAGGAGATACATTGCTAATGCTTAGAGAATTATGCGTGCAGGGAGGTTGGCTAGATTCACCAGGCCTAATTTTGTAATTTTTTTTTATTTGTATCATACTAACTTCATGAAATGTGTCAAAGAAATGAAAAATCAGTAAAAAAATATATACATATATGAATTAAACAGAGAGCAGGCCACCTAGAGGGCAGATGGGGCACTTACTTGTAAAAGAATAGCCTGAGTTTTCCAATGGAACAAACACATAAAACATAGAAAAACACAAAGAAACAAAAAAAGAAGAAAAGAAGGAAAAGGTGAGAACAGAAACACCGAGGTGAACGTTAGACCGAAATAGGGGGGGCAGTTGGGGGGGGTCGAGGCGGTTGGGGAGGTTTATGGGCACAGAAGCAGCAGCCAGGTCAAAATGCAAAAACAGGTTTGTGTGTGGGCAGAATCTCCATTTCAGTCGCAAAATGGCCCTGATTCGCCGGAGAAAGACGTGGCTGACAAGGAGCTCAAAACAACATGAAAAATGAGAAAGATGCATGTAGATCTGGGGATTCTCCTCCAGCATTAAGGATCTTATCTGTACATCACACCTGCGGCTCCCAGGACATCGCATGCCGGATATTTTCAATATAAGATGCACATTATTCCAAAAGGATAAATATTGCTTTTTGTGCAAATTGACTACACTGACCTACTGATTGAAGCCGCCCAATAATAATAGTCGAACCGAAAATCCCGGTGTTAAGACACTGAAGAAGTGATTACGAACGGCTAAAGAAGATATGCAGCTTTCCGACAAGCTCTAAGAACGTGAAATGCTCCCTAAAAACGGTGGCAAAATGGTGTCTATGCCAGCAGACCCGGCAAAAGTCTCAAGACCATTAAACAATTGCCCTCCATTAATTACGCAAAAGGTCCCCAAACACTGCTTTAGAGTAACAAATTAAAAAGCCCATTTGCTTGGAAAACTCTTGCTTTCTGAACACGCATTACTTGCGGGCAACTTAAAAGAAGAAAACCCAGTTTTAACCTTGTTTATGGCTGCAGAAATACATTTAAAAAGCAATTATATACTTCATGGGTATTTCTTAGCTGTCGAATGCTAATACACCTTAGAAGGCTATGTAAAACCCTGAATTATTGACTGTATTTATCAGTGACTGAGGCATTAGCTATCTAAGCCAGTGGAGCATTTTGGGACGAACAGCTACTTGTACAGCAGAATTCCCCAGGTTGTTGATTCTGATTGGCCCCGCTGACGGACCATTACTCTGTCCCCTGCAGGCACTTGGACCTGATTCTTTCAATGGGAGCGGTGAGGGTTGGTCTTTGGGGTCCTTCCAGCTGGAAGCAAGCTATTAGCATCGGGACAGGACAGGAGAGAGAGAGTCGCACACAAAACACACAGTATACATTGCAGGGCCGGGAGAAAGAGGTGGTAGCTGAGGACTCCCCCTGCAGGCCAGAGGGTAAAGGTGAACATCTGCCACAAGGGCAGTGCAGCTCAGCCATCGTTCAATCAGGAAGCGTACTGGGGAGGGACGGCTGAGGAGGGGACGAAGTGTGGAAACAGCTGGAGGGGAAAGGGCAGTACTTACGGACTGGCTCTGTCCTAAAATCTTTGGGTGCGCTGCTCTCCCCTTCACCTTTGCCATTGATGGCTGACATCTTCACCTCGTAACTGGTCACCGGTTTCAAACCCGTGATGGTGATCGTGTTTATACCTGGGAAACCAAGCATACAAACATCTTAAAATTGTCGGAAGATTTGCCTTTACTTTCATTTATAGGCAAAAACTAATGACTATTGACAAATAAAAAGTTATTGGCAAAGTTCTCAATTTCAAAACATAGATTATATAATATAAATATGCAAAAATACACTTTAATAACCCTTAATTCCTCAGTGCTGCCAAGGAAGACTCTGAGAGTCTGACAGACCACCGCCAGCTGATCTCCATGACCTGACACTGTCTCTAACAGACAGTTACAAGCGCCTGCCCACATCCCAAAAGGGAATATTTAATTCATCCCGTGAAGCTGCTTGTCACGCTGACTACATCAAAAAGTTTTAATATTCAACCCAAGCTACAGAGATTATGGGGCGTGTTCAGGATATATTGGGCCAGTTTTTAAACAAATTACTCAGTTTGCATGGGCTGTGAAAATTTTATGGGGAATTGTGCTTTGCTTGGGCGCGCAGAAAAAAACCCATTATTATGGAACGAGCATGGAAATCCTATAAAGGTGAAAATAAAAACACAGACAGGCGATATTTTAAAGGACAAAGACAACCATGTCGATTTAAGTCAGGTGGGTAGGGCGTGGATTTATCTGGGTGCGAGTTTCCAGGCCTTCGCAGGATGTTAGCCTGTGAGGACGAGGTGGGATTTTTCCAAACGGCACAGAAATGGGATGAGGCCATGGGGCTGGCCTCCGGGGGGGGGGGAGGGGGGGCTCTCACTGAGCTCTGCCACCCTGGCTGTCCAAGGCAGAGTGTTTGTTTTTAGAGACAGACACTGTCACAATACAAGAAGAATAAATAAAGAAATGTGAAAACAGAATTGTGATGCCTGTCAGCTGGACTAAGAATAGCTATTTAGCTGGAGAATAACTGTATTCGCCAAATTTTTCTATGACTGCGAGGAGTCATATACGGCTACTGCTCACCTAAAATTATTATCAAGGTATTTTTCACTTCTTTGATGGTAACGTTTTTCTTTTTTTAAGTTTTAGCAGGATTAGTATGTCCTGTCCTTTTATATAAGTTGAAAGAAATATTTTAGAATGCATTAATTAAGTACACTTTAATTGCTATTGCATAGTATGGGTGAATTTATTTTGAAGAGATACAGAAAGTGACATAGGTCTTGGAGTAACGACGCAAAGGGAATGACGAGCCGCTTCAGCTGAAAACAGCATTTTACATTTCATTTCAAATTAAACGCAGGGTTGCCAACCTTGGTCAGCTGGCTGGAGTGAGATTTTCAATTTGAGACAAGTCTGCACACACATTCACACGTATTTAACAGTTTTACTACCTTGTAAATGGTTTTTAGGGTTTCTTGAGTGAGACTCTGAAAGCATGAGTGTCAAGCTAGATGTGTGTGAGTTGGTAACCCTGAAAATGCACATCTTTTTTTAATTGTTTCACCTGAATTGATTTGTATAAAAATAACTTTAGAGAGTTATTAAACAACGTAAACTTTGACGAACATGAAGTCCCCTAAAAACTACGTCTATTTATCCAACAGTTTATCAAATACTGCTTTTTACACGTTACAATTTCAGGACACAGCAGCCACCCTGTTAGGAACATTATGGCTTTTTGGTTGAGGGTGTTAAATTTGCTGCTGTTATTAACACTAATGGCACATTAGCGAAAACAAAAGGGCTGCATAAGCCAAAGTGCGTCTTGCTTGAAGGTTAAAGGAGTTTGGTGTTCATTGATGTGGGAAACGGACAGTTGTAGTATTAACTGGGCAGCTGGGCCCTTTACCATGCACCTTGCATGAAGACTGCGAGACACACACACACACACACACACATATATATATATATATGCTGATTTAACAAATATATTTGAGCTGAAAAGAGCTGAAAACATTATTGGCCTTTTGAGAGCAGAACTAGAAGGTACTAGAAGGTTTGTGAACCATTTTCTCTATAAATGAAACATGATTGGGTTTTCAAATTCCTAAAACTAGATAAAGAGAACCCAATTAGATGATTGACAAAAAAACATAATATTTGTAATATACTTGTAATGATTTGTGTCATTTGTTTTATTGGGTTGTTTTTATCGAGTTTTAAGACGTAAGTGAATAGCCAATTGCTGTTTAGGTTATATTAATGCAGAAATATCTAGAAAATTCTCCAGGGTTCACCAACTTCTGCTGTAAGCACCCAGCCCCCATGTCCAGACCTGATCATAACCGTCCCCATCACTGACACGCCTGGCCCGTTCAGGGGTTCTAAGTTCTCACCTCTGCATTGGACTCGGCGCCAAGGTTTGGCACACACCCCCTTCTCCCCTCCCGCCGACACCAAATCGATACGCTGCTTGGAGTATGACTGACAGCGTAATTTTCAGGGCTGCTGCCTCCTGTTATCTCTCTTTCCCTCTGTCCATCTCCCACCCCCTCCTTTGCCTCACTCTCCCCCACCATGTGGGCCTCACCGTCATCAGATGTGTATTTCTGACTGGTCCAGTTTCCCTGGTTCAGAAGACGCCACTCCACCTTGTACTTGAGCACGGGGACTCCGCCAGTGGCGTCGGGTTCGTCAAAGTGCACCACAGCCGTGCTGGAGTAGGGCACTACCTGCTCGATGAACGGGGCGGAGGGCACCTCTGTGGGGGGGGGGGGCAGTTGTTACCCGGGATGAGTTTCTGAATAGTTATTTCTCAGCTGCGGCCACTGAATTTTAACACTGGCTTTCGATTCCATTAAAATACTACGTGACATTTTTATCAGAACTGCAGGGCCACATTACTGCAACACGTCGCCCCATTTTAGAAATTACCAGAACTATCCTCCTTGCTCCTTTACACTAACTGGCCACGATTAGATCTTTCCATTATGTCCATACAAGAAACCTGGTGTGGATAGTGACCTAAAGCACATACTATAGCTAAGATGGAAAAACCAGCAAAAAAGAGCAAATTAAAATGCTTCGATTTTATTACATGTCAAACATGTTTTTTTCTTGGCATACACTGGTGCCACAAAGGTAATAACACTAGCAGGAAGGGGATGCAGCACAGATATTGGCAGCCATTACTAGTCACTGGCGGATGGATATTGGTGGTTACTAGGCATATGCATATGCGTAGTCCTTAGGCGGATGGATATCAGTGGTTACTAACCTGCTTGAATGAGGAGGAACTCCTTGGATTCTGTGCCGACCGCATTGGTAGCCGTGCAGTTGTAGCTGCCAAAATCTGTCTGTGAGTCGGGGGTGACCTGGAGCAGGGAGAGTGAGAGAGTGAGACGTGTTCCCTGACCTCCTTCTCCCGGTAACCTTGAGCAAAACAAGCATTCATTTTCCCAGCTGGTCGCTTTGAAGGGCTTCCATGGCTATGGGGTGGTCTTTGGCGTCAGTCCCCCCTCAGTAATTAAAGATGGGCACGGGCACCGAGCCCATAGTGGAGCCATCACCCCTGGGAAGCCCAGTCATCCAGAATTTCGGCTGTTTTGGCCAAAATGGACAGGGATGAGGGAGTGGTTTGGGAAAGGGCTGGAGAACAGTAAGGACTGACTACAGCGTGAAGTCCAAGGCCTTCACACTCTGCTCCTCTAATACATGGGATGTGTAAAGTTACACATATCACGTGAAGGGTGATATTATGACCACTGGAGGGCAGTTGTGTCCATCTCATTCAGGCTCTTTGAAGAGTACCTCCAACTTCACCTGTAACCCTGTGGAAGCCAAGGAGGAACTATTCCTCCTCATTCAGCCCTGTCACTTGTGGTCCAGAGGAAATGTGGTAAGGGAGCAGGGTGAGCCCCGGTGGACCATACCTCCAGGTGGCTCGCCTCGGGCATGTTGAAGATCTTGATGTTGGTGGTGTTGGGGCCGGGCAGCTGCTGGCTGTCACGGAACCAGGTCATGGAAGCTTCCGGGTGGGCCAGCACCTCGCAGCTAATGTTGGCCGGGTTCCCTTCCCAGGTGTACACCGTCACCTTGCCTTGGACCTTAGGTGCATCTGCAACGGTACCAGAGCCATCAGTGTGGAAAGGGGATATGAAGCCTGTATTTTCCTCTTTTTTTTTTTGGAATTGGATTCTGTGGCTGGCAGCGAGATACATAAGTACTGAGTAGAGGATCTTAGCAAGTAAGGAGGCTGTTTGGTTCGGCTCGAATGCAGTAGATTAGCAGGGGAACAGCTTGTTATCAGCCAGCCGCATTTTGTGTTCTCCATCTTAAATGCTTCTGTGCTGCCTATCTGTGTGTTTTTTTCCCTTGTGGCATGGAGATGATGTGGATCACACTCCCAAGCATTCCGTCTCGAGTTGAATAGCGGTGTTCCGGAGTGGTGACCTGCCAACAGAGCCAGCATGAGGAAACTCACCGCCGGCCGCAAGCGGGATAGAACGGGAAGATACTCCTAAGGTCAGCGGGAACACGGTTTGTTCTGGCTGGAGGAGTTGAGGGCTTTGGGTATTTATTTTATTTTTTTGTTTCTGGCTATTACCCCTCCCCAGCAAAGATACGCTCTCTCTAGCATCCGCTACGGCATTCCAGAAGTCGGCTGAAGACACCCAGCAGGTCCCTTATTAAAATTCAGGAGGAAACGGGTCCCTTTCAAGCTGCTCCCGGTCCGGGTAATGGCAACCCTCATGCCCTGAGAAATAAAGCACGCTCTCTGTGGACCCTGTGCTTTCCACAGTGCCCACAGAGTCAGCAATTTTGTCTGATCTGGGATCAGTTTTCACTGGACGATGTCATTCGGCGCCATCGGACATGTGCCCTCAGCCCCGGCCCAGAGAGAGAACCTTTTTATACCTGATTACGAAATCTTGCCATGCGCAGAACCAGAACCTGATGACTCAGACACTGCCTAATTGCAATCAAAAACTATTTTATCAATTGTGTATTCCGATGCTATCGCACATAACAGCCTGGGCTGCTTGTTTGAGGCACTTGGAAAATTAATCCAATTAGCCTTTTGTTTCCTGTCATTTTCGAAATGGTGTTTGCCAAAGAACGAAAGTGAACTGCAACTACCCGGGACGGGGTAGCAGCCTGGAGAGTGCGGTAAAATCAGATAGGGCTAATGTCTTTACTTTGTATCTTTCATCCCCTAAATTACATCTTGGTGGCTAGCATGCCATTTCGTCAGGCAGAAAATTCGATCGCACTCGAGTGACGACGTTACAGATTAAAAGTTAGGGCAAGAAAAATGTAGTCGTGACACGAGGCGGTGTTTAAAGTTTGAGATGGCTTCGCTCATAATGGGCTGTGAGCCTCGCTGACGTGTCATCTCGAGTGCTCGAGTGTTTGATCCCCGAGTGCGACTCTTTTTATTCTTTCATTGCTGTAACTGTGTTCGAGTGTAATATATGACATCACTATCGATGTCGATGTTTCTACACAAAGTGACTTCATTCATTTTCTCCATTGTTTGATTCGTTCTTGATTGTTTGCTTTGTCGATGATTATTTGGTTCAGGTGTGCCTGGGGCTCCCTGAGGACTGGGTTCACATGTACTTTGTCATTCTGCCCGTATGGATCTGTAGTCCTCGGGACCCTCAGGCATTCCTCATTTTTGCTCCCTTCCGGGACCAAACACACTGGTACCGGCTACTTTTTGCTCTTGATTGTTTGACTTGTTCTTGATTGTTTGGTTGAGGTGTGCCTGCGGGTTTCTCAAAGACTGGGTTGAGAAACAATGGGATGAGAAATCTCTTTAAAGCCAACATGGGTTTAGATTACACATAGTTGTGTCCTCCAAATCACTCTATTAATTCCTTAACCACTGTGCTCTCTACTGCTGTCCCACACCTCTCAGTCATTAAGTTGATTGGCAGCTCTGACGAAGTGGGCTGTCCTCTCAGACCCAGGGACAAATGAGGTAGACCAGTAGACATTGTTTATACAAAATTCCAGGTCCTTACAGCGTACTTCCAGGTACATGGCCTGGGCATCCTGCCCAATGGGGTTGCGTGCCGTGCAGAGGTACTGGCCAGCATCAGTGAACTGGACATACTTCAGGGTGAGGGAGGAGACACGGGCATGGCTGCGCACCTCCACATTGTCATCCAGACTCTAGGGGGTGCAAGAGAGAAACAGAGAAAGAGAGCATTGAGCACGATGAATCTTCCCTTTATTCCCAATCAAATCAACGACTCAGAACTTGTGTGTTAAAACCTTTTTTTCTTGCTTTGTATATCATATGTACACAAAAAAAAACTCATAGGTATTTTTTCATCTTTGTTTATCAAATCATATAATGAAAAACAGACCTTCTGCTTCCAGGCAGTCTGGACCAACATTAGATGCTTCATTGCCAAGTTCAGTTTTGCTCACAACGGGTCCCATATCGGCCAGCTTGCCACTACTCATAAACTTGGCACCTTTGTGCCTATAAACTTCCTCTTGTTGAGAAGACTGACAGTGCTACTTAGAAGAGAGAGTTTACCCGAACCCGGGGCAACTCTAAGATTTTTTTAAGGTGGGGGGGCATAAGAAGGGCTAACCTTATCATTAGCCAATATGTTTTGATTGGTGAGTGACAGGGGAGGGGGCAATCACCTTGGCCTGTGGCGCCACCCCCTTTACACACCCCTGAGCCAAACCTCTGAAGTATTTGTCACATTGTAACAGCGTGCCAGTTACAGAACTGTCATCATGTACTGGATCCAGGAGCACTGGATTCTTTCTGGAAGTCTCACGTCGCCATAGATGTGAGTGAAGTCCTTGCAGCTCCTTCTTCATTCAACACACCCCCCTGCGGCCCCGACCCCGGGGGATGCGTCTTCGGGGATGCGAGGCCTCTTGAGGTGGTCGAGGAGCTGATTCTCTCGTTGAGCAGCATGA
>JAODKE010000040.1:19649721-19664226 GCA_026779605.1 Mormyrus hasselquistii
AAGGGGGGACGGGGGGGTGGGATGGGTTGGTGTTTCCGTGCCGTCTCTCTTCCCTCTGCGAACACAGATGCCGCACAATGGAGCCGGGCGATAAAAAAAAAAAAGCGATAGAGTGGACTTTCCGTTGGGGGCGGCCCAGGCATGCCAAGGGGATACCCCCGGCCCCCAACTCATGCACCAGATGGACACGCCGTGACGATGGCAGCATGGGCGAGATGGAAACATGGCTGGACTGATGGCAATGGAATTCGTTTGTTTTTACTTTTTCGTTTCTCTCGTTTTCTTTTTCACCCCAGATAAAGGGTCCAAAGAAAACCAAAAGTCTAGGCTCACTGTTGACGTGATCTGCTTTTAGGATTCTGTTAGGGATGGCTAACTTCCTGCTGATCAAACAACATCTCTGCCACATTAAACTCTCGAACCCTGATAAGATCATTAATCTAGGGACCATAAGTGCTTGTTTGATTTACACTGCATCGTATCACTTGTTAAGAGGTTATTGGGAGTTACAGGGTTCTAGAAAACCAAACAAATGTCTTCTCTCACATTTATTTGACTCTATCAGGGTTTTGTTTTAATCTGAAAATACATCAGCAATAAAAAATGTTGTTTTTTTTTTTTTTTTACTGTACCTGACTGATTTCGTACCTGATAAATCCTGTTATATGGAGCCTGCAAGGGAGAAACCAACGTATGAAATGACCAACGGAGACCACAGAGGTAGCGTGCTGACTTGAATGTGCTGCTTGCGCTCTGGTTGTCTTACACTAGGGGGCACCTGCGAGCGGATCAATGGACATCATGGGTGGGATGTTGACGTGCTAGCTTTGGGGGTCTGCTCAATATTCAGCAGAGAGGAGGAGTGCCCTGTCCATCCTGGTGCCCCCTCCCCCCCCAACCCATTCTTTTTTATCACCAGCATGTCACCGAGCCCTGGCTCTCTGCCTCCGCACCCCCGCACCTGCTCTCCCTCGTTGAAGACGCGTCGGCCGAAGCTCCAGACGATGCTAGGAGTGGGGTCCCCCGAAGCCTCACAGGTCAGCGTGATCTGCTCCTCTAGCTCAGAAGCCGTCTGGTTCTTCAGGTACGTGATTTTGGGTTGCACTGCAAAGGGAGGCAGCACAGCATTTGTACGCTAACTAGCGAGCCGTGACGGCCTGCCATTTCATCGGCACGCCGCCAACATGTAAATAAGAACACCGCTGCAAAGCTCCCCCACGCCAGGGATGGTGGGGGCCACCGGAAGAACACTCACGCGCATAAATAGGCTTTCCATAGCGTGATATGCAGTGAGTGGGGTTTTTTTCTCATTATACCCAGCTGCCCTTACCGAACACATTCAGGCTGACTTCCTCCGTCTTCACGCCTGCCTTGTTCTTGGCGATGCATGCGTAATCCCCCTCGTCCACCTTCCTGACGTTTTTTATTAGCAACTCAGAGCCATCCTCGTTGATGCTGTACTTATCGCCTGACTCGAGGACAATGTTGTTGCTGGGGGGGCGGGAGGGTTACAGAAACAGACGAGGAGACAGGTTCAGGTGAGTAAGCTCCACTTTTATCTTCCATAAAACAAACCCTTGGCTTTGTTTTACTCACGTTTTTGTCCCATTTCGATTAAAAACCGTAAAAATGGAAGGAAGGTCATTTTTCACTTCCCACTGCTGACGGACTGTTTGCAATACAACCTCCCCCCAGACGGGTGCATAACGTCCAAAAGAATTACGTTAATCTATGGAGCGATTAGCCAAATTACATCTGTATGAAACTTAGGGACTCTTAAACTAATAAAAAAAGGACCACTGTGAATGTAAGGTGAAACGAAGCATCTTCTACGGTGATCTATAAGAGAGGAATTGTCTCACAGACCCTGATTAGGATGCTAATCAACTTTTTGGGATCTTTGGACGAGGGCCCTAACCCCCATGGCAGCGGGAACAGAGACCACACAGCGGCTCCACCCCGCAATTCCCCCCCCCCTGCAGCGCTGCTAAATGGCAGTGCTGTCTACAGCCCCCCTAAAAACAAACGGCAAATTGTCGAGTGGCCGTTCCTTCAGTTTCCGCTCTCCCCCCAGGCTGAGGAATCCTCTGATCTGTGTTTTCATTTTCACACACCACCCTCCCCCGTTCTCTGCTCCCTTTTTTCATCTGTTTCTTTTCACTCTCAGTCAAAATCGCCAGCCTGTTGAAATACTAACACTGATGCTGAACGAACAATTTCAGAGACTGGCTTAAGGAACTCAGGGCTGGACTTCGACATTCTCTTTCAACAGAGCTTGTCTTTGCTTGCCTGTCCTTACCGGGCCCATGTCACCGTCGGTTCAGGGTAGCCATCTGCGTCACATGCCAGCATTATGGACTGCCCGACGTCCGCCGTGGCATTCACCTCCGCCTGCCTGGTTCGGATCGTCGGGAGAACTGCGGAGATTGGGAATGGCGGCTTAGCAGGCATGCCAATGATGTGGACAGCACAGAGATGTGAAAAGCAGGATGGACACGTACACAGCGATCTGCACACGTGACAGCAGTTTGGCTCAGCACTACAGTGGTTTAAAACCTCCTTGCTGTTCTGCCCCTAAAGACTCTAATTAAGTAGCTGTACTATAAACTAAATTCAATAAATGGGTGAAATTTTAAGCTCTGTAAAAAATTGGCTAAAATAATATTAGGAGTTGGAAAGAAATACAAGCATGATTTCGCTTATAACTGATGCTTTTAAATATCATGTCAAATAAACTTGGCCTCAAATTAATAATAAAAAGCAAAGATGGCAGTGTTTCCTGGCAACAAGATTCCATTATTCCATCGTCAGACAGTCTCCCGCAGATGGAAGGAGGCCGAGAGAAAAGCTCACCATTGACGACGACCTTGATGATCCTGAAGTCGATCTCCCCCCTGGCCATGATGCGGCCCTCGCAGACGTAATCGTCCTCGTCTGTCTTCTTGATACCTCGAATCTGCAGGTGGTTGTTGTCCAGGACCTTGAACCGTACTGGAGGGGGGGGGGGGGGAGGAGAGACCTTCAGCTGTGATTTGGAGACACTGATTTCTTGTGAGCAATCCTTTCCATCACACTTGATGGGTTCTTGTGGGCTCAGGTAATAAAAATGCATTGTATATATACAATATAGTATTGTATTGTATATTTGGAACTTAGGACCAATACCCAAACCTGAATAACGATGTGTTAATTTAAAATAAACATAATATGTACAATTAAAAAATCCTAGCTCATGAAATCTCCTAGAAACTGCTACTTACTGCTTAATTCATTGAGGAACCGTTGAAAAACAACCATTGTTTCATTGCTCATGTCTAATGCATTATTTATATAAAGACTGGTCGTATTTCTTTTGCTTTTTTCAGAGCTTCTCAATGTTTATTTTTAAAAATTGTTCACCTGTTGAGTGCTATTAAGCAACTTGGGAACAACTAAATATCATTAAATAAAATCTAAAATTCAAGTGCTGTGCTAATAATCAAGAGTGGTTATGAAATCTCAGGTCATGAAAATATAAGAGCAAATTCCGTGTTAAGTCTGCAGGAGGGCATGCATGCACATATTTAATTATACTTGTACTTGTACAAATGACAATAAGGCTTTTGAATCCTTGAATCCATACCCACAAACGGAAGGTTACTAGTTTAAATTGCTGTGGTTGACAGCGATTTCACCATTGGGCCCTTAAGCAAGGCCCTTAACGGCGATTGCTTCAGCAACCGAATGACCCTGCTTACTCAACTGTGCGTCACTTTAGATCAAAGTGTCTGCTAAATAAATGCAATGTAATATATATCAGATTTCAATAAGAACATTCACTAGAACAGTTCACCGACTTTGTTTGGCCCAAACACACTGCAGCAAACCGCAAGGCCGCGAAAACCTGGCAAACCTTGCCATAAAATGCTGACCTCGGCGATAACAGTGCCAAATGCTACCCACGTGTGCTGCTGATCGACGTACGCATGCGAGGCAAGGTGAGAGTGCAAGAGGTTAACTGCAGAAATGCTGAAAGTGCTGTTTACGTGGGCGCTTTGCAACGTGTCTGTAATTAGTGGCTTTGTGGCAGGGAAAAGAAAAAACCCATGAACAAAGAGAACGTCCAAAACACCACACAGCTACATTCGCCTTGTGTCTTCCAGCAGTTCGGGGGGGAGGAATGCTTTAAGGTTAAAATAGTTTGTTCCAAATAAAATGCAAAAGGGGAAAATAGATCAGTTGCACTGCTAGTTTCTACTTATTTTTCACCATGTAGAAATCGCCATGCATACAAAATAATCTCCTGAATTGAAAAACACAAAGCAACTAAAACAAACCAACAAACAAACATGCAGATGAAAATCTAGTTTTGGCTTCCTATTCACGCTCAGTCCTGTCTGTCAGAAAAATGTCAGTGATCAAAACGCATGGCTGTTTGCTGGCTCCTCGGGGACAAGCTGGAAAGCAGTAAGCAAGACGGAATACACAACTGATAGAGAAAGAAAAAAACAAACAAACAGATGAAAAGGCAAAAAGAAAGAGGTCGGTACCACGCCTCACCATCTTTGTCCATCTGAATTTTGCCACTTCCGCGTTTCCAGATGATCGTGGGGGGAGGCGAGCTGACTACATTGCAGACAATGTTGGCGGTTTCACCTTCGTTGAACTCCTGAGGGGAGGGGGCACTCTCGAATGTGAGCTTCTCTGCAAGATAAAATGTGGCCGTGATTTTCTGTTCAGTATGGTGATCTTGTTTTGTAGGAGAGCATGACTTAAAAAAAAAAAAAAAAATGTTTCCATCCCATCACTGCCTACTGGCATTTGTGGGCCTGCAGATGAGTTTCTCTGCCTTTTAATACAGCAGCCATAAATGTCAGGAGCTGATAAAATGCATAATATTTCAATTATGGCAAAAATCTTTGTCTTTATTCGTAGGCCATAAAATTGCAGCTTCAAGCCAGACCTCCATTGTCTAAGACCTCAAATGCTTTTTACCACATTATCTAGCAGCCAATGATGAGAAGCAATGCAAAGAATCAGCAGAAACATACTAAAAACATGTGAATAGAAAGCCAGTGCTTACGATAGATCTTCACGGTCACCGTGGCCTGAGTTTCCATGTTGCCATCCTTGGCCACACATTTGTAAATGCCGGCATTGTCGATATTGGCCTTGTAGATGGTGAGCGTTGAGGAGTCATCATTTTGGGTGACACTGATGTCTTGTCTGTTCGGCAGGATCTTTTCACCACTCGGGGAGAACCAGTCGATTTCCTTCACATCTCCGATAGCTTGAAAGAGACCCCAAGCACTCAAGGTCACGTAACGTAGCAACTGAAATGAGACATCCTACCCACACTTCTCACAAGCTAGGTAAACTATTCAGCATGACCAGGTCAACTGCCAATCATCTGCACTGATCCACTGTACTCTCCCTCCAACCACCTGACCATGGTCACGCAATTACTTTCAGCTATGTCAAAGAAATCCCCTTCATATACCTATAATGGAATTTGTATTTTATATATTTATAGACATTACATTCCTACTAACTGCCCTATTTCAAAGTGTCAATTTGCTGCATATCAGCAAATTAGGTTCTTTCCTCATTTTTACTGACTGCCTGCAAACATTCTGCTGTTAAGTGCTTTGTGGCAACTTACTTGACAAAATACGCAGTGTTAAACAAAATGTGAGCACAAAGCTTGCTCCAGGCCCTTTCACAGGCCGGATGAAGATAAGCAATTAAAAGATGGATGGATCAACAAAATTTGTTTTGACATAATGACACGACAGTGATCAGAATCTACAATGGTTACTGATTTTTACTAACAACCCCAACCAGATCACATACACTTGTGTCTGGTGCTGGCCATCAGATCACTTAGGTATTATTAGCTTGGGGAATTACATGAGGCATTTAGAGGGGAATTCCCATCGGATGATGCCACTTGTAACCTCATATGTCTCAGCTCTTTGATTGATACTCAGAATACTTGATACTCTCATCACTGACAGTTGTCACGAGATCTTGCCTACCTTCACACAGAAAGAACTTGGATTCTCCCACGCTGATCTCGCCTTGGGCGGGTATGATGTTCACTTGCAGAGTGGCTGAAAGAGAGGAGAACATCACAAGGTGTCAGAGGGCATTGTTACTTAGACCTGCGGGAAGGTGGACGGGCGGAAGCGGGAAAGCGAACGGGGCAGACACCACACAAGTGTGAACAGGACGCCGCATGCCGCCGCTTATGGCTTTAGCAAACTATTATACCACCAAATAAATTGCGAACCGCTTGCCTTGAAAAGTTGCCTCTTCCCTCTGTTCATTTAATTTGTTTTGCTAAACCAGCTCTACTTCATGTTCTTTGAAGATGTTTCGACATTCATTTGAAATATACATCAACACACATATAATACGGTTTCTAAATAAACAGATGAATTAAGAAAAATGAGCTTCTGCTCAGCTATAATGTTTAATGGCACATTGCAATTAGACTCAAAATGTAATTTCTTCATATAGAGAGGCCCGTTTAAAATATAAGCTCTGCGATATTAAAGGACAATTCGGGGTTTGTGAAAATGCTCCCCTTCTGGACGGGGTCTTCACCTCCAGCTTGCTGTACATAATACATTGGTGACACCGAGCCTGCCTCCCTGAAGATGAGTCTCACCTGGATGTTGCGTAAGGGTAATCCAACCCAATGCATTCCTGATCCGTACGCGAAGTGCCCGTGCTGAGACTATTAGCAACCACAAACTCTTAACAATCTCAAGGTTTCAAGCAAGACACCAGGAGATAAGTAAAGTATTCTTTTAATGCTGATGCCATAGTGGTTCTTGCAATAACATCATCTGCAGAGGTTATTACTGCGTATCTCCTGAGCGCCGACCTGCTGGTATCGTATCACTAAGAGGAATAACCTGATTAACATGATGCTCTTCTGGCTGGTCAGTGGGTGACATGTGTCTTGGCTTCTGCGTGCAGGCGTAAACTTTGCAGAAATCTCCCCCATCTAACTAAATGTTTCCCCCTCTTGTTCCAAAGCCAAAACACAAAGAAATGCCTTGCAGTTAGCAGGATTTTGTCTGTTTTACACCGGGGCAACTCTGTCTCAAATAATCTGACTACTCAAGCAGCAGCATGTTATATCAGCAACAAGTTATCAATAATTTTATGGAACTAGGGCGTTTAAACACATATTTTTCAATAAGGAGTTTTTTTTCCCCTACATCCTTCATTTCCTAATGATTTCTGGGTCATTTAGTACATATTGAAAAAGCAAACAAATCAAAAAATGGTAAATCTATAAAGTGCTAAGTTTTGTTTGACAGGTACATTCCATCCAATTGTTTCATTAATGAAAATAATATTACATAATCTTTATTCCAAATAAGACCTCTCGTCATTAAAAATAAGAATGCCGGAGGATTGACTCCTTTGAGTCAGTGTAAGCATTGACTCTTCTGAGTCATAGCGTAAGTAACTTGAGTCCGGCAGCAGAGCCGTGTTGTACCTCACCTGTAGTAAAAGGTGTGCATGTGCATACAGTGATGAGGCAAACCTACCGCAGCTCTTTAATTGCCAGTACGAATCCCCTCCTCATGCTCCTCTGAGCTGATGTAGCAATTAGTTCTCAGTGCTAGGCAACAGAAAACAGTAAGCCTCCCATAAACTTAATTTCCGCTCACAGTTGCCCCCGAGTTCTCGTGTCGGGTTGATATTGAATAACGGCACTTTATAAACGTTTTCAGTGTAGTTTAATGAAAGCGGCCCACATAGCTATGTTGCGGTACTTTTTAGTTACTGTCAAGTGGGAGGTATTAAAGTCATTAATCAAATTGTGGTAGCTTCTTGAGATCTATGTAATCCACTTCATGTTTTTAAATCATCTAAACCAGCCAACAGAGAAAAATAAAGCCTTAATGAAGCAGCTGCTTTGTTTTACTTTCATGAACCGCATGTAAACAATTAAGGTGGCCTGACTGTGATAATGATAATTAAAAAACCTTGGATGTGTTTTTTTTTTTGTTTCGGAGTCTGAAAATATCACTGCTCTGAAGTGACGTGGTGCTTTTTCTGATCATACTGTACTTGGGCAGCTTTTCATACAGGGCCTCTGTCCTGTCAGGACACAGCTAAGCCCAGATGACAGCAACGACAGATATGCTACGATGGATTATTCCCAAGGGCTCGTCCAGTGCTTGAAAACCTGGCGTTCAATGAATCGTTTGAATCGAAACAAACTGTACTAGATTATATGGGGGGATGTTCTAACAACTAAGAAATGACAAAACCCAAGTCATGATACCTTAACTGGCCTTTATTATTTTCAGTGCATGGACCTGAAGACTCCAGCTACACAACCACAACAATCTTTTTTCATCACAGAGCGTGAGATGTTTTTGTTGGTTGAGAGAGCACCCAAAAATTGTGCATGTAGTAATTGTTGCATGCAGTTACAATATGACTAAAGGCTGTGCAGTAGCTAAAATAATGTATATTGTCACCCATCTGCTTGGAATTTATTGTTTGATGGTTACTGCCACCCTCATAAGAAGAATCACAGACACAAATTCTCATGTTACTGGGTTCAGGGACTGCAAAAACAATAACAACAATTGTGAAGATTTTGCCACATGGTCTTTAAGAACATCATCAGAATTAAAGAATGCTATTCACATAATTTGTGCTCCATCATCCAAAATCCAAAAGATTACCTTTACCAACACGTTTAGCCTGTTCTTTCTTAGTGTCTGAGTTTATTGTCCGAGAGATTAGAAGAAAACATTCTTTATATTATGTGTGAATACAATCAGTTCTTCATTTTCTAAGTTGCAAACTGTCAACAGAATGTTAAACTGCTTTTTGTTCCTTAAAAACACCAAACAAAGTGAAACAAGCAAAAAAAAATCAACGCAGCGAAGCAAATTGACATGCTAACTGAAAAACAAAACGGAGACAGTCTGGTCTTCACACAAACACATATTTCCTTCAGAAGAATTTTTGGCAAAGAAAATATATGAGATCCCATTGTGTGCAAAGCAATTTCCAATTAAACATTTTCCATTTTAATGAAAGATAACAGCAATGTTCATCTTGAATCTCTTACTTCTGACCAATTAACTATAAGTTTCAGAGAAGCATTGCAAAGGGACAATGAAGGTGGCCAATCATATTCTACTAGATATCGATAAAAGAAGCATCACTTATTTCTTCTCTTGACTTGAGGTTGTTAAATTGCTTACATTCCAGAACATTTGCATGCAATTTCCACCTGCTTTGTAGGCAAATTAAAGAAAGCTTAACATTGTTCCAACATCAGTTTCTGTCTGGTTGTGTCACAGATTATCTCAAAAAATGCCCTTTAGCTTGAAAAAAGGTTCAGTCAAATTTAATTTAAATATCAGTTTTGACATTTAATTTTTCAGTTTTGCAAGGGGAAAGAATATTTTTAATTTTGTCTCTTTTAATGTCAAAATATAAACTGTGACCTTATACCCAACAGAAAAATCTATATATATTTTACATCATGACTGAACCTCTGATGAAAAGCTGTCTTAAACAAACCTGATGAAAAAATGTGGCAAAGATTAAATATGTTATACTGGAATCCGGAAACCTTTTCTGTGTTTTTATTTGGCCATGATTAAAGATCAAAGTATCACAATTTTTTCTCATCTGTTTTAAGATGATGCTTGTTCAAAAGATACAATAGCGTGGATGCAAAAATTCTAAGAAAAAATTAAAAAATATACTTGGTTACACACTGGAATCTGCTGTTCAATCTAAAGATTTAACAGCACTGTGCCATTAAATGGTTAACTCTGTTTTTCAGAAGACGCATTCCCTCAGTGTTAAGAACAATGAAAGTCAGATTAGACAGGTTTCAATGCTGGCGTCCCTAGGAAATTCAACACTCATAAAATCATAAACCATCAAACCGGGAAATAAGAAACACACTAAACAGTTATTGCGCAAGCAATACTCCGTGACATTCGCTACACTATACTCCTAATGTTTAAAAGCCATCTGTCAATAGCCTTCAGCTTATTACATAATCCTTCTAATTGTCATACAAATAGTGTAAATGTAATTGTCTCTGCCATATGCAACATATTTCCCACAAACTATCTGGCAGGTGCTTGCTAGTGGCGGTTTTCTGCGCGCAATATGAATTACATGATATGATATTATGATGCAGAAGCTGAAATGCGGGACATCTCTAAATCACACGTGGGAATCTGGCGTCTGGATCGTCCTGTGTGGTTAGAGTGTCAAACGGCCCCATCTGAACGAGCACATCAATTTCCAGAAGCAAATGAGAACAGGCTGTAACCTGGCAGACTCACTAAAGCTACTGCGCCTCAACCCATATATCATGTCTTTGGCCTATTTTCCTACGGCAACTGCAGCTAAGGACTCAAAATAGCTTCCTTCCACCGTATCGCGACATTCAGTTGTCCATATAAGGTTTTGTGTCGGTAATAAGTCTTGGCCTATCCCATCTGTCCATTAAGGCAACATTTATTATAGTGCAAACTTTAAAAACAATGCGTATTTAATTTCCAGTCCAGTCTAAAATTAGCATTTTCTTTTTGCATTTCTTTCTGGTGAGTTTTTAATTTGACATGATACTCTCACTATAGCATTTCGCTATATCTGTATTTAAGACTTAATTGCATTTTGTAAGATATGATGAGCACCTGTGTTAGTGGCATGTGCAAGCAAAGAGTGTAGGAGGAGCACGCTTTGGGCATTACGGTAATTGCTCTGCTAGGCAAATTGTGTGCATTTGATGGCTGTGTTACCTGCTCACAAACACATTAAATCATTAAAACATGCTCTCTTCACTAAAACTTTCTCGTGGCACTTAATTTTTTATTATTATCCTGGAGTGAAAAAGAGCTTTAAAATCGCACATGTTGCGATGTGCTGCTGATCAAAGGTAGAGCGAGTGTTCAGTCTAGATCACTGTGCATTTGGATAGTTCGAGGTGCCCCATTGTAAGAGAGAGTGTTCAGTCTAGGTCATTGTGCATTTGGATAGTCCAAGGTGTCACATTGTAAAAGCGAGTGTTCAGTCTAGATGACTGTGCATTTTGATAGGTCAAGGTGTCCCACTGTTAAATATTCCGAACCTAATGATGCACAAACCGTATGTTTTGCAAAGTCCCCGCAGCACTCAGAGCTAAATGGACCAGTGCATCATGTATCTGAATTGGTAATATCCATTAATTATGAGTAAACACTGCTTCCTCATTAGCCTCCAGGAACGTAAGAGTGCTGCCAACAGCGCCGCTGAACCTGCAGAACTGTCGGCAGGATAGAAGCACGCGTGTGCGCCCTTGAACAAAGACGTTTCCAGAACACTACCGTATGCTCTGCCCTGGTGTATGTATCGGGGAGGACGATGCATCATTTTCTTATTACCTGATAATGAATACCAAGCATGTACCAAGAGTGCTGTAACTGTTGTGCTGCAAATTGCCCCACGTCATTGGCTAGCTCTGAAGCTGAAGACTAATGATATGCTCCTGGGGCCCTTGTCAACCAGTCAATACAGGACATTTTCTAATAAACATCTAAATATTTGTGTCCAAGCTTAAGCGGCTTTTGAACGAGTTCCACGTTTATGCCTTTTCTCTCAAAAAAGAGAAGAAAAAAAATCATAATCACTCCAAGGGAAACATGCAATTATGGAAAAAAGTATGTTTCATTGGATGAAAGCGATGATAATATGCTGAACAGGATACATGGTATCTGGCCAATAATCTTTACAGTGACACAGCATATAATTCAGCAAAGAATGAAATAAGTTGCAAAATACTGGGGAAGAGGGTTGAATAATCAAGAAATATGGAGATAAGAAAACAGCGTCAGTATGACGTGGAATGATGGGCGTGGCAAACGCTATGGATCAAAACTTCCTTCTTTGATATACATTGTCATTGGATGCAGCTTTGGGTACGTATCATGCTTAGCGACAGTTAGCGATGCCACAGGAACAGGGCAGACAAACCAGTTCCATTACCCAGTATGTTAAGATAAGCGCCGATTTTAATGTACAGCAACAATGAAGCATTAAATTAAACATCAAATATTCATTACGGTTTATATTAATGCTCCTCTTGAAATGATCCATTTTATGCCATTAACAATGTTATCATTTTTCTATAGGGTGTCTTATGTAAAAAAAATAAAACAGTGCCATATTGTGATTACTTTTTGTTACGCATAAACATGACAGTTCATGATAGAACTCAGGTGCAATGACTCAAAACAGGAATGGCAGGTGAAGTGTCACAAATAAACAGAATGATCCCCTACCCTGCTTTCTGTCTTGATTAATGCGAGGTGTAAAATGTCAACAAAGTGCCCAGATAGGTGTGGCCATTCTTGATTAAAAGCAAAATTTATATTCCATTATTTTGTGTACTGTCAAAATGAGCCAAACTAACGAAAGCTTTTGCAGCCCTTTTCTCTAAATTATGCATATGTAATTTGAGTTTGGCAGTGAAACATGTCAGAAAAGTGAAACATAAATATATAAATAAAACAAAACAAAACAATGTGCCGGAAGGTGATCTGCATGCAGTTTTAGCCACACCCTGCAGGTGTAGTAGCCTGTACATTTGATAGCAGGACCGGCCAGGCGCCAAGTGACACGCTTTCTTCGCTGACAGTGCTGAATGGTGTCCCCTACAGGTCACGTAAAGTACTAAACAAAAAAGGAGATCATCTCGGCCATGGGTGGCCAATCTTATCCGCAAAGGGCCGATGTGTATGTGGGTTTTCGCTGCAACTCCCTAATTAGATTGCTAATTAGAGGACTGATTGGCTGAAGAGTCCTCACACCTGGGTTTGAACAGCTGACCTACAGATTATCCCAAAAACTTGCACACACACCGGCCCTTTGCGGATAAGATTGGCCACCCCTGCCCATGGCAATGGGCACCTGAGGTGAGCAGTGTGTATGTTGAGAATGGGGGGGGGGCTCTCTGTCTCAATCTCTCTATCCAGGCACACCTTATATCGGATGCTAGAGGAATCACTAGAAATTTATGAAAAGGGGAGCTAAAGCCTTTACGGGGCGGGGGGGGAGATCTGATTTTAATGAAAATGAATCACACCACAGCATTTAAACTAATTAGTGTACATTTATTTAGGGGGGGGGGTAAAGAGCAAAACAGCCATGGTGCCCTTACTCAACGTGCAGCAAAATGTCACTATGCTTAGTAAGAAAACAGGCCGTTATGCGTTCTGTAATGCCACCCGTCCAACCCAATTAGACACTGCAGTAAACATGGCTATAACGTTTTTCCCTGAGTCATGCCTGCAGTAATTAAAACCACCAGTGGAAGCCTTAAAGAAAAACAGCAAAATTATATAATTTCCTTATATAACCAATTCTTTAAACCAAAAGAGCTTACATAGCTTACAGTATTAGACTGGGGATGCTGTACTGAAATAAAAAAATGGCCCCCCGAGACTTCAAACTGCAATGTTTTGATCCGAAGACCCATTTCCACTCCATTTCTATTCTATTATGTGCCACTAACATCTCAGATGAGCAGGCTGATCATCAGAAAAAGTCTTAGCTAATCCCAATGCAATAAAACCTTGCAAGTAAAAATGTTTGCATAAAGTTAGTTATCGCTGTTTTGGAAGTGCTGGATGAGTAGCTCTCAGCTACTTGTGTCATTGCATTCTAACGTGTTACAAAGATGTTAAGTTATCATCATAAAAACCCATGTGAAATTTTCTAGCCTACAGACCCATATCGATTATGGATATCTGCTATACTACACATTAATAATAGGCCTCTGTTCTTTCTTTATTTTCGCTTTTTCCATTAAAATGAGAAGAAACCCTCATAAAGGGCGGCTATCAAGCTTTTATCGGAAGAATAACGATGGTGGCTGTAAATTTGCATGCAATACAGGCAACTTCAAAATCCTTTCATCCCAAGCTAATTGCTTCAAAGGGAAGAACTGGCTAACAAACGACAATGGCTCCTCCTCGTCGGACGGCGACCGCCCCCCCCCTTCAAATTAAACCGTGAGAATCGACAGAAGGATCAATGCACCGAGCTAAGACGTGGCCGTTAAGCATTATCACACTTTTAAAGAAAATGCCGATAACTGGATGAGAAGATAAAGCGCCTAAACTGGATTCTTGCTGTGATTGTCTGGTTTTTTTCCCACGTGTTTCTATTTAGGCTTGAGGGTGATTCTGAATATCCAATCCAAGGAGCTGTGAAGGACAAAATGAGTTCACTAAAATACCAAAAAGAAGGCACAAATAATAATAAACACACAAAGACAAATTTGATACAAATATAATAGCTATAAAATGCAATCTCACTTATCACCAGAAACACGCTGTAGCAGAAATGACCACGTCCAAGCAATTCCTGTTTCAGAGTGAGATATGCGAGTTGTTTACACAGATAACACCATCTGGCAAGTTAATAAACTCTAATAATTTCTTATCATTGGAGGACAACCATTACCCCCCCCCCCCC
>JAODKE010000040.1:19664289-19685486 GCA_026779605.1 Mormyrus hasselquistii
GAGAAGCACATCTGAGAAGAAGAATTTGAACGAGGAATACGTCAGGCATCGTCTTGCGTCATTGTATAATAATTGAATGTAGCCTCTGGGGGTGGGGGGGCAAGCTGCTGAGTTGGGATGTCTGGGTAGCCTTCAGAAAAAGCTGCTCTCTGTGGTCCCTCATCACCCCAATCCTACCCCTCCCCCAAACTTTGCTGGATTGAGACTTTCCGCCACATTAGAGCTTCATGGAGATGAAGCATCCAGAGGCCCGGTATTTAAAAGCATGCTGGTCGTTCAACATGGTAACAGGCTGAGAGTCGAGGGGATGGGGCCCGCAGGGGGCAGACTGTGAGGCTGGAGTAAAGCTTCCCCGCAATCGTAAGCTATTTATGCTTAGTTACGGGCGCACCGATGCTGATGATCCTTGTCTGGGGAGAGCAGTTTCATCAATTTCAAAAACGAGGCTGCATTATTAGTTGTCTCCTACTCTAATTTTATAATCGCGCAATGGCGATCCTCTTCTGAAGCAGCGCTGGCTCTCATCTGTGGCACAATCCCTCTAATGGATCCAGAAAAGAATAGAGGAAACTGCTCGTCGTCAAAGTTCACCCGGCTCCCGTTCTCCTGCAGTCAACAGCCTGTCTCATTAGCACAGCTAAGAGTCACCAGTCCAGATTTCCAAATTGGAAATTACTAAAGGCGATTGTTCATGTCCACTCTCTACCGTTAGACAATAACACTGCACAAGACTACCACTTTTCCAATGCGACATTTCCGATTCAATCATCAGGAAATTATTGGGAAATAAAGAGAGAGATTCTCTTCAAATCAGAGGGTATAAGTATCCACTGTCTAAAATATTGTTGCTCTAAATATTGTTATATTTCTCATCTCAAACTGTGCCAGTGGCCCAAACACCCCCTTTCCCCCCACTATGTTCCACAAAAGATGGCGGCAGGACTGGCTAAATCTGGTTGACGTGTTATTTTAAGACGAGTTGTTTGCGGCTCACTATAACAGGAAACCGAAAAGACCAGAGTGAATCCCTGCTGTCATGTATGCCACGAAGGGCCGGGGAAAAAATATCTCTATGGGAGATACAAACAAACTAGCTGGAGTTAATCACTCAGGAAGGTGAGTTAGAAAGGAGAGGCAGATTTGTTCTGAGGACCCAGCATGTGGGTGACAAGGGCACACATAACGTCCCAGGATGGGTATGCAACAGACCCTTAATTAGGGTTAATTGACTTGCCACAGTATGTCTCCGGGGCGGCTGGGTAAGCTGTAGAGTTAGCAGAATATGCCAGAAAACTTTAAACCAACCCAGTCCCCCCTGAGGAGGCTTAAAATAATGTGTCCCCCACCCCCAGCAATCTGAAAGCTTTGGTGCTTGGCATTCTACATTAGGAGTGTTTTGCCGCCTAATCTAAAATTTAATTTGAGCAGCTCTGATGCACAGATCTGGGATGAGAGAAACGTTCCCGGTGGAGACACTGCCTTTGATCTCCATGTGACATCACTGGGCTGCACTGCCGTTCGTGGCAAATTACTGCCATGGCTACGCGTGTGCACTGCACGCTCCAGTCCCCACTGATCTGCGGACGGGACGTCAACTCTGTGACTCTGGGAGAAACGGTCGAAAAGGATGTTCTGTGAACTGTCAATGGCAAAACGATGCTTTATAGTCATGCAATCAAAGGAGAAAATTTTAAAATAAATATCGCCGTTTTCAGCTCATAAAATAATGAACAGAAATGTCCTGTGTCGAGAAAAGTGACATAAATCAGCAATGCCATGCAGCTGTATTAAGCCCCTGATGCATAAAATATACAAACAAAAACAAAGACAAAACCCTCCCTCCCCTGTTGAGTTGCCTAATATCTGGAGCTGGTGGCACCCCCATGACGAGTAGGTGGTGGTGACATCCTGCTTTGCCCGAGAGATTAATTGTACAAGGAGTAAGTCATACAAAGCCGCGTACAGGACAAGCCGCCGATGTCAGTGTTACAGCAGGCTTTTGTCCGGCTTGTTACCATTAGGATGATATTTCCTGGAAAGCAGTCAGGGATGACACAGGTGAGCGGAGCATGACCCCACTATCTGGGAAAATGGCTGTTCTGTATAAGGGGACTGCTGTGATATTTGCTGGTGCATTTACAATTTTCAAGAGAAGATACACGGGGTGACTCTCTGGCAATGCCTGTCTTTATGGTCTTTATGTTAATAATTCTTTGTCATAACTATACAGTCACCAACTATATGCTCAATAAAATCACAATATCGGGGCTGTCATATCATCTTATTTTGGCCTCTTGATACGAGCAAATCAACACTTTGCACAACCCCCATCCCAATTCCTGAAAAGGATTAACACCAAGGGGCACTGACAGTTTGTTTCAAGACCTTAGAGGACGAGCTGTACCTCAGTACACTGTGCCCTCTTGAAGAGACCCCTGTGCCGGGATGGTCGTTTTACCCAGGATGCTCGGACAGATGACAAACAGCACTGGCGAAGGCTTCCTTGTGTCGTGTTTTGAAAAATCCGGATGCTACGCAGCCTGCCAAAGAAGCCAGCCTGGTGGGAGGAGGGCGTTAGGGGTGGGGGGTTGGAGAAAATGGCAGGCCTTGTTTGACGAGTTTGAATCACTTGCATGGGTAGTGGTAGAGTAATCGCCCAGGAACCATCCAGTACCTGCTCAGTATTTTTCTTCAGCACAAAGACAAAAGTGAACCCCTATGAAATGATTCAATTATTTAAAAAGTTGATCATAATGTTGCTATTACGACTTAATGACAAGCTCCTTTATCTCTTCAAATAGTTAAAACTACAAAAAAGAACAAAAGAAAGAATTGTATGAAACAATAATAGACATCTAATTAAAAAAACAAACCTGGTTATTAGTACTATTAATTTTTTTTACCAGTGAAAACTCGTTTATCTTCCTAAAAAACTCAAAACGACAATTTTACCCGAACGACTGGGCGTCTGTCAATAAACAAAATGATGTCGATAAATAGTATAATTTTGTTCTCCCTGTATGCCTTCATGTCTTACAAATCAAAGGCCCATTGAGTCGTAAATATGTAATGTTCCAAAACAGTTTAATAATGCCTTTCTTTTCCAAGGACTTCTGGGTTTTCAATTAGAAATCTGAAATTTTGAAAAAGCATCGCACAGACTGGATTTTTGTTTTATTTAAATGCCTTTAAAAGGCACGAGTTTTGTTTAGTTAAGAAACAATTTTTGCAGTTGCTGTTGCGGTATTGTGCATTAATAATGAAGTATACGTAAAAGAATCATGAGAGACAAAAACGGGTGATGACAGGAAGGACAAGCTCCAGGGCTTGAGACTGCTTGGGTCAGGCTGTCATACTGTAATTGACACAGAAGGCTTTCCATGTAAAGACAGGCGGTGTCTGCAAGTGGATAAGGCTGATTGTGTTCCGCACAATTCTGCTAGACCCTCAAGGCTACCATGCAAAAGCATACACAAAAGATGACGCAGTGCATCCGCTTCTGTGTTCGGGGGCAGGTCCGCTTAATTCTGAACACCGTGAGGCAGAACACTTGGCCGTTGTTAGTCTTAATCTCATTACTTTGCCGAGGATGTATAAAGGGCCAATCTCACCATTACTGGAATGGGCATTCCAGGGAAATTGAAATGCATGGATATTCTGCGCAGATTTCACAATGGTTCAGTTTATCGAGAAAGGTATCCAGACAGCGAACAGTTAAAATCTCACTGATGGCATGGGACATTATATATATATTATATATAATTTCACACAAGGTACTTAACATCCCATAATTAAAGGGCCTGGAGTCTGCAGCAGACAAGTGGCTCATTTCAGAATTTGCCACTCAAAGTGACACGATCTTGAACCCAGAACTGTAAATGAACGTGCCTGACATCACTGCTGATAAGCTGTCAGACAGTCATTACCAGCGGCAGCAATAAGAAACTGCCAAAAAAAAACCAGAGGCTCTGAAATTCCACAGGTTATAACCCCTTGTTAATGATATACGTAACGTCGTGTTTTAAATGTTATCGGTACTTATGAACCCAGAACAAATTTTCAGAGCAACTTAATGGAAAATTCTCACAAAGGCAAAGATGGCAGCTTCATACACTTGTAAATGCTTACTGTGCACTACTGCAAATTATACGGACAAACTGGTAAACAAGCATCTTCTTGCTCACAGCAAAGAAAAGAAAAAAAAAAAAACACATTTCCTTCTCTTGCAGGAGCCCTTGCCGGCCAACTCAAAGATCCCCGAGAGACTAAGTCCTTCATTATTCCCTGCTATATTTTTCTGATGAGTCCACCAGACTCATTACTTTCTGTTAAGTTTAACGGGATCAGCTCCATGCCTGACTGAAAATCTTACAGCGCCTTTGTTCTCAGAGCTAGTTCCTGCACACTATTGACAGCCCACATCTCCTGCCAGGACCAGGGGACCCAGTGTTTTGCTGGGCTGCCCCCCACTGGAGCCCACACCAAACTTCTGCACAGCCACGCTGTGGCACTCTGGGTGAAAACCTCCACTATACGTAAAAATACCAAACGAGGGGACATGAAGAAGCCAATGAGTAAGGCGTCGTCTCAAACTCGCCTCATCAAGTACAGTGGCCTTTCTGACAGGTCCGGCAGTGATACCTACCATCGTGATTTGTCATAGTGCTGCAGCATAACTGTTCAGCTCGGAAATTAACCTCTGTTTGTACACAAACAGTGTTTACATTTACCTGTAATAGCTGCCTAAATTGGACGTGCCATGGAAAACACAGCTGCAAAAACACTCTTTTAATAATTTCTGATAACAACGTTACAATAATAAATATGCAATCAAATAGCTATCAAACATGCTCTCCACCCAATAAGTTGTAGAAACCATTTACTGTACGCTAACTACTAGTTTTGACAAAATCCCCATGGCCGACGGGAAACTGTTGCCCATCTCTCCATCAGTCAAAAAAACAGGGTTCAAGGATGAGGAGAGCGAAGGGTTAAGTAATCAGTGGGATCGGGAGCTTATTTTCCTTAAGTCTCTCGCAGCTGTCCCATAGGTTGCGGGAGATGGACCGGATGCTCATTTGCTAATGAAACAGATGAAAGGGGCCTTCCAGTGAGCTGGCTGTGGATATAGCGCCGTCTGTACGAAATAGCAAAATACAGAAGCAGCACAACAAAGACAAAAAATACAGCAATAAGGGTGAGTGTTCCCTTAAAAGCAGCGGGGGCCGTCCAACTCCGCCCATGTCTGCTCGTTTCGGGTCATGCATAAAGCCTAAAAGGATTTTCTATTTCACTAAATCTTCGTGGATGTTCTGGGCAGCCCCCCCTCCCCCAGGTACATACACAATTATACATACATACAAATACATTTTCATCATCCAGTTTTAACAGAATAAGATCAAAATAGCCTAGCATGCCGTTCAATGTTTGAATGCATAATGAGTTCACTTCCAACTAATGGCAATTAGCATTTCTCTAATTCGACTGTTCATTAAGCTCATTAAGATATCTGAATCCCTTTAACAAGATTTCTTCACAGAAAAGGTAAATCATACAAAGAAACAGGTCACTGGCAAAACTTTTCTTTTGAGATTATCATTGGTCTGTTGTGTCTCAGAAACCAGCAGATTGCTCTCGGAGTACCATTTCCTTTGCACTTTGCAGTCATTTGTGCATGGAACTCTAATGCAAACAATATTTATGATATCTTTGTACTGTGTTTCCAGAAAATTTGTGATTTCTATTGTGTTCTTTATTTTCACGTACAGTGTTCAAATGTACTTTTGTCTGGCACCAAACCACAAACCAATTCTGGTATGTCTGTAACTACCGGCAATGTGCTCCGAGTTCAGATTTCATAATAAAAATTGTAATATTGGAAATACTGGAAAAGGAATAAAAAAAAAACAATGAAGAACTAGAATTTTCAACTCCAACTCGTGCTGCATCTTCATGACAGCATACAAGATACTTGCTCAGGGTTCTCACCCCTCTGTAGACGTCTGGCTATTTGGAGCGCGGTGGCAGACGATCAGCTCCACATTCAAGTCCCCTAAATCCAAACTGCCCTGTTATGCGAGGTGTCCACGGCTCCAAAATGAAAGAGCAAATCATGCAACATCAGTCTTACATTTCACTACTGCTTGGCACATTATAGAAGGAAACTGAGCCCAGGACTCTAGTGGGCAAGTAAAATATACCGATACTGACCACAGCGGAACTTCCCTGGAAACAGCAGGAAATGTATACGTCCCCGATGTACCCTAAGGACGCGGTCCCGAGATCAGACAAGACTTGCATTTTTAAAATATGAGAACGTGTTCCTTAAATAATTATGACTGCCATTCTTTTGTGGGTAACACATAATCACCTGAGACTAAATACAGCTTTGCTTTAAATGATGTCCACTCTTCATTAGCAAGTTCAACTGCTTGACGCTCACCACTGCTCACGGGAACCACCAGGGGGAGTCCAATTCTTTTATCAAAGTTACAAATAGATTCCTGTTAGCTTAAAAAAATAAAGAACTGGAATAACAAACATTGCTATTGTATTGTAAAAATGTATATTAGTTTCCTTGAATGAACAGGACACTGTTGACTCTCAACCTGTAATTTTTTTGTCACCGTCAGATGAATATCCATATGAGGACTCAGTGCTGCCCAGACTTAGGCCAGAGCTGGAACAGAGATGACACGCACATGCTGCATGCACCTGCCTACCCGCCTTCCTAGAAAAATCCATTTTTAAAGAGGTCTACAGACAAGCACCAACATACAGTTCTGCTGACTATGCAGGATTGCAATATCATGGTATTTACGCAGCCTTGAATGAGTGCCGTTTTAAATGCCAAAACCATAATAAACAAAAAATAATACACACACACACACACACACACACGCACACACACGCATGATTATAATTATATATTTGTGGGGACTCTCCATTCATTTCTATGAGGAAAACTCTAATCCCAACATGACAACCTTAACCCCTATCCAGCCCTAACCTTAACCATAAGTAATCAAACAAAAATATGAGACTGGCATTTTTACTTTTTTGACTGCATTCACAGATCTTTGTGGGGACCTGAAAAGGAAGCGGTGGCAAGAGTTCAGTATAGGACAACTCCTATTGTTTCCTCTCAGACTGAGGTTGAGGCTCTAGTTAGAGAAAGATGTTTCCAACAACTTACACACCCATTGTGGATCCCTTAAAAACAGACCTTACTGCTCCAGAAGCATCTCCTCATTCTATGTTACCTAGCAACGGGAAACTGAGAATAGAGGGGTAGATCATATTGACGGTGGCATCTCTCTCCATCTTCTCTTGAGAATTGGGTGCAGGGGTTTTCGAATGGTATGTAGCATCTTCTCTAAATGCTTTATATTCTCATAAATATTTGATGTTCCTGAAGCATGGTAAAAGCTGCTACTATGTTGTTTTCAATCAGAGTTTAATCAAGTTCCCTTTCATACATAACTCATATTTCAAGTGGAAAGATCTTATAGACTAAATAAGCATGAGTAGGTGTTGAATGTGGGGATGCTTGATACAAACAATGGTACAGTATCTCTTCTTCTCCTTAGTCTACTAAAGGGGTTGTACTATGGCTGGAGTTTGGACCCATTAGAGCAGTGTGAACAAACCACAAGGAAAAAATTGTTGGGGTTGATTGGCAGTGAACAGTTGACATGACTGCAAAAGACTGTGGTATTACTCAGAATAGACTGGATTTGTCAGATCATCTACGGATCTCTTGAAACAGTCACATATTCTATGTTCTTCATTTTTTTACTTGATATCAAGATTCCTTTCGAAGGGCTGCATAATCCTCAATCTCTTCACGAATCACAACCTGTTTGTAAAGTTTTCTTATGAAAAAGGGGAACAGCCTTTGGGCAATTTTTGAGCAAACTCAAACAAACAAACATGCTTTGCTGAGAAAAAAACAGCTGATGAATACGCAACAACAGCCAGACACTGTCTTGGCACGCAGATGTCAGCTCAGACACAAGGCAGCCGTGTACGGCTGCGGACACTGACAAGAAGAACAACAGATGTGATTCTGGAAAGACAAATGGCACATTGATCACCCTCAGCTTGTGTTTATCCAAGCCACATGCTAGTGTCGAGGATGAGATCAAGCCTGATCAAAGGTGGGCCATTGAAACAGCCATGTCCTAAACCCAATAAGTTCGTGAACAAAGGGCAGTGTCTCAATGGACTTCTCTGACAGCAGGTAGCCACGTCTTAAAACAGGTTCTTCACATATTGCAAGTTCAATTACTATTGCATATCTGTGCAGTATGTCAGAAGAGAGTGACGGTTACCCACAGTGAGTTTCTTGTAATACGATAAAATTACAAGACAGACCCCCTACAGCCCAAGGAATGTCAGATCAGGCCTCCATGTTTAAACCTAGACAGAGTTCTCACATACTCCAGGAGAACAAATACAAATTTGCTACAGCTCTTTCTCTTTCTCTTATGCCTTATGACAAATTTGAACAGAAGGGTCCAAAAAAATAGAAAAGATCTAATTAATCGTGACTCTGTTGAGGTAGGATATTTAGTGGAACTTAGAAGGCTGAGACAGCGTCAAGATGTCACAAGGACAAGATACACAATTGGTATCAAACAGTCACAGCTTCATGCTGAATATTCCTCAGCTGTCAAATACGCTCTTAATCGCTCTCCCCTTACTGAAAATATGCCAACAACTCAACAGCGTTTTCAAACAACCCTCATGGATGGCTGGAATGCCGTTAAAACAAAAAGAGAGAAAAGAGAGAAAACGGAAGAATAACTAAAGCCGACAAGTCTCTTGGTTTGGAGACTCACTCAGTCAACAATTACCATTGTACCTAAATTTTACTTTTATTGTTTATTCTAGACAAATTCAAAATAGTTTTGTACTAAGAACTTTTATCAATAATCAATTAACACACACACACATTATGTATGTGTAAATATATATGCGTATGTGTGTATATATGTAAGAGATGCATCGATTGTATTGGCCAACTATCAGTATCAGCTGATACAGCAACAATCAGCCATTGATCAGTTCAAACTCAGCCTCAGCGGGTCCATGAGTGAGGCCCTTAATCCCCAGCCCCCTGTTCAAGCCAACAGGTGGCTGCCCTTTCTGGACAGCTTACTCTACAAAGAGCAAGTTGAGGGAGATGTAAGGACAATTTCCCCACGGGGATCAATAAAAGTATCAATTATCATCATCATTATTATTATTATTATTATTATTATTATTATTATTATTATTAAAAATGAGCCGATATTTACCACAGATGATTTCCTTTAAAATGGAGACCCATCTTGCTTTGCACACCCGTGTACTAAACAGTTTGAAAATTTACTGCTGTTTCAATGTCATTCCAAATGTATTTTGTGAATACTGATCTGCTAAAATTTTCACTAATAAAGTTCACCACAACAAATCTGATTGCTCACCTTATGGTGAGACAGTGAAGAGTTTCTGAAAAACAACTCTGTTCCAATAAAAAAGGCTACAGTACTGTCAAATAATGCTAATCCGTTAGAAATGCAAGCATTTGATAGCAAAAGAAAATTCAGTGCACACAGTGTAAAATCAAAAGATATTACTCGGAAAGCTTATCACACTTGAAGACCAGTTCTCTGCAATAAATGTTAGAAATATGTAAGATGTATATAGTTATAAATTATAGTGCTCTGGGATTGTTGTTGTATGCTAGAGTAGGTATTTTCTTTTACTTTTTCATAGTTTTGGAATGTAATTCATTTATTTTTATATTTAAGCTTATTCAAGCAGAACATCCCAAACAATCGGTGTTGGTTTTTGAAATAATAGTTTGATAATCGGTAATGGCAAGAAATTTCCTATACAGACACACATGCACACATACACAGACCTGTACTCATATTATTGTGGTGACCATCCATTCATCTCTAGGGGCAAAACCCTAATCCCAACAATGACAACCTTAACCCATACTCAACCCAAACTTTACCCATAAATAACCAAACAAAATATAAATCTTTTGGCATTTTTAGTTTTTTGATCACAGTCATAAATTTTTCTTAAATTGAACCAAAACGTTCAAAACACACAACCCATTTTGCTTTTCTGTGGATAGAACTTTCTAAAGGGTTCCAGTATAGAACATCTCCTATTGTTTCCTCTCAGACTGGTTGAGCCTCTAGTTAGAGTAAGATGTCTCCAACAGCTTACACACCCATTGTGGATCCCTTAAAAGCAGACCTTTCTGCTCCAGAAGCATCTCCTCATTCTATGTTGCCAAAAAAATGGTTCCCACATACAAGGTAAACAAAATAACAGGTTTTTATCCCATTGTGGGGATTTTTGGTCATTGGTGTAATATATAATGTTTGTAGGACGGGGGCATCCTGAACTGACAAAGGCACTGCATGATAGGCCGTTCAACAGGGAAAGCGCTAAGGAAGTTTTAGTGTGACTGTTGATCCTATAGGCATCAACGTAGATACAGGAAAATGATTTTCCAGCCGCTCTTATACTCCGACTGATAGCCTGTGGCTTACAGAACCCCATACATGAATCAAAACAATAGTCCGCTGCAACGAGAACCATGCCGTCAGGCAGAGGTTGACGCAAATACCTCAAGAGTGATTGAGCTGGCTACTGCATTCCATCATGAGTCATCCACCTATCACAGTTATCCAGGGAATGGCATTTATAATCCTAATGAAGACGCAGTAAATCTAACAGATTTCTTGTTCTCTGGGGAAAGAAGCAACACCTCTGACTTTTATTCTTCAGATAAATTAAGGGAAAGTGCTGGTATGCCAACAAGTTAACATCGGAACACTCTTCTTCTTCCAGTGACCAGTTTGTGCTACGAAAAATCCTGCAAATTGTGCCTCCTTTATAGTGTTTTCTACCATGATTTGCTGGGATTCTCGTCAAAATGATTGCTCCCTCCAGCGTAGCCACACAGGTCGTCAATCAGATATCCCGAGGAGGAGGCTCTTGGCGGAATTTCACATCGTTTACACCACACGGCGGCCCTTGGGCCTTTGAGGGAGATGGTGGGCTGGGTGTTTCTGATACTATTAATGATGAGTATCAGCCATACACTGCATCCCATCATGTTCTATTGCTCCAGAGCACTTCCCATGTGCTTTTCAAAAAAAAAATAAAAAATGCCAGGAAGACCAGAAAAAACAGAAAAACATCTTTGAAATGAGAGCCAGTGATGACGTACCCCGCAGCTTGTTCTCTTTGCTTTTCATTAAGTGAGACTTCTGCTGTGTATAATTTTAAAGACATTCATAGAAAACTAATTTAATCAGATAAACACATCACTCTAGGCAATGAATCCATCATGCAAACAAACAATGGCATAATCTGGGATAATTATGGAATATGTAAGCAATACAAAAATATACTGCTGCGTGTTTCATTATATGTTGACTTACAAACGGCCAGATCGTTCCGCCTCCAGCTCGGGGGAACGGTACAGAACTCTCGTTCGAGAACATTAAGATAATTCACCAGAATTACCCATCGTGTACTTGAGCTGAGGGTAATCGTATTACTTACTTTCACTGCTGAACATGGATGTCCCAAGGTTGGTGGCGAGAGATTCTGAGTGCCAGCAAGTTGTTCTGGAGCATTCTGGGTAGGCTAATGATTTCCACTGCATCATGGATGATGGCTGTGGCACCAAAACTGTTTGCCCACCCCTCCTCCACCTGAATGGTGGCTCAACCAGTACACCCGTGTGAACATTCAATAAATGGCCCTCCTGGGAGGTGACTGGCTCCCTGGATATATCCTCCTGACACCAGGCACTGGGACACCTTGACCCAGGGAGTAGCTAGAATTACAAAGTGTCTTAGCAGTTGCACAGATAGAAGCACATGCTTCCATCTGGATGTTGGTCCTGGGAAATGCCATTTCCTTTCATAAAACAAGGATGACCTCACATAATCCTGAATTACTCTGGGTCTCTGGATTCATTTCTTTCTCTTCCTTTAGTGTTGAAATGATAAAACCCCCGGAATAGTACCAGATGGGCCTATCGTACTAAAAGACCTTTATCAAAGGCAGCTAACGAAGACATGTTATTAAACCCAGGCATAAAAACAATATTTCAATTTGCTCTCAGAGAAGATAGCGGAATCGTTTTCTGGGTAGCAACAATATTTGAGTTGTGATGACTATCATCTTACTCATCCTGAGTCATCGTACAAGCTGTGCTGGGTAATGCTGTAGGGGGGCAGGGGGTGGGCAGCCGTCTGTCTCGACAGGGAAAGTCAGGTGACTATTTTTGTTGATGTATTCCTTTGATTGCTCACTCACATCTGTATCTATTGGTATACTTTTCTTAATTTGTTCAAACAAATCCAGCACAGAAACTTGATGGTTTTCTCGGTAACAGAAGACAGGCCTGAGTGTGACATTTATCCTTTTCTTGCCCACCAACAATGGCATATTTTTTTTATCCATGTTGTTCGGCACCCACCCTATTCCCATCCATCCATAGAAAGGGACAAGGTACCCAAAGTGTGCCTTTACTATGGCCCATCATGGTTCCTGTCACTGAGATGGCGAGGCTTTGCCACATGGTGCTGGCTGTCTACGTGGCCTTATTCCCATTAATCGTGAGCTATACACGCAATAAAGTATTTATCACACATAACAAATTATAGGCTTTTCCAGAAGGAGAATTTAATCCACCAACAACAAATAAAAAAGAAGACAGCTAAAAACAGGATAACGAAAAAAACATGCTTTATGCGGAGTTAATTTAATAAAAGAAGAAAGGGGAAAATCCGTTGTCAGGACCCAGCGGGCAGTTTATATCTGAATGGCAGAGATCTGACAGTCCTGTTTAATTGCAGCAGATGGGTCCGACATGCTGGGGAGCTCCACACGGCTGCACCTGGCCTTGTGTCTCCCACCCCCCGTACCTACCGCTACGAGGGCTAACATGCAGCGTTTTATTGACGTGGTGGGTATGCAGAAAAGAAAGCACAAGCCCTTTCAGGAAAATGCAACGTACACATCCAATCAGGATGAGGAAAACGCCTATCATGCGCTAAGTGGCAAACTGGTGGTGACATGTAATAATGTACCTGAGACCACATCAATATGCCTGCTTAACTATGTGTCCATGAGAGGATCTACGACACTCCTTACACTGCCCCGAACCACTAACCCTCGGCAACAACACTCAGGTGATCAGATTACACACACAGTGGTGCCACAAACATTGACCTGTGTGGTTTGTTTAGTTTCTGGATGACATTTAAGCTTTTTCAGGGTGTGAACTGAAATTTCATTACATAATGCTTAACTAGGAAAAGATAACGTTTATTCAGTGTACTGCCCTACAAAGGCAAAACACAGCAACTATGCTAACAGTGAAACTGAAAAGAAGGGCTTCAAAGTTTTCTGACTTCATATCCATTTGTGTAGCAAGTAGGTAAACGATAGTGTGCTTATTTAAAACAGAGCATAGCTGAAGTAAAATATTTTGTCACAAGATAAAATAGAGCCTTAAAGACTGGTCGGTCATAACTAAAAGACAACATTGGTCATAACTCAATTTTGATGAAATGTGCAATTGCTGTGTTTTGCTTTTGTAGAGCAGAATGCCAATCGCTTTCAATGACAAAAGGCACAAATGCTGCCCACGTCAGACCTGGACCTCAGAGAAGGACTCGGACGTGAAGGCAGTTAAAACAGATGGCACTGTGTGACCATGTGTGGCTACGGATACACCTGGAACTCCCATGCAAGAATTCAACGAAACTTTCTCAGCTATCAGTCTCTTGGCGGAGCCTCTCCTGCAATTCACAATGTCTTTTTAAATGCCTTGCAAAACTCAGCATAGAAATTCAGGTAAAAAAAAGAGATACAGAAGGAGCATTTGGCAAAAACAGCATCCATTATCATTAAGGGGAACACAAGCCGTAGTGTCTATTGGGGAATGTTGGAGACACATATGCCATTTTAGCAGCGCAGTCATTTTGAGAGCGTAACTGTCAATACTAAACGGTATGCATTAACTGCCTAGGAGTGTTTGTTTTAATCTGTTATTAAGCTACAATTAAGAACAACAAACCAAATATGTTAATGCAATGATTGCCATTTAGTGAGCAAACCATTGTGTTTGTTTACAGACGTGTGGTTGTGAGACCGAACAATGATTGGTTGGGGCTGTGATTCAATCCAGCACAAAGTGAAAAATATGACATATTGGATTCTAGACAGTGTCACAATGGTAGGGCTGAAGTATTTATAGTTTCCAAAACCACTCTTATTCGCTGTGTGTCTCATTGTTAGGATTTTTAGAAAGGAGGGAGCCTTCAGCTGAACCAAGTGTTATGCAAACTCATTATTACTCATTTAACCTCTCAGTCACCATGCATGCCATGCATGATAATGGACCTCTGCTCTGTTAAATGAATCCACTCATTATGAACAACCAGTACATGCATGCGATATGAAATGTAACATCTGCCAAACGTGACAAATGACTGGCGTCCTAAAAAAGGGAATCTAATAAAATCAGAAAGCCTGAAAAACAGGATATTGAAAACAAAGAGAGGTCTTTATTGCAATGGTTGCTGCAGTGTCTCTCAGCTCCCCTATGTCCAGCACTGCCATTTTAGAAAATGATCAAGTTAAATTACTTTCAACTGTCACCCAACATGCATTTTTAAAAAACAATAATAAAAATACAGACACCAATCTCAAATCTTCACTGTAAATCTGAACTAGTGCTGAATGATGGACGGAGTGCTAGGACAGAGCAATTAGACAGTTGGTTTTCCTGTCTCTGTGATGGTTGCCAGGCAATATGGGAATATGCAGACTGTGACATTACTAGCAGTAAGTGGGACTTCTGCCCTTAGTCTCAGTCAGTTTCTACACGTTTTCCCCCACACTGGGTGTGTTGCCACTGGCGTTTTAAATGTATTGAAAAAATAACTCACTCAAATAGATCCTGACCTACTTTCTGGGCTCACTTTTCTACATGCCACATCACCATCCTTGACTGCAACTGTCAGTTCCAAATATCACCTCCTGATTTGACATGTCTCACAATCATTATGAAGCTTCAGCATTCTCACCTATTTGAATTTCACCTACGGTATATTGCACAAAAATTCATAAATATCAAAAGCTGAAGCAATCTTTCTTTAAAACGTAATGTATATCATTACCGTGTACAGGAACCTGCTTGGTAAATTTTTCACAGTTCATATTATTTATAACCTGCTTGGTCCTTCCTGCTGACGGAACCCAATATGAACGCACCATTTTTTTTTTTATCTTGTAGAAGGACCATGAGCCTCTGATGTTCATCCATATGCATGATAGGAGCAGCTCCAGGAAGTCTGTTTGTGGCCAGAAGTTGGGTTCTGTTGGCCTCTCTGTTGGCTTCTCTCTTTGCAACATTTCAATGGACGGTTTCTATTTGGTTTTGTGGTATGAATGGTCCCTGCAGTAGTTACTTAGAGACTATTAAGAAATCTTCCCCAGGCTCCCTCCTCATCCTACTCCCACCCACACAAATTAGTGTTTCTCAGATGTCTAACCCAGATGTAGGAGCCCCCTTCAGTCAAAAACCCTACCAAGGCGATCACTATATCTTTACAAAGCCTACTGTGACAGAGGTGTGGTGTATCTCTCACCGCCCATAACCAACATCGAGTGGATTAAACCCCGGTACGGTGCCATTTATGCACCACTGTTGAACTCCTGTACACAACTTGGCATAGCCTGAATGCTTGTGAGTCAGCCTGGGATTCAGGGAGTGCAACTTCACAGTCTATGCATCCCCCAAGTATTTTTTCTGAGTTAAAAGGATAAAAAATGTAAATTTTATTCCTTTGTTTCACATTAAACAAGTGTTTGAGGTGCTTGCTCAAAGTAATACAGTCGTTTCAGTGACCTTCCGTGCAGGAATCTGTCGATTTGTGATTTATAAGTTGCATAAACAGTCATTTCAACCGTCTGCTGTTTTGTGTTTTGGTTTTGCAGTCCTATGGTAGTTGCCATCCTTGACTGACCTTTGGTGCTCGCACAGGTGGCACGCACCGCTAATCACTAACGTCTGCCCTCCGGCGATACCACGCTAGGTGTTACGCTCCAGCTAGATGTTCCCTTTACTCCAAAAGACAGCCGTGGTGACGTGGCTCCGATTCGGTGTTCGGAGGGAGAGGCTGCAGATATGTTCCTCTTTGCTGAATTATACATGACGCAGGAGGGCCTTGGGCAGAGAGGCCTCAGTGGAAGCCCCTGAAGGAGACCCGGCTCCATGTGACGTGCTGTTTGCAGAGAGCTGTGTCCTTGAAACAGGACGACAGCAAGATGAGTCACTGGCCACTAAGAAGCCTTAATGGCAAGCACCTATTAATCCACTGCTACCGCTACCTGTAATTCCCGCACAAGGCATTATCATCCAGTGGCAATGATTCCTGATTACTGCTGCTTAAAAATAAATAATTTAGAATAAAAAATATAAATTATCAATAAATAACTCACTCGGTAAAGACAGAAGCTTCCTATTACCTGCCTAAAATGCTCATTTTTGCATAAACATTATGAGCCATTAACATATTACACAGATCAGAACTGTTTCTTTTTTGGAAAAAAAAATTACTCTATACTGCAGAGATACATCTGCAAAGTCACAGCATCTCCCAGTGGGTTCTGATAGTGTCACACCTGACACTTGAAAGCTCACTGTCTTCACTGCCTTTTTGCATTGATAAAAACATCACTGCACTCCAGGGTTACACGTACAGGATAAATCACATTTCTCTAAGAATATTAAAGGTGATGCCTAAAAACGCCTTAGTGCCAGGGCTTTTAAAAGGTCACCAAGAAGAACAACGAGCTGAAAAATCAATAGATTTCCACTGTCACTCATTGTTTCTCTTCACTCAGGACACACCCGCTTTTATACCCCCCTGTTCTTTGTTATAGTCCAAGGAACAATACCATATCAAGCTTCCTTGCAATATTTCAATATTACCCATGATGGCCATAGTCACAAACCAGAGGAAGAGAACCTCTGGATGAAATAATTTTCAAAGCAGCTTTAATAGAAAGCTGGGAAATTCCCATAAGGGTGTTTCGATAAATTAACCAGTTAGCATGCTTTTGCTTCAGCTCACAGAATCAGAAGCGGGAGAACTTCATTACTCAAGAAAATGCCCAAAGGGTGGACTATTTATCACACATAGCTACATCAAAGATGGTAGCAGATGGTACTGCAGAGCGAGGGAAGTCTTCAGAAACCTAAAATAAGCTTTTCAATCACCTACCCCATCTATAACCTCTCTCGAGCTAAAGAGGAGCTTTTGTACGTGGTCACAGAATCATTTTGCAGACCTCATACTGGAATAAAACCGCAGTTAAGAGTAAATAAACAAGGATGGAACATTACCCACAAAAAAAAAATGTATTTACTATTCAAGGTGTTATCAGATGGTTCACCGGTTTCTAGATCATAAAGTTTCTTACAAAATGACATGCTATTTTTATTTCTGATCTGGTTTATCTCTAAATCTGATGACACTGGAAGAGAGAATTACAGATTACCACGGGAGACAAGTCCCAATAATTGCCTCCAGATTTAGCAGATTTAGGACTCTCCACTGTCACCTGCCCTTTTCACATTTTCTCAGGCAGTTGGTCACCACATTTTCCCAAATATCCTGGATGGGGATTTAGCTGTATGCCACAAAACTATAAAACACCCACTCAAGAAAGCCTGTAAAAACAGATAAAAGACCCCCAACTACCTATGCAAAGCTGTGGTTAAAAAAACCAAACAAAAGGAAACCACGCCCACTGGCAGACAAAAGGCAGGTTACGCTCCGTATCGAATGAGTTCATTATCTCCACCTCCAGCTCTCTCCATCCACAAATCACACCCGTCACCTGAGTAGAAAGGAGCAGTTATTGTGATGGGCAGTGTCTGGAAATAAAGAATTAGGTCCTGTAGATGATTTCCAAACATGGATACCGTTTCCAGTGTTCCAGGCACTGCATCCTGTTCTTCTTTTTTTTTTTTTTTTACATATATGAAAGAGCATCTTACGATCTGTCCCATCAGCATCTGTTGTTAATCTGTGAAAATGTCACGAGAGCCGAATGTTTCCAATTTAAGCAGCCCGCGCAGAATACGGACGCCCATCGAACCGCCCCCCGCCCCACCCCCTGCATTGTGCTTTGAAAGGAGGTTCCTCACTAGCATTATAAAGTGAAGTAAAAGGATTTCATTGTGGATCCCCCCCCCCCCCAGACCTCCTCTTTGTCATGTTAAAGAACAGGCTGGCAAAACAGGCTGTATCAGACCAGCCATTGTTTATGGCGGTTGGGGACAAAGGGTGAAGCCCGGTCCAGAGGTACACATTAAAGACAGCGGATGAGCGGGGACCCGGGAATACCCTCTGTAAACATGGAAGGCTGCGGGACGCCGAGGCACTCTTGCTGCTCGAGAGTAAACGGCGGTGGCGCTTTTTCTGGTGTTTGAGGTTCTCAGGAACAGGGGGCTGGTCATACAGCGGCGGGGCGCGGAGCGTCTGATCTGTGAGCTAATCGCAACGTTTGTCACGCTGACACTCTGTTGAGCCAATACCTCCACAAAGGGGGCATTCACCGTGTTTAGTGGGCAGCTAGATGGAGTTGAATTGGAGGACTCTGCTAATGAGTTCAGCAGAGGGAAAAAAACACCCCAATAAATCTATAGTTCCGAGTTAATGAGCATTGTGCTACAGTACATAATCATCTGAGATCAATCGAGCCCCAGAAAACGACACAAATAAGGCAACAGTCTACACAATAATTCCGTGACAAATTATATGAGTGCTTTGAGGGTTTCGGAATGGTTAGTGATGTTTTGAAGACAATAACATTGAGCATTACCTTGTTTTATTTACAGATTTATTTTGTGCCCCGTGTTTTTCACTGCTTTGGTATCGCCTGGCCTCCTGGTGCCTATGTGCTAATTTTACCCCTTCCGCTCCCCAGGTCCCAAAGCCATTTATTCCACTCACTGCTGACGGGAATTACTCTGGGTCATAGCGGTTGCCACGGCAACCCTCTTACACCAATTAAATATGTATGCGTTTAAAACAACGGGCATGTTTTCCCGTGCCCAAATCGCGGTCCGTGAGCGGTAAAGACCGCATGCGTGCATGAGGCGTACATCTACCACGACGCTTTTCTTGGCTTTGCCACTACTGCAGTATCCAATCCACAGGATACTGGAAAGTCAACCTTGCTGAAATTGTTTCCCGGCTGCTTGTTAAAAGTCAAAATGAGCTAAAGACATCCTTTATTTTTATTATGTAGACCATGCTATTCATTCACGTGTCTGAGGATTCATTTCTGTGTTGAACGGAATGACAGAAACCTCTCCCTTTTGCTTATATAAAGTTTATAATTTATAATATAAGCAAAAGTATATATATATATATATATATATACATATATATACACACACACACACACACACACACACATAAATACAGTCTATGTTTACGTGTATATACACACATTATACTTTCTGGAGTCAGCATTGCTACCGAATGTGCAAGACTGCTGTCCTACGGCAGCTTCTTAAGGCTTGATATCAGCATCACTGCGAGCCGTGAAATATCTGCCTCCCATATGCCAGTCTTGGCCGTCTTTTATCGGTCCTGCCATCTCCCCAGGAGAAAACGTCTCCGTCTCTTGACACGTCTTCCCCCAGGCGGGGGAAACGACGTCCTTGGCAATGGCGTAGCACATCTCCCACGGTTTCATCTCCGCTGATAACGAGACCCATTTCAGTGCTGCCATGAGCATTTCTATTGGCCCACGAGCAGAGCCGGGGGTGTGGTCACAGTTAAGCGCCCATGCACCCAATGCAGTCCTCTGTTTGGTTTGTGGTGAAGAAGCTGCCAATGAAATATGCGTAGAGTATCATCATGAATAATTTAATCCATTCGCTACCATTTTGATAAAATACTATTCCATAAATTTGTGTATTATTAGTATTTCCATTGTCATTTTCAGTGTAGCTTAAGCTATCAAGCGCCCAGCTGGATTGAGGAAGGCCAGAGATTCTCTCAGGATCTCTCTGCTTATTCACAATGGATTTACTTCATCTACTCACGCATGAAAGTAACAGCAGGGTTTGCTGCCCTTGTAAGCCGTGGTCGCCACTTCGGATACAGAGGCCACGTTTCGCTTGGCTTTGGGCATGTGGTGTATCTGCAAGTGGACTTACATGGAGAATCGAGGGTCTGGACATAAGATGGTTATCTAAGGAACCCATGCTTACAGTGAGAGACCTGCATCCAAAACGAGGAGCTGGAGCATCACTGAAAGGCAACAAATCACCGGGTGGTTGAGCAAAAAACAACAAAGAAAGATTCAGCAGAATGGACTAACAATACCCAAAAACTAAAACTACACTAGTACCTCATCTTAATCACATTTTTTGATTTCATTAACTCTTTTGTTAACTGCTGCAGGAAATGCAAGCAACAAGGCTTTTCAGCGACAACACCAGATCTAAATGTTTCTGTGGTCGACTATAGGTGTGACATTAAAAAGCATTTTTCATGCCCTGAATACATTTTAAAGTCCTAACGTTAAATTACACACCAGCAACGTTCCATCCAATCTCCGCAACCATAGGCTGGAGCTGAATTAATGAGAAATGATTACAGAGGGTTCAAAACCTCGACTACAATCATCGAGGGAGCTGGCGTCTGCCCGTTCTGACACTTAATATAGCTAATAACAGTTCAGAGCTCTATCGAAGCGTTTTCCTATAATTTCGGTGGGTACCTTGTAGGTTTTATTACGTTAGGCTGTAAAGCGCTTTATTGGTCTCGCCTTTCAGATTGCTGCCTTGCAATTAAGACTGCGCGTGTGCATGTGACCCAGCGAACTGCAGGAAGATGCAGTGGGAGCACAGGTGGCACACAGGGTCATCAAAGTGGCAGGGGGGTTGTCGGCGAGGCGAGTAAATAGCGCTAACACAGACTCAGGATGTTTCTCATTCGCCCATGCTGCCGCAACTGCAGTCATACTCCCTGCTATTGGTTGCTATAGAAACGCACCCCCCCCCCCCCCCCCCCCCCCCCCCCCCCCCCCCCCGCGCACCACCACCCCCCCCCCCCCCCCCCCCCCCCCCCCCC
>JAODKE010000040.1:19685586-19722237 GCA_026779605.1 Mormyrus hasselquistii
ACCGCCAGCCCGCCCTGTGGATGCACAACACCCATTTCCACCCTCCCCCTTCCTCGTAATCCTACTATGAATAGGATGCAAGTGCACAGCTTTGAGGGGAAAAAACAGCTTAGTGATGCGAAGGGCGGGAGGCAGCCGGGGCATGTCACCATCGTCTCACGGGGTCCACGATACATGCCGCTGTTGATTTTATTAAACGCGCAGAAATATTCACAACATCGACGTCTCGAAATGGGGTTTGAAGACGTGTATTAATACGTGTTAATTTCTAGAACATTGTGGGCATTTTTTTTTTCTCCTGTCACATGCCTCAGTGCTCTTCGAGCGACGCCCCTGCTCCAGACTGCATCATAACAGGGTCACCCCCGGCAACGGCCCCTCTGCGGTCACTGTGGAGACAGCGCCTCTGTCGCACACTGTCGGACTCCCACGGCAATCTGACGGCACCGGGACTCTGCTGGAGCGAAAACGGCACGTCTCTTGTTAACCTCGGCAGTGTAAGACACCTACGTGTTTGCACTGACCTGTGGTTAATCGCAGGCAAATTTATTTATGCATCACATTTATCACGTTTCAGCTGTTCTTCAAGGCTGTCAGTTTAAAAGGCTACATGACAGGTGGCCATTACAGAATCTTTCACCCCATTACTAAATTTACTGCCAGAAACCGCATAACTTGGATGTAATATTTAGATGAAAAAACGTATTAGTTATGTCTTCATGAATATTTACCGACTTACAGCACAATACATAAGATACTGCCCATCAAGAGGACAGTATGTCTTCTGTGTTACAGCTCACAGCCAGCGTACAGCTAGCAGAGATGGTGTAACTGGTTGAGAGTGGAACCCACGGGGCCGGCTTTCTCCAGCGCTAATGGGGAACAGCAGACGGCGGAAAAGAAATGCATTCAATTTTGCTGGCCAAGCCTGGAGGCTAGCGTTACCCTACTGCTTCGGAGAAAGGAGGACAGCTCCATGAATGCAACAGGGTATAACACTACCCGAAAAAAATTAAATAAAGAAACATCAGCGAGAGACTGGGGCCATGGGGGTGTGGAAGGAGAGGGGTGATTTAAGCGAGTAAAACTTTCTCTTTACTGTAACTTAAAAGCTTGCAGCCCACACTCAGACAAGAAGGGATGGGACTGAGGCTCTCCCCACGGAAAAATTGGTTTGTTTCCGACTTATGCCTTGTGTGACGCATTTTTTGGTACGGATTTCTTTTTCTTTAAATCACTGACATGGGAGGAGTAAGAACTGAAATAAATAACAAACAACAAAAGCGATGACAGACAAGGCTGCCACACTAACGTTCTGGAGGTACAAAAGTGGCACGCTTTTTTCCCTCTTCCAGCAGCATCAGGCTAATTGAGGCCTTGCTTTGACTTTTATTATGCTGTCTATTCTGACAAGAGAGAAAAACACTGACAACCATGTGACAAAATAGAGACTTTTGCCAAGACTAAGAAGCTTCTTGTGGTTCCTTTGTGGCCAATGGAAGCCAACTGGTGTGGCGGAAAGTTCCGAGTCTTATTTATGAATTCCTGGTATTTCTCCATTGCAAAACCGATGATTGCAATTGAACATTTAATAATACATTCACCACCTTTAGGCATTTAGGTATATTAATAAGAAACAGGGAACTTCTACACTTGGATTATTACTTGTTTATGGAGTAATTCTGCAGAATAAAGCAGCTTGTTAATCATGCCTGCTCCCACCAAAGCTAAAGGGATGCCTGTCAACCAAACAGCCTTGTCTTCAGGCACCAACAGATGCTGCCATTCCACACAAACTTGACCCCCCCCCCCCAACTTGTATTCATTCATTCCTACATTATTCTTACCTAAAAGAGGTATGAGGGTATCAGAGGCCAAAGACGGTGGCCGAAAACAAAGATTGGGAGGGGCATCAACAGGGATGGTTCCCATAGAGAAGGTGAGGAGAGGGATCAGGCAGTACCAGGAGGAGAAAGAACAGAAGAGGGGCTTTTGCTATGTATGGGCACCAAGCACACATCACCCTATGTAAAAATGACCTGTAATGATGACGGGACGGGGGGGGGGGGTAATTACACGCCAAAGGCAAATTATGTGTAGGGTCACTGGCCCTGGGGAAGGAGATTATTAATAATGAGAGAAACCGTGTCTGCTTCCACAGCTGTCTGTTTTCATATTGAACAACAGGTCTGTGTTTTAGAGGCCAAATCTTATTCCTTTCTGTAATGACACTAATGTCCTGAGTCCTCAGCCTCTGATTCAATGGTCAATACCCCCCCTCCCCTTAAAGTGACAATAGTTTTATTTCTTTTTACCATGACATTTAATGTGTAATACAGCTTAGTGAAAGAATGCACTCCATTATGCATCAGTTAACAGAGAACTTGATTTAACCTTCCACCCCGAAATCCCAAAATTTTTACAAATGAACAAACAAGGCTGACCAATATTAATCTTTTTTTATTATTATTTTTCTGAATGGCAATGGTTGTCTCTGGCTTTCACACAGTTCATCCACTGTGAATTCTTTTCCTCCAGACGGTCCTCTATTTCAACTTCCATGTTTCTCTGCATCTAAAACCCTAAGGCTCCTCAGCTTACCGCCCAACAATAAAGCCATTTGCTCACGGCACCAAAATAATTTCATATTTCCTTTTTTTGAGGAACTCGACCAAGACGCAGCAAGGTGCCTATTTGTGGGACTTTTCTCGCATGTCTCTGACGCTGATGATGTTTGTTATTTGTTTTTTCGCCCGTTGCACAAGTACAGGTACACTGCAGTCCCTCTTTTCACATATCTCGTCTTGCTCTCCTTTGAGACATAAAAACACACATATATACTGTACAGGCAAAGCTTCAGGTTCAAGTACAGGGTCAGTCATTTATCTGGTGCCCCCCCCACCCTCCTCTGCCAAAATTTAGGGGAATTAAGGGCCTTGCTCAAGGGCCCAAGAGATAAATGACTCTACTGCCAAGGACAAGATCTGAAGTGGCTACGTTCCGATCACAGTCACGGAGGCCTAACCCACTGAACCAACGCCGCCCACCCCCATGTCGAGGGGCATGTGTGGCAGATCACAAAGTCTAGATGAACACAGATCACGGGCACACGCCTCTCATGGCAGCACAATGGCGTCACTGCAATTGATTTCCTTGCAGTTTTTCGCACTGCCTAATACAACATGGGTCCAAGAAAGGGGATGGACTGAAAACCAGAAATTTATAACCAGCCATTATTTGAGTAAACAGTGCTATTTTAAAAGGGGAGGGGGGAGTTATGGTTGCATAGCAATGCCAATAATGGAGTGTAAAAGCAATTCATGGTTATGTGGTCCCGACACACCAGGCCCCATACACCAGGGAGCCGGAAAATTCTTCCCATCTACTTCTCAAGGATCCCGGGGGCTTTATAACACAATTCACCTAGATAGTGCACTCAGATCTGATTAATGTATGCCTTGGTCATCCATACAGGGTAAGTGGGGGCACAACCTATAACCCCAGCCCGGGGATTTGACCCTGAAACTACAAGACCTCTTCATGAATATGACCTGGAAGACCCAACCTATTTACTCCATATGCTTTGGTCCTTTCCTTGTTTCATATACACATTTCCTTGTTTTGGTCTTTATTTGTTTTATATGAACATTACCCCGCCCCCCCCCCCCCATTCAGTTGTCTCCTCTCTTGCAACTGTGGCATTAGAATTTTACCATATTGCATGCAATACATGCGCCAGTAAAACTTGAAACTTAATCCTTGAGACTTCTCTGTTCAGACAAGGACGCTGACCCTTGTTCGAGCCCCACAACCTTTCCAGGGACACTTATCGCATCTTTAACCGTCCATCTGCGGTCAGCTGGGCTCATGCTTCTCTCTGACCAAAACATCCCCATTGTGACTGTCTGGCAGGGGTGAGCGGCGAGTCTGGGCAGAGCGGTGAGGTGGGGGACGACGGGGGGTGACCTAGATGGCGATGAGCCTATCAGCTGCACTGCTGTGCTCTGTACGTGACAGCAGGGAGGGAGTAACACCGACTTTTCCGATTATCCTTCCGTCACCTTGGAGTGATTATTTATATAACTGTACTGTTTCACTGCTCCAAACCAGCGGTATAGTAATTAAGATTTACTTAAGTATTCTGTAATCTATTAAAAATTTTACTGCTATCCAGCACCTGTTAAATTCAATTATTTAAAGGATATTCATTTTAAAATCTAGCTTTGTCTCCCTAACATGAATTCTGTAAAAAACGACAAAGCCATGCAACTGTAACACTTTCATGTGTAATACAATATGTGTGGCTATCAAAAAAAGACAAAAGCAGGAAGCTGTCCAGAGCCAGGGGGAAAATCAGAAGCGAATTCACGTAAAATGTTATCTAACGAGGCATATCTTTAAGTGACCATGACAGGTATCTAGAAAACAGCTCAGATCATATCGTGGCAGGGGACATGTTCCTACCACGAAGGATTCAGGGTGATAGAACACTGGAGGTAGACTGTTACGGAACAAAGAGATGGAGGAACATGCAGCTCGGCAGAGTGTAATGGCGTCCCACAGAGGCGGCAGGGAAGGTGCGTGCAGGGTATGCCACAGGACAAAGGTGTGGTTCATGCTCAAACACAGCGGGGCCGCAGCTTGACACACTATACATACGTGTATTGTGTTAGAAAAACAGGTTCAGCATCCAGAACTAATAAGACAGGCACACAGATCAATCCAGCAAACTAGTCCTACAAATAATGCTTTAATAATGACGTCGGGCCAAGTTTCATCTAAAAACCAGGAACTCGCTCACATTGGAACAGTAGAAATGTTAAATATGCTGCATCTGCTTTGCCTTTAAGCCAAATACGGGAAGCAGACAGTGACAATATAAATCGGCCTTACAGACTCAGGCTGTCTCGGTCCAGATGTTTAATTAATCATCTTAACCCATCTGAATGCAGCTGCTCTATCCCGAGTCATAATACTGTGCATTATTCAGACGCACTTCATAGGACTAATGTCTCACTGAATTATTGAATCCGGCAATTCCGAGGGCTCTGCAGCCACGGCAGAGAGGTCTCACGAAGCAGCACGGTCTTGGGTTCACCGGCTCTGTGCACTTCCCCAAGCCTCGTCAACAAGTTTTAATTTGTGGTTGCAAATAACAACAGCCCAAGGCTGGCGACGGCACTGCGTTTGTTAGAAATGTCATGACCGGTCGATTTCATTTGAAGTACACGCGCATGCCATTCAGTAAACGGGACGCACACTCATTGTTCTTAAATCCTGCATCTCAGTTCCTGGCTCGTATCTGGCCTCTTCCCTTTCTGAGACCGACTGTGAACGGAGTGATGCTAATCTGCCTAGAGCCAGCCAGTCGTATTTGGGAAACCTGTACTGTATACTCAGCCTCCATGGGCATCTGAGAGCATTCAGGGAGGCAACGTCAAGGTAGATTCCACTAGAGGCAAAGGTCACTCATCTGGCCTACGAAGCGTATGACATCAGCTGTCAATTAGCCTTCCCTCCATTCTGTTCTTTTCTACTTTCGGCCACATGGATCATTCCGTGATTTAAGCACGACTTCCACAGCCATGGTTAATTAATAAAGACAACTGGAAATGTTGAAGACTCTCACATGCCGCCAATTAATCTTCCTCTTGCTGTACGTGTCTCGAAGCAACAAGTGAGGTCTCTCTGTAATTTTATTGCCTCGCTCGCCAGTTCTCTTGGCATTCCTAAGCAAAGTGAGAGCAGTTGTGACCATTTTCTATTATTATTACCTGATGTAGGACACTCCTGAGCTGCAACTCCCCCCGCCCCAGCACAGTCCTTATGCGCCCCCTGCCACATTAAAGACAACTGCCATGGGTGTTTAGGGCACAATATTGTGTTTCTGTGCTGCCATCACCACTGATTTTACATCCTGTGTTCCTGTCTTGAGGGTCTGGTCACATCCACCACCTGCCTCTCAGGACAAGTCTCAGGGTCACGGAGCTCATCCTACTGACCCACAACTGGAAAAACAAAGTAAAATGCAAACTTATCTGTCCATACATCCATCTATCTATCCATCTACCTATCTAAATTTATGTTCCTCTACTGAAGTACCCTTTTATTTAGAATTAAAAAAATAACATTATGAGAAGAACATTCCGTTTTCTCCCAGGAATTCTGCCATGAGTTATGATTTAAATACAATCTGAATTAATGTCTTGGAGTTAGCTCTGGATCCTCAAGGGTGCCCAAGAGAAGTTCTGGATGAGAAATCATAGAGAAGAATGGAATTGACTTCTGGTGCTGTAGCAGGATTAGGAGGAAACCAGCCCATCTTCCACTCTTATGGATCTCCTTCTTCCTTTATGGTTCTCATGAGACCTGATAGATGCCCTTGCAGATGTGCTGTTTGATTCCAGGCTGCATCCGATCCACATGTGGGAGTCAGATTTGCGACCATGGCCCGTACACTTACTGAGCAGGGTATTGGCTGCTTTCAGGGACATCCAACCATTGTTTTACCCAATTTATTATTATTATTTTTACATTCTCTCTGCAGATTGGTTCGATTTCGGTTGGTTCTATCAAAATGTCAGTGAATACAAAACAGGCAAAAGGAATCCAGGGTAGTATCAGAATTAACCAGACATAAAGTCCTCCGGTGCAAAACGTGCTGGTCATATGTGACTGACTGTATCCACAGACTTTGATCACTGATGGGTACTGAATCGTGCTAATTTGGCAGAGACAAAATGAACACGACGGCATTCTCCCCTCGCATCCTCCTTCATGTACTGCTAGATCACTTCTCTGTGTGCCTCCTTGCAGACGACCGCAACGGACGAATGATAAACGGCAGTGCCCACATGGCGCTCGCTTCAGCGCGCGTCAAACCCGGGCGATGGTCTCGACATTTCCAGCTACTCAAAGGATTGTCTTCCCTCAACAGGCAAATAGTGTGCGAAAATATGCTTGGAAGAAAGACCGAGAGACACGCAGGGCTGGAGTGCTGACAAGTAAAGGGATCGTGTGACATGAACGCTCGCCCAACTTCAGGGGAAATCCATTCTTCACAGCGAGCAAGTTCAGCTAAGTGGAGGCCCTGGTTCGCAAGCCATAATGTTTGGGAATAGTGCCGACGTTCCTTTAGTTCTGTTATTCCAGCATGTGACTCTGCATGATATGGTGTCAAGGCAACAAAGGGCTTGTTTAGATAGTAGTGACGAAGGCCATTTCGCTAGGGATGCGTGACTTAGCCTGAATGGTGAATTACCCCCCGGCACCGAGAGCCTGTCCTAATGAATGCAGATGCAGGTTTCTTTATGTGTACAATTTCTTTATTTTTAAATATGATTGACGCTTTTCCCTCTGCTGGTCCCAGAGTCTGTTTATTGCCGTTCTGGGACGAGTCTTGCTGCCGGATGGCCATATTACTGCCAAATGCTACACTTCCTGCAACCAGTGCCTGTGTCCAATTAGCCCCCCCCGTTACTGAGGACGCCGTTTTGCAGGAGGGGGGGCAAGGTTTCCATCCACAGGGAATGGATATGTTGTGACGTATTGACTTCTTGGCCTCTAATGTGCTAACAGGATACAGACCGGGTCTCCGGGCCCTGCTCCAGGATCAGTTACTCTCCCCCCCCCGGCCCCACACCCCCAAGTCCCCACACACGTGGCCGGCATGCCTGCTGTGGGGTGTGTAATCGCGCCAACGTACAGCTAGCGTCGCTGCCGTCTCTCTTCCTACTCGGCATCAGGGGTGTGTATACTCCTTAGGGAAGACTGCAAAAATAAAAAAAAAGAACTGGCTTTGCACAAATTGACTGTCACACAGCAGACCATGTGTTCTCCCCTAGGGTACCAAGGCAGACGAGCCCCCCCCCCCACAATTTCCATCTCTTTGTGATCCTAACTCCTACCCCCCAGCCAAGCAGTTTGCCTGCTCATTGAATCCCTAGGAAACCTAATGGGGGGTGTGTTTCGGGTGTGGGGGGGACAGAGGTCCACAGGGTATAGCCAGTATAGCCTTTCCCAATGGGGCTTTGAGACTGTAATTATTTTACACTATTAGTACATTTTCAAATGGAAAACAATATACTTGTGCAAAGGTAATTCCATATTCTATTAAAAACAAAAATAACGTTTTTAATTTAAAAAAGGATGTTTTAATTGGAGGTATATGTGCGCCATATGCTGTCCAGACACATCCATTTTTACATGGGTGTAAACTGCCCTGAGGCACTCATGCAGTAACACGTGCACAATGTCGATAATCTGAACAAGAAAGTGGGGGTCCACAAACTGTGGCCACACGCCATTCTAACAGGTATAGGAAACCAGACTGGCCTCTTTCTTCTCCTTTTCTCTAACCATAGTTTTTCAGAGGCTTTATTCTTAGGCTTTAACTGCGTCTTTCTGCACCTTTCGCTAGTCTCAGGTTCCCTGCGGGACTCCGGAGTTGAAATCATAGTGTGAATTCACAGCAGTGCGGCCTAACAATGCACCATGGAAACACAGCTAATTATTCTGGGGAAGGGTTTTTGAGACAGGAGTACGGGTCTTCGTCTCCTCGTTTAATGCCTTTTTGATGGAAAAATGCTGACCGCTCAGTTTTCAGGGTTTCCAACATGTAGTGTAGTGTCACTCAGAAAACCTTACTCTATCCCGAGTCTCGGGATACAGTCTTACTCTCCGGCCGAAATTAGCATAAACAGTTACTGTGAAGCTGAATCGCTACCTGTCTTTTGTCCCATCCCTCTAGGGAAAAGAAAAAAAAAAAAGCCAGTGAACTGACCAGAGAAGCGCCTGCTCTTTGAGAAATTGAGCCAGCAAAATCTCAGCTAGACTATGGCTGTGGGAGAACTTCCAGCTGAGAGACTGGGAGGTTTGTCTCCTGGACAAACAAGAAGCTCACGTCTGCTAATATGTGAAGCACCCCCACCCCATCGGATTCCTTGTCACATCTACTGCACCCTGCAACCCACCGCGGTGCTCATGGGATGGGCCGTGCGCTCCCTGCTGCTACACACTTATTTCACCAAGAAGCTTGGCCAAATCCTCCCCATGTTAAGCATCATCTCTGGGTTCTCCCGGGTCCTCTTGGGATGGGAGAACAAGCAGCCTTAAAAAGTCCTCTCCAGTGATGAATGACTCAAGATCCAACCTTAAAGGATACATCTGCTTCGCTCTCTCCATTCCAAGCACCTTAAAAACCTGTCGCTAATCATGTTCTAATCATGTTCTACCTGGTGTGCCTCCCGTTGGTTCCAAATGGAATCCATGGAAAGCCCTGAAAGCTGAGACTACCCCACCACACAGTGTGCAATACTTCCTGCCATATGTGACTCATGAGGAGACCTCATGTACAGGAGTGCAAAGCATCAGCTGATGCCATTTGGTGATGCATGAGAATAGCCAGAAACAAGGAAACCGAGATGTCTTTGCGAGCAGAACCTTGGGGCACCAAAGAGTTCCATCCACCTACAGTATTGTGTTTATTTCCAATGGCTGACTACTGGTAAAATAAGGCAGAGTGAATGGCAGACGCTTAGCAGAAAGGCAGCTTTCCCAGTGCTGTCTTTACAGTACAAATGTTGACAACAAATGTCTAAGTGAACTGGTCCTGCGTCGATGTGCCGGCTTTAGTACATGCCACTGCTTAGAGTTGATCGTTAAACTTCTGGCCCGAAAACCGCGACATAGAACGAGTTTGCCAGAGGGTGGGTGGCGACAGGCATCTGCTCTGTGAAATCCCAGTGACTTCAGACTGTCAGTCGAATTATCTCAAAAGTGCTCTTACTGCTGTTTCCCTGGCTTCCCTTTCCAAGGAATTGACAGTGACTGACTGACAGATGATATTCCTGGATCTGCTTTCTCTAACTGCTTTTCTCCACTCTCTTACAGATCATTAGTAAAATAAGCCTGATTTCAGGTTTTTAACTTGTGATACTTGGTATTGGGAAAGGATGATGACAGCTGATGAATGAGGATGCATCTGTTTTAGTTTGAAAGTGCCATTTCGGTCAGTGAGATGACTGGAATATGCTTACGGAAGAGCTGAATAATATATCATGATTCTGCTGTTGACTGGGCAATATGTCACTGCATAAATGCAACTGCAATTCAGGCAGGTTGTGAACTGTACAGCAGCAGTGCTCACTGGCAACAAGAATATCCGAGTATTGGGGAGACAGATATTTTTTAAAAGAAAGGATGCATTTTTCCACACAGAACAAGGTTAACAAGGACCTGACTACAAGCATGTGTTGAGTTAATTTTGAAATACATTTTTTTTTAATTATTAAATACACAAAATAATGCAAAAACCACTCAACACAGTCCTTGGACAACTCTTTGAGATTTGCCATAGTCAAGTGTACATTCCCAGAAATCTTTGCCTCTCTCACATTAGGTTTTTAGGTAAAGTAGACTTACAAAGCAATAAAAATCAAAATTGGCATCCTCTTTCATGTATGCTACAGGATTCAATCGGCAGGACCACTATCGACCTGCTCCTCAGAAGCAAGTTTGCAGTTTTGTTCCACATCGATTCAAATCTGGTAGTATTAAAGTCAGCTGAGGCATTTTGAAGAAATGCCAAAATGACTGCATTCCCCGGAAACCAGTCAACTTAAGATTGGTAAGGCAGACTCCGAAACGCAGGACCGAGAGTATGGCCAGCCCAGCTATGGGACCTAACACAGCTTGGCGACACCTCTAACTGGCAGGAGCAGAAAACGTACTGCATCTGTTTCCGATTTAAAGCCCAACAGGGGCTAGTCCAACTCAGGCTTCTCTTAAGATGAGGCAATTTCTTCTATGAGAAATACAATGCTGGTCAGTCCTGGCAAGCAGTAGGCCAATATTTTGCTCCTTTAAATTACTACTTTCGCAGGAAGCCGCCCTGCCAGAACTGGTTTTGTATGATTTCGTGTTTCTGAAGGATGAGAGCACTGCATTCCGTTAAGCACTTCCCTGAGCTCTGCTGAGATAATTTGTCAGCACAACTTTGTTCCCTTTTCATGCGGATACTTATTAGCTCCTTAGCTTGCAGCATGAATTGCAAAGTTTCTGAGGGAAGCAGAGGCTGAACAGCTAAACCTTTCTTCTAAGGTGTTTATGGAAGAGACGCAAGGCATGCTGTCTCTGTTAACTCTTCAAACACCCCTTTCTTCAACACCTTTGCCACTGTGGCTTCATTCTGGGCCAGATTTCGGGTCTAGCTGAAATTGAAAACCTTCAACCTGTAGTTGACGTAATGTCTTACAAATGTCTCCACGGCTGTAGATGTCCTGACGTGACTCCAGGAAAGCGATAAAACTTAAGTCTTTTGTAGACGCCTGTAGAACTCAGAGATCCTCCGTTGGTGAATGTGATCATTTACGTCAAAAAAAGAACAGCTCGAATCTGGCAATGAACAATTCAGCTTTCCTGCAACTCCAAAGCCAGGGAAAACAAAAGAGACTTCAATCAAGTGGTTCAGTTCATATGATGCTCAAAAAAGAGAAGGTCATGATGGTTTATATGATTTAGAAGCAAATTAAAGCAAAATTGCTGGCAATACCATCAATAAATGGCAATAATTTTAAAGATGGGGAAAAGCCTTGTTAAATACTTACAAATGAAATCTAAGTCAAACAAAAATGAGCCAAATCAATAGAAAGCCGTTAGATTAAGGCTGGAAATGTGTGTGTGTGTGTGTGAGAGAGAGAGATTTTTGCTTCTAAAGCTATATAAACAATTCATAGAGAAGAAAAACAGACAGAATACATATAACAGTGAGTTAGTATGAACAGCCTATTACCTGGAGGTTGGGGAGGGATGCCTCCAGATGTTAAAAATAAACAGCATACCTCGCATAAGCTACATGTGGATCTCGTGAAGGAAACAAAAGAAAATCCTCAGCGAGTTTAGAAAATAAACGAATGTGCGGATTCACAGCAGAAGACCAGCCTCTCTCCACAAAGGCACAGCACACATAAACAAACACGGCGCGTTATCACCACCTCCTTTCCGCAGTGATAAAAGGCCGCCTTTGTCCCGTAATCCTCCCATATTACGTTCCAGCACCTTGCCCAATTCTCTGATTTGTTTTTAATTTGTCACGGCTGCCTCTGGTGCACAATAAAAAAAGTAACAACAAAGGTTAGGCAAAAAAGAAGTCACAAAGAAGTATTTTAACAGATGGGGGGTTTTAGCAGCTCTCACAAGAACTTTGCCAAGGATGTACGAGAACATGGAGGCTTCTTTTGTAGCTATAACAAATATCACCGATCTGCCTCCACCTCACATCTTCATTTACACGCAAATGGCAAAGTATGGGTCAGTGCACCAGCACACGAATCCCACAAAGAAATCAACAGCCGCTCTGCTGACTCCAGAGAAGCAGAAGTGCCAGCTGCAACCCAGTATAACTCGCACTCTCCTACCCTCCCATTTTTTTTTTCCCCAAGGACAGGCTATCAAACTCACATTAGGAGAAGAGGTTCCCATTGTCAACAAATGCCAGCATTAATTTACATGAGCAGAGTGTACCTCAAAAAGGGCAGAAACTCATTTGCTGGGACTATTTCCTTCTTGATAAGATATTTTAATGATCAAACTTTCGTTCCCTCCTTGCAGTCTTCAATGTCAGGTATGTGCAGTTATGGAAAAAAAACAACCTTTCATCTATATTATAATATACATACCTTCGTTGTGCATCTAGATTAATGTGAATCACCGAATCAACCAAAAATAATGATTTGGATTTGCTCTAAAAAATCTATTAGGCCTGAGGTTGAAAGGAGGCTAGATGAAAAAATAATTTTTAAAAATGCACAAAAAAATCCCAGACGGTATTGATTAGGAATGTCAGTCTCAGTCACTATAAGGTTCCCTCAGGTGGAGGATCAAATTGGTGAGTTGCAGTGATGTAACAGTGCTGAATCAATAAAAAACTATGCAAGCACCAACATGAAACCTAAGTCACTATGGGACAAATCAGCCCAAAGCCATCAATGTAAGGCTTGTTCACTCCCAAGTTAGAAACATTTATTTTATTACTGCTGGTTGTTACATTACTGCTTTAATGATCTGTTCATAAATATCACAAGAATACAAATAAATTTACACTGCTTTTAACCATGTTTCTATTTTCCATAGGGTGCAAATGAACCCTTTTGCATTCTGGGTAAATTGCAGACAGCAAGTAAACTTTTAAAAAAGTTTTACTTCAGTGCAGCATATTGTTTTAAACACCATTTCCAACAGATGTGCCATTGGGAAATGTTTCCAGCAGTTATTATTGTAACTGAAGCTGTATTTTCTCCATATCATTTTTGTGTAGAGTACAATTTACAAGTTTTTGATACCTTAAAATTAATTAATTATGACAGACAGAAGCGGACTTTTGCTCCATGCATGCCAGTGCTGGACTCAACCATTTCCTTCTGCGTGTTGCCAACTTGCATGCTTCACCGCTGTCAGGCATACTGTGCTCTTCTACCCAAGCAAACTTGCACAGGGTTCTTGGCATTATCGAAGGGTAATCTAAGGGCACGATGACCCCACTGCACAACAACCAAACCATTGTTGCAGTGTAGCAAGAGACCATTCCCATTCTACAGGACCTCCCCAACAGGTTTGGGGAATGGGTCCACTCTAGCTGTGGGCAATTCTAAATGGAACCTGCTTGGTCGGACTATAATGCATGAGAGGCAGGGCGAGCAGAGGCAAAGGGAAACATAAAAGGGTTCATTTTATTTCTACAGAGATGCAAAGGATCCTCTGAGCAGCATGTTGTTTGGACTGGGCCTTATCGCCAGAGCCCAGTGCTTGCTGCAATGCCGAGGGTGGCTAACGGCAGGCATGTTTCGAGCGAGAGCCGCCCTTTAGTGCCCTATTTGTGAGATCCTGTTGTCAGTGCTAATGGAAAGTATTGATTTTGGTCCCCATGTGTTCCAACTGAGAAAAAAATGGAATGGAAAAAAACTAAAGGAGTGTCGAAGCGGTAGGGTTTTCTGTGTGCTGTAGGGCTTGATGCATGCTGTTAATGCTTTAAAAATCCACAGGACACATGCTGAGTTTGACTGATCTGCGGCAAGACCCTCCACGCTCGAAAATGGTCTTTTAATTGCCTTCCCGTACAAGCTGGAGCGGCGTTCGCACAAGCTGTTCTGCCTCGTCACGGTGCCCACCATGTAAGACATCCCCGTTTTCATAATCAGGGCGGGGTCTGAGGTGCCGTTGCTCAGTAACATGTTAATCAGTCGGTCAATTTACGACCTCAAGCTGAATGGCGAGTTCCACGGTGAGACCCTGCTGCGGGATCCTTGTTCACGTTTGCATTACAATGGCAAGAAGATATGGGACGGTGCCTTGGGGAGATCCTGCATATCTTCACGGGGCCAAACCTGGGAGAGGAGTGCGGCATGGCCCACTTTCCTGACAACACCCCGCCAGAAACACCCTATAATTTGTCCTACATCAATATGCGGCACATCTTGATATTATACAGCTGCTTTTGCCATTTCTCTTTGTAGTGAATGGAGAGCTACAAAACCAAAAGCTCTGTGTGCTTCTTCTCTTAAGCAGAATGAGTAGCAATGTGTGAGATGTGCCACTCTAGCTTGAATCACACATCTCTAACCCTACTACTTCAAAGCAACCCACTCCTTTAAAAAATTTTCTTGACAGCCATACCTGGTCTTTGGTTGGTGACAGTGGCACAGTGGGGACATAACCTCCCCCCAACCTCCCACCCCGCCCCAAAAAGATATCCGAGTCCAAAGGGATTTAAAAGAGGTCCAGGATCGAAATTAATAAACATCATTAACCATCGGGATCAAAAAACCCTTGCCGTTGTTTCAGGTGTTCTTGATCAAAAATAATCCCCCGAGCTCAACAAAGTAGAGGAGGAGGTGCCTGGACTCGGCATGCTATGACAGCCCGATGGACTGTGATCTCCGCCGGGAAAGAGCCAGCATGGAGATAAAAAGAAATTAGGATTTTTTTTTTTCAAGGCAGAAGTGCAGTGTTCTATGCAGGGAGAGGGGCGGTTATCTGACCCAGAACATGAGCAGGGAGAGCTGAGATGTTCCTTTGGAAGGCTGATAGGATCTCCCACACGAGGGCTTCGGTGTGGGAGGAGATACTTGAGGGCCGTGAAGGAGGCAAATGAACACGTTTTGCAGGTTGTTATCGTCAGCTGTTGCGCGTTAACCTTGACTGCGCTCCCACCCCGCGGCGCCGAGCAGCACCACCCCTTTTTCTCTTATTCGCTTGCTCTCCGTTCTTATGGTTTTCATAGCCGAGTAACCTTTTCAAATAACTGAAAAGGCACAATGGAGTTTGGGGGGGGGGGGGCAATCGATATGTGGGGGTCCAGCTGGCCTGACAAAACATGACTTGTTTTTTATAGTGGCATAATGATTTGGGCGTCGACCCCTCCCTTCCAAAGTGGGGCCAGGGCTGTGGATTATCTCATGACTCATAAACCACATACACTCCATGAACAGCAGGTTACCGAAGTCAGGGATCGTGTGGTATGCTACCCAGTAACTTCCCTTAAAAAAACCCATCAAAACACACACAACGTTCCTTACTTTTTAAATGATATGCTTCACGCCGCTGACGTGGGCACATCCCTCACTAGCGAGGCCACCCCGTTTCCAGAAACTGAGTTTAACGGTCACTGGTACCATAGTTCCCATAGGCAAGCTGTTGTCTCTTGGTCGGTTCTATAGTAGTACTGGTGCATATTCTTCCCAATCTCTCCAAAGGCTCGGGGGGGAGGGGGATTATTCCTAAAAAACAAATCCAGTACCACTGGTGTTGAAGCCCATTCTAACATTCATCTCGACCACTGGTGAACCCCAGTGGTCATTTCAGCATGACCTGGCAACTCCCCCCCCCCCCTCCCCATGACAGAAGCTGTGGAATCGAACGTAAAGGCATTTTCCTAGGTGGCCATTGGGTTGAGATCCTATACCAGCAGACCCTTTTTTCTGCCCCTTCTCTGCTGTCTGGAAAATGAACCACCAGTGTAGGAATCATATATATGTAATAATAAAAAGAACACATATATTAATGAGTCAACAGAACCCAATAATGTGAAATTCGGCCACTGGTGCGTCTTTAATGAGCAATACTTTGTTTGCGATGCTCTGGGACCTTCTACTATATAGTGTGCAAAGTGATTCTCTGATATAAAAGCGTTCTAAATCGAGGACTGCAGCACAGAGACTTATTCCCATATATTAGACCAACTTGAGTTCACAAATTAATAGTACCTCACAACACAAAACCATTACTCCCTCACGCCACATAATTTGTTCTAACCATCCAAAATGATAAAAGGCTTATAAAAAGACTAAGTTCTTTGGAAAGGCCACAAAAGAAAAAAAAAGAGCTAAATAAACAGGTTGAACTGCAGTACTTCTCTCTGGTGGTTTCAATCATTTGACTTTGTGCAAAAATTAAAAGCAAAAAATACTGAATATGACAAAGTTGTTAGTTTATTACAGTAATGAAAACCAATTCAAATCAACACAGTTAAATTATTTATCTAGATATGATAGGCTTTGTTTTAATACTGTTTCCTGGAATCAAAGAAAATGTTTCTTCTAAATCAGCTGATTTTCCTGGCACAATAAACACTATTACACAAAAAGATGCATTTATATTTCAATACTAGTTTAGATGCACTTCTCTATTCCCCACCTGTTTGGCAAGAACTGGAATGAAACTGCTTTCAAAAGATCTCAAAATTAATTCCTCCAGTGTAAAAGATGGTTATAAATAAACAAAATCGGAGTGGGGAAGCAGAATAGCTAAACCTGAACTAAGCTTCCTGTTACATGAAATACGTTTTTTCCAGGCTGCTTTCCGGATATCAGTCTCATTAAGAAAGTGTCCCTGCTTGTGCTACATGAAAAAAAATCACATTCCAGGAGCATCAGGGACGGGATTAATGGCTACCAGTGACTCGACAAGAGAACTAGGTCAGGAAATCTGGATTCAATTCCCGTGTTTCAGCTCTGGTTCCAACGTTGTCCAAAGATATAAACCAGACAACAGATGAACATATTTTTATTTGTCAAACACAACGGGCACAGGCGCAACAAATTAAGGCTTATAAAATGTTCCGTTCACAGTGCTATTAACAACAGGCAAAAGTGAAAGGCAATTTTTTTTTTCTCTCTGCATTCCTTTTCTGAGAGAGGAGAACTTCCCGGCGTTTAATTTAGGTGCATGTCTTTCTGTCTTAACTGATCGCCCCGTATATTTGTCAAATGCCCTTCATTAAGGGCCTCATGCATCGCTAATAGTTTCCTACCACCGGGGCAGAATGTGTATTAACTGAAAGAAAGCACTTTATTCTTTTCCCGGGTCCTTTTCTTTCTTCATCACTGTTGACGACCGGACTGTCTCCTGTGCCTGTCGCTGATCCTAATCCAACATCAGTGAAGACATCAGTCTTCTTAGATCATTGGCAATCAAAGCGGTTTTGATGCCCCTCTCAACACCCCCCCCAAACTCCAACCCCCACCGGTTTCCTCTGGCTGCGAGGGATAAAGCCCTCACCTCTCACACGCACAGATAGGTCTTGATCAACATCAGCAACAGGAGGCCTGCCGGTTGCCATGACAACACATTCTGCAGCCGGGAGAGCTGGGGACACGCCTGATGAATAACAATGACCCGGCAATGACTTCAGAGAAAAGTGGACCCCCTACTTTTTCTTATGGCTGCTTCCCCCCACTTATAATCCTGGGAGTTTGTGTGGGTTGTGTTTTGGAAGAAAAAGGGTTGTATTTTTGGGCAAACCAAGGGGGAGCGGTCTTGCTTTGCCATGAGAATTCAGTGTGCTTTCCACAACGGTATTCTCTCTGATGCTTTTATTAAAGTCTACCACAAATATGGTGCAAATTCCACTGTAAACATTTACTCCCCTCAGCTGCCTTGCCGCTTTTTGTTCGGGCTACATTTCCAGCTGCTTTACTATCATCTTCTAGCGCATCACTTGCGAAATTTGCTGGGTCACGGCAATGTACACATAGTTGTATTTCTGTGGGGTGCTTCATGTTTGAAGAGATCCATTTGCAGGTCCAGTGCTTGGGAGAGGGCAGAAGCGCGCGAGAGCCTCACTGCTGGGGTCGAGATGAGCTCCGGCCACAAATGTGTGTCAACAACGTGCAGATTGAGACGTATTTCCAAATGAGCTCCGATCACAATCCCCTCCCGGGCCAGAGTCCTGATACTGCCACGGCAAATGAGCTCCAAAAGGTACAGGAGGAGCTGCAGGGGAGGAGGAGCAAACTGAGGGGAGCAGCGGGGTGTGGCTAAGCGCCCAAGAGCCGTGACACGGTGTAGTTTGCGGATATGGTCGATGCTCCGCCGGTCGCTGACAAAGACAGTGTCTGGTAGCACTTAGGTTAATAAGATTTTCAAATTGTGATGGGGGGGGCTTCGATTTTACGGTTGCCTGAATTATCGGTGCACGCCCTGACATCTTTTTTGAGCAGGTGCGATATTAGTAGTAATTCTCTAGACGCCACTTACAAGGCACCGCTAATGAGAATCGCTTTTCATTGCCACATTTTTTTATCTGTCTTATAGGCAACTTCTAAACCGACAACGCAGCTGAATGTGCACGTTCAGTGGCCTCCGGTAACCAAGCTACTCGCCATGTTGTCGGAAAATAATCCTCTGACACGCGGGGATAAAATAAATAAATAAATCAATAAATAACAGAGAGAAGACTCGGAGAATAATCCATGCGGCTAATGCATAAGCAGTAACTAATAAAGAGGCTTTGTCAAGCCCGCGTGGCGAGCCCAGCCTGCTTCGGGAAGATAATTTATCACCTGGCGCTGACAGCCAGAAGCGGGTTGGTCTGGACAGTGGGGGCAGGTGGTATCACAAACCAAACCTTCAGAAACATTCCAACCAACCTCCCACCTTAAACAATCATCTTTCTACTGTTTCTCTCTCAACCCATGGGCGAGGACATGGACAGGGGGCAGAAGATCGCCAAGCTGTCACACAGAGCGTCCCTTGGCAGCTGAGAGCTACGGAAAACAAGCCAATATTAGTCCTTCTGTTAATATTTCCAATGATTAAGACTTGATGGGCACTTTTTTTGTTAGACATTCGTGTTTAACTTAACATCTTAGGAATGGATAGATTTTAACGTTCTGTCTTCATTTACGTAGGGAAAAAAGAAAGAAGGTGTTGGGGGGGCTGCGTGGGAAGGAGCTGGTGGTTCAAAGGGAACAGCAATCGGGATTGACGGCAGTGCCTTTAGATTCACAAAATAATCTTATGCAAATAGTGCTGGAAGCGAATGGCGCTCATACAAAGCAACGTTTGCCATTTACCTGTGAATTTAAAGCAATCGGTGTATTTGTCCTTCGTAAACAGAGCGCCCCCATTTGGATGTGGTCCTTATTAGCCATGCAAGGAGATCCGTCACTAGCAAACGGCACTTATTTTCTTAAATGCTTGCCTTTTATGCATTTTATGTAGCAATAAGTAATGTATAAAAGTTTCCTTTTTTTTAACACTTCGTTCCAATGAACGCCATTACATTCACACTGAGCGTTTATAAATCACAGCTTATTGCCTGCCCTCTGGATGACACTTTAGCCTGAATGAGTCTGACTCAGAAGAAAGTGTGTGCGAGTGTGAGACAGCTGGACGCAGGGGTTGGAGGAATGAAGTACAGCCCCTGTGGGCCCGAGATGCAAGGGCCAACCCCCTCAGAGAGAGGAGGAAGTGGCCGAAACCTGCCCCACCCCGCCTGGACCTTCTCACGTACATTCATCCATCAAAGGGGACTTATATCATTTGCACGTGCGCCCTTTCTCTGGAGAGGGGGCAGGACTAACACGGGAGGGGGGCGGGGGATGCCGGCCTGGCTGCTTGGCACAGGCCCCGCGCTGACTTTTCATTTTTTCGACTCCCCCCCCGCCCCCCCATCCCCCCACCCCCGAGACAGCAATAAAAATAAAAAAGAAAACAAGCACATTTTTGTTTAAAAAAGCTTGCTGGTCAGGGTTATTATGGGATTGCGCTGGCTTTGCTTGCCACAATCTTATGATATTTTTTTCTCCATACTCTCTGCTCCTGGGGACGCTCTGCTACTGTCCCTTTTCTCATTCTGCCCTTCAGAGGGAATGTGCTGGAAGACCCCTCCAGGATTCACACCCCTCCTAACATGTTGGTGGCCTAAGCCTGGGGGGACGGGTGGGTCGGTGCTTCTGGTCTGCTCCAAGACGTACTAGGTGCCGAGGTTCACCTGGCCCTGCTCAGACGCTGACTGGCCCATGACCAGCCGGGTCCTGCCACCCTGCAGCTCTGCGGGCTGTCATCCGAAGCCACCTGTGACATTCTGGCCACACAGCTGGATGTTTTTCTGAAGCAAAGTGGGTTAAGCACATGCTAAATGGTACAGCAGGGTCCCTTCTCCCCCTGCCCTTTCACCGCCATGCCCCCTGCTGCCCACAGTGCTTCATGTGCCCGCTGCCAACTAGCCTCACCCGCTGGAAAGAATCAGCAGCGCTGTGTGCCAAACTGTGATCTTTTCAGGTCCCACAAAGGGTAGTATCTAAACAGTTATGGAAAAGTCAGCAATATGTAGCCACGTAGGTTGGTGTGTATCTCAGTGGGTTAGGACACTGAATCTGTGATATGAAGGTTGTTGGTTCCAATCCCCTGGCCACAGAGTGATTTCAGTTTAGGGCCTCTGAGCGAGACCCTTAACTCCCTGTTGCCACTGGGACTGGCAGATCCTGCTGCTTCAGAAATCATTGCTTTGAACAAAAGTGTCTGCTAAATTAATAAAAGGCAAATCTCTTAAACATGGTTTGAGAACCTTTCAAAAGAATGGAGGTCGAGTGCTTCCTTTGATTACCACTGTCTTAAAACCCATATGCTACATGACTACATTCACTAACTCCCAGGCACTAAGGTTTGATTGCCTGATTTTTCCCATTAAAAACATATATTTGCAGAACTTAAAAAGTTCAGGTCTAACAGGTAGCAAAAGTATGACATTTATGAGACGACGAGGTTATCTTTGTACCTGGTCACCTTTTCAGAAAGCCTGCGTCAGTGTTAACATTAGCCGGCACTGACATCTGGGATTATTCAGGCTGGTAAACATTCATGCATTTATTAGCGCTGCCATGAGCATTAGCGGCAGTGAAAACGAGCTATAAAACGAAGCGCAACAGCGCGTGACACGTAACCTTTAAAGTGATCGCTCGCCATCAATCCAGCTGCAAATAAGTTATGTTTGGCGTGGCTGCTGTTCTGTTAATTAACAGCTCAACGTTAAATCATTACAATTTAAGTGCATCGCTTGTCAGCTGCGGTCATTAACAGGAGTGGGATGTTCAACTTTCATTTTACAACAGCGATACCTTAATCCTTCCCTGAGGAGAAATTCACCTTTAGCCGATCCAATCTTGCTCCCTTTGAGAGACACGAACATGTATACAGTTGACAGCAAACTTGGGGGATGGGGGGGAGGGGTTGGGGGTCACAACACAGGGTTGGCCAGCGTGCAGTGTTCCTGGAGCAAATGGTGGTTAAGGGCCTTGCACAGGGGCCCAACATTGGCATCGGTCAGATGGCCCTGGGATTCAAACCAGCAAACTTATGTTCACGGGTTATAACCTACTGGGCCATGAATGTGCACAAATACAAACTGTCCAATGGAGTGAAGAATCCCTTGAAAATATAATGTGAACAAGAATCACACAATGGCTTATTTTGGTCAGATGGCCCACGTCAACTTCAGGACAATCTGTGGAACTGCGAGAGCAGTGTCACCCAAGAACTGTGCAAACAGAATTCTGAGATCCTGCAAGCAGGGGACAAAAACATGTAAAACTAGCAATACGTGAGAGAAGCTGTGAAATGATCCTGGGTATTTGTTCATGTAGCACAGCCTTATTATCCCAAACCATGGGTCTCAAATCTCACAGATACTCAAAAACCAGACATCAAAACAAAGACCACTGGACAAACACACCTTTTAATACAAATTCCCTGAGTGTTTTTTGCCGAATTGCATGTTCCCCATTTGAATATGAAATAAAAATTTAACAAATCTTTGTTCACCATTTGTATAAATACAGGCATATGGTGATTCTTCTTTTCACATATCCCATCCGTTTTTTGAGACATACACCGATGTAAAGAGAGGTGAGAGTGAGGCTTGGGATCTGAGACAAAGGCCAGGCAAAGCGTAGCAATCGGGCATTAAGGGCCTCGCTCAAGAGCCCAATGGCCCAATGGCAGCATGGGAAGTACAGTGTGTTGGCCTCAGTGCGTGCGACTCCACAGCTAAACACGAGCACAGCTCTGATCGGGGCTGGAGTGCCGTGTTCACAATTCTCAACCAGAATTGGTCAGGCTCGACCATTTCTGCTAATAATATCACAGGTCAGCATCTTCCTTAAGGGGAATTCAAATGTCAGAGTGACGCGAGTGGAAAATAACTGCCTTGATCGTGTTGCTTCCTAAATGTCACACTTCTACATGTTTCTGTTATAAAAACAAAATAGATGCCCCCACCATGCCAGTGTTTCTGCGGGGAGGTTGGGGGGGTGGAATGCCTTTCCAGTAACTGTGTCGAGGCATTGGAAGGAGGGATGCCTCCAAGTGCTTGTTCCTGGGAGGGAGGAGATGCCTTTCAGTGCCTGTTACTGGGGGGGGGGCTGATTTCCTGTGTGTGTTTCTGAGAGGGGTTCAGTACTTGTTTCTTGGAAGGGGGGTGATGCCTTCCACTGACTGTTTCCCGTTTCTAGAAGGGAGGACAAGAGTTTCAAGCTCTGCCAACACACAATGTTGGCTTGGGTTCGAATCACATCAGTATTCAGGCAGCCAAAGTCATCCTGTAGGCCTGCAACTTAACTGTAATTGAAGACAATTTAAATATTGAACTGCCTCTGCGGGAGCCTGATTGCTGGAATGTGGAAGAGTTGGGTGTGTGTGTGTGGGAGGGGCAGCCCATTGTTTAATTTATTATTATTCATCTCCACAGTTTTGGGGGGGGGCTGACTGTCCTCCGCTGCATCAGAAGCTGAAGCCACAGTCCACACAGTTACTCAACATGCTGCTGTAGGAGGTCTAAAAAAAAGAAACGTGAGGGGAGCCAGCATCTGCACGGGGGGGGGCCTCCAGCTGCCTAGCGGGACACCCGCAGCCGCGCTGCAGACACACGACGTCTCGGAGACAAAGGCTCCCAGAGGCCCAGATGTTTGCACCCGGCAGCTCGCCTCTGCTTATGACTCCTCGGGGGAGGGGGGCGGGAGCGTGTTGGGCCAGAATGTCTCGGTATTAAATTTCACGGGCGGGACCACATTTGCCCAAGGACATGCTGAAGGTCACCAGCTGTGAACTATCGCCTATGCGCTTCCTAGGTTAGGCTGTGCATCTCACCCTTTTGCATATCATCTTGCCTCAGAGTATATACTGATATACAAATAAAAATATAGGCATACACATGTATATATCATATTACTCCATAAAGCTCCCAACAGGCACTTTGGCCTTGACTACCAACTCGCTGATCCAGGCTTGACTCATTGCTTTCTGATCCCTCAATTCGCCGTTCCCTAGAGTTAAAGCATTTCAAGACCTTTTCACCCTCTTCCTCACCTCCATCATACAAAACTAATGAAAAAACCAGGAGGTTTTCACCGGCAGCATGATCTCCCGGTCCTGGAATCCCAGACTGTATAAACATCCTCAGAAATACTCCAGAGAAAATCTCACGGCAAGAGGTGAGAGAATGGACAGGCACTATCGGTTGGGTTTGTAGCCTATCCACAGTCTCATGGTGTCTGCAGCAGCCAGCAGGAGCAAGGATAAGGCCACAGTGGATGGGGCCCATAGCTGGTGTGCGGCTACTGACATAGTACAAATTAAGCTCCTTGAGGAGCATCTCAAAGAAGATCTTCTAAGAAACACAATAGACCCCTTTTGAGTTCTAAAGCACATATTGATCTGTGCTGTGTGAATCACTCCAGTATGAGTGCAGATAACTTCATTAGAACCGCAAGGTGGGCATCCGGATTACATGTACTGGCATGTTACTCTATCATTTGTTATTTGATGTGAATTTAGAAGTGGACACTCGTGGAAACTGCAGAAAATGGCACAAAGTGAAAGCTTTGGTGAAAGTATGTTCCATTCAAATTTAAGCTCACGTGGCATAATAGTGAAAATACTGGTTTTCTTTTTTTCCTGTCTGTTAAAAAAAAAATGGCTATTAAAAGGAGGACTGAAATTGGAAAAGATTAATAATACCTTGATAAATCCTGAACTAAGATAAATATAATGTAATAATATTATCCCGCCGAAAACTATTAACTCTGAGACGTCTTTTATTGGGGAACAGAAACAGAAGTGGAAAATTGAACTGCATGTTACGAAGCGGGCGTTGATTACAGTGAAAGCCAGCAGAGAGCCGGCCTGCCGTAGTGTTCGCCGCTCTCTAGAAAGTCTCAAGGTTTTGCAGACTCTTGCAGGGTTTTTTGCGATTTAATTTCTCCTCTTGTCAGATCCCGGCGGATAATCCCTCCTGAGATATGTGAGGTACCTTGGGCAAATGCAATCAGAAATGCTGAAGGAGTCAGTACATGTGTGAGGAAGCACATCAATGCGCTTGGTCTACTGGAACTTTCGCTGGAAGGGAATCTGTGCAGTCACCGCCTTGCACTGAAGATGTGTGCCCGGAACCAGACAGAGATGACAGAGCCGCAAGGCCTGAGCAATCGCTGAGCTGGATATGTGCCTACTGAGCATCTCAATTTAATCCCCCACCATGACATATCTATCCATGACAGTAAGAACTTCACATTGGGTGAACTGTCCAATGACCATGAGCAGCCTGCAGTGATCTTAACAATGGGAGGCACAGGAGACCTGACCTTTAGAGAACCTATCGACAAAATCTGCATGGAGAAACTTCACAGTCTTTTCTGGAAGTGAGTACCTTTGCTAGCGATGTGAAAACATACTTGAGCGCACCTGCATGCCTGTACAGTCACACTCATACTCACTTGCAGAGTTAATAATAATAATATGATTATGACAACAATGGCCCAACTTTACACAATCTGAAAATGCTTGTTAAACAGGTATTTCAGAAAAATCAATGATCTTTGTTGTTTAACTATAATATAACAAGGCGTCTTACCTTTGAAAGGTTTTGAAGCAAAAGTGTTCAGTCAACAGTAAAGCCAGCAGGAGTGTTGAGAGTAGGGGGAAAAAAGAAAATGCATCGTCAGTTGCTTTTATTATTGACTACGAGTACAACAAAACAGTTACAGTGTCTATACACTGGCTTCCTTGTCCTTGGTTCTCTTATTGTACAGATTTTGATAGGCCATTGTGATGTTAATTGCACCTTTTTGCTGCAATTCACTGTACAAACTCGAACTGCACTTGACAGGAGGGAACCTTGACACAATGTACTGCTGGTTTTTTGTAAAATTACATGAGGTCCTCATACCTGAGATTAAATTCCTAAGATTGAGGGTCATGTTGCAACACTAAGTGATCATGTGTGAAATTAACAGGGCCAAAGGAGAGGGTTTGCCTGCATATTTCATTTATTTTCAATGTCTACCAATGGATAGCCACCAATTTCCATTGTCTTTGTACCCATAATGCTGTTAACTACTCTGACACTACCGTTACCCCGGCTCAGAATAAGAGTTCTTTGTTGCTAGAGCCAAAAATATGAAATAGATGAGACAGAAATGAATCTGCACAGTTTAGGGATATATAATTCACCTTCAAATGCACAGAAGAAAAACAGAACTATTGTATGTTGTATTTACAGATGTAGCGAGGAAACGAGGCATATTCATTATAAGCTAATCAAAAAGGTTAATGGAGGCACATCTTTTTTAGAAGTCTGTTGAACTTTTAACTTCGCTGGACTGCAGACAGTTTATAGGAATAATGATGCCCAGAGTCAGACACACATGAATATGCTCGCACTTAAAAACAAAGCATTCAAGCAGCACTGTAAGTTTGATGATTTTTCCCCAAATTGTCTGAAAATTAGCCATTTGGGAATGGTAACCGCTGAAACACATGGATTCATTTATGCAGTTTTACCATGTGAAGACAGGGTGACTTCAAAGAATCAAAGAATGGCCCTTGTGCTTTCATCCCTACGCAACACAGCCTTCCTTAAGTCACTTGGCAGACTGATTTTCACTACATGATTTTACTGTCTAACTTGGGCCGACTTGGAAGTTCGTCAGCGGGGTAAGGATTCAAATCCCAGTTTATGCATTTTAATGTTCACAACAACACATCCAAATCTTTTAATAAAAGGGGTTAACCTTTCATATCATTAATAAATTTAAACCGTATTATTATTTAAGCTGCACTGTAACTAAGAACCTTTTCAGTGGTCCTCAATATATTTAATTACTTGTGATCTTTGTGGAACACAGATACGCATCACCTTCCCCCTGCCTCATTCATCAGAATTCGACCCGACAACCCCTGTTTAATGTGCATTGAAAAAAAAAAATCACAAGTGTAGCTGCATTTTTAAATCCCAGTGGGTCACCCGGAGGAGGCGGCCTGCAGTATGAAAGGCGCTGGCACAGTGCAGCTGAACCACTAATTCGATAAGTGATTCGAAAAGTGGAAGCACTGAACTTCCTGACACCAAAATACGCCAAGCAGAACACAAAATGGACTGATGAATGGAAGAATGAATTAATGGGCAGACATATGGATGGGCGAACTACTTTGTAGCAATGTAGCAATTCAGTACAGCCAAGCAAAGATATTGAAAATATATTAAATGGTTATATTTTCATACCAGTAATGCTTGCTTTATCTACGTTATTTAAACAGTTTCACCTCTTCATTACTGGCAGTGTCAAATATATGAAGTGTGACATATTAAGACTTTTCAATCCAGAACACCAGGACAATTTCGATATATTAGGCTCTCAGTGTCCAGTTTATCAGGTACACCTGCATATTCAGGCAAGCCACTTCCCTCTCCAAATAGTAAATCATGTGGCTGCAATGAAACACAGCTAAGATGTGCGATTTAACTTGGTGTGGTCGTAGAAGCCAGATGTAGTGCTTACAGCATCTCGGAAACAGCCATCTTCCGGGGAGTAACATTATACAGTGTTATGGAAACACGTTGGTAATGAGAAGCCAGAGGAGAATGGCCAGACTCATTCAAACTAACAAAAAGGCCACAAGTGCCAAACCAACGACTTCTCTGTAACAGTGGCGTACAGAACGGTGTCTCTCAACACACAACTCATCTACCCTTGGAGTAGTTCTGGTGGCGATAGTGGGTCCTAAAGGATATTACCAAGCCATGTGGTCACCAACCGCTGGTCTGCTAAATATACCATCACAATTTGGTAGCTCACCAGAGTATTTATTTTATTTTGCAAAAAAGTGTGCTTGCTAGCACGAGGCAGCTGTTGGTATATAGAGGAGCAGGTTCCCTGGCCAACGTCAGTTAAATTTGGCTAGGACACTCTCGTTGCATCTCTTGCAATACTGATATTCTTTTTTATTTTACAGTCTTGTTTTCTTCTTTAATTGGACTATATTTGTTCATTTAATAAAATTGATAGTTCATTTCCCAATTAACATTTGTGTCAAAGAAAAAATCAGCTTTCAAAACACTTCAGCAAAAAAAAAAAAAAAAAAATGTTTTATTTTGTAATTAAATTGTATGGTGGAATAACGGTTTGCATAAAAATTTGGTCATGAAAATCAAACCTGACCTTAACACAAGCATGCGGTAATTGTTCCTTATATACAGCTATACATCTACATAAAAAGTTTTTTCTCTTAGAACAAAAGGCCTGTATGTGAGCACAGGAAAAGAGATTAACTTTAGGAGTGCAGACATAATTTTCACTGGAACAATCTCTCATCCAGCAGACAGAGAGGAATGACCCAGACCAAAGCAATATGACTTCGGAACCCCTCTCAGGAAGGTGACACAGGCGGGAGGATTTGGCTTCTTACAGTGCTAATACAGAGGATCTTTCTCTTGGTTTCTGTTCTAATGAGGTAACCAAAAGGTTCGCAATAAATCAAGAGGCCCGACCGTCAAGCGGCCTCGGTCTACAACCACCCCATTTCAAAAGGCTGCCGTTAACCATCTCTCTACAATAAGACACAGTTAAAAAAAAGAGGGGGAAAAAAGAACTGCAAATGAAGCATTCCAACATTTCTTCAAAGAGCGAACTGATTTTGATGGTGGACCTGACCAAATACATAAAACGTATATGTCGAATAAACTTCCTCCTAGTACCATGAATGGCAAATTATTACCACTTAATGAACGCACATAATCTAGCTTAGAGCACCTCAAAGTACACAGATGATGTTCTGAGTGCAATATACCATCATCTCAATGGTCCTCATCATAGAGATGTAAAAATTATATAAAACTAAAGTCTGGTTTAGTAACAACAAAAAAAATGGCTTGGGTTAGTTCTTCTGGGGAGATTTTGAGGGCATGCATTTTAACGGGACCTGATGTCTGAATGAACTCACCTGTTCCCTACCTACAGGGCTCTTTCCTACACTGCATAACCTCTTTACGAGAGACATTCTGAGTTAGCATTTTCAACAGCTACGACTCGGGTGGATTTACAAACAACAAGGAAGGAATGGCTTACTCGATTTGTCTTCCCAACCGTGTTTCTTAACGACAGCATGTTTAATGTTCGATTTGACAGCTATCCCACCCCCACGTCCATATTGATTAACAACCTAGACCCATACGGCATAAACATGGTAATATACGTCACATGATGTAATGCTACTTTTGGTCATATGAGCAAACGGCTCCCAGATTTCTATGAAAGTAATAAAGATGAATATTGAGCCAGGGGATTAGCAGTCTTAGTTTGAGGTATTCCATAAAAGTTCAACATCTTTTGGCAAGGACTGGAAGATTGCGATAAACATTTTCCAAAACCCAAAATCTCTGTGTAAATGAGCCATGGATCATAGTGAAGCTGGGAAATCTGGCCTGCATTTAATCATGATACGTCTTTTTTTTTTTCCCTGCCTGCCCCCTTACCCCCCACAAGAACCGCGTTTTCTGACAATAATCCAAACTCTCTGAAAACAAAAGAACCCTCTCATTTCTCCTTCTGAATATAAACCCTGTCGATTCTCAAAAACAACGGCAGAGTTCAGCAGGGGGGAAACCGCAAGGCTAAGGAAGCACCAGCCAAACACAGACACTTCACCAGAGTGACTGGGAAGTCAAGTTATTCAAAGACTCCAGTATAAACATTCTTCCCAAACTCATCTGTAGAGGCCATTTAATCGTACGTTCAATGGACGCCAGTGGCATTCGAAAACTCCTGTACAGTTTTGAGAACACCCTACGTTTTACGTAAAGATCCAAAAATATGTGACAAACAGCTCAGTACTATGGTAGACTCAGTTTTATCTGTCTGTAGTGCAGCCCCATGACTGTCGCGTAAACAAACAGCATTTAAAAAACCAACCATAGTAAAACATTAAGAATAAGCTCTGAGGAGTAAAACTGGACACTTTTCATTTGGTCCACATGTGTTTAGTATCACATTTCACAAGTTTTCTGGCTGCCCAGTTGATACTAAGACTGACACTATGCATCAGAACCGCATATTCTGCAGAGAATGAACATTCGTACTTCATGAAGGGTCTGATTGTTGGGGTAATTACTCTGCTCACCCCATTAACAACCAAGGTTAAATAACTATCAAGAGTGACTACTGCTAACTTAAATTCTTTTTTCCAAAATATTTAATCGGGAAAGGATCTTTTTTCTCCTGCGACCTCATCGCCTCAGGTAAAATTTACATAAGTATTCCATGGATTATTAAGCGTGATTAAAATCAGAACATTACTTTGCTGTACTATTACGCTTTGCAATGCGTCCACATTACATTGAAATAAAGAAGCCCAAATCTAAAAGCCAGATCCGACTGAATTTGAAAGAATTCACCAGAAGGAATGGGTCATAAATAAATGCGTAGACTTGTTTTGGTACATCGATACCTTCCATCTTCTAAATAAACATGCATGCACATGCATGCGTGTGCAAGTAGCATGTCCACAGCTGTGAGCCTGGCCTGTAAGATGGTGCGGTAGGCGGAGTCCAAGACCCACACTCCTCTTCTGGCACTACTGATGGATTCGCGCCCATGCACATGCCGCTCACGCTGCGCCGTGGGCCACTACCGTCTAACCTCCGGCTGTGGGCCGACATTCCATTTTATAAAATACCGCATAATCCAATCGTGGGCACCGGCAGGCCATGCGCGCTGATAGCGATTCTCGAGGGGCAACGTGCGTCGGCTTCTGCGATAAACATCAGGAAAGCCCCAGTGTTTTTCTCTCCTCCTCCGGGTCCGGAATTAATCTATCTGCCTCCTGGGAGGTCACTGCAGCCCCTACACTTAGTGCTAGAAGGTGGATGGTGCTAAAACACACCTTTCCTGATAAAAGGTCATGGCATATCAAATTACTCATGACATTTCCATTACAATTTCCTAAACGGAGCCACTGCCAGCTCCCGCGGACCATGACATCATTTATTCACAGCCCCGCTTTCTCTGACCGCTAAGAATTGGAGGGAGGGAGGAAGGGTGCATGTATGGGTTTGGTGCTTTGACGGTGAGATAAATCACGTTGCCGGCCCTTTACCGTTCGGATGATTAACGCCGTGACTGATCACCGAGCTCTGTCTCTGGCTGTGAGCTTCAAAAGAGGAGCTGTCAACTATTCCATACAAAGCCTTATTTATCTATCAGGTCCAGGTGATTCCACATTCGAACATGTCGTGAGATGCTACCTGGAAATCGACTAACTACAAAGCAGCACACTGTGCCTGTGGCGGGTACGAAAGCAAGCTAAGAAAACATGTCTCCTCACAGATCTGGATGCAAGGATGTGGCTGGATACAAATTGGGGGCAAGTCAGAGTTAGGGTTTTGATAAGCTTTTCACAGAGGACTTGGCTTTGAAGAGAAATCCCTGCCGCTCTCCTTCACTGCCCCTGTGTAGGAATGCAAGGCACGCCGATCCCAGTCCTTAATTACACAAAGCTTTAAATCCGCGTTGGCCAGTTGCACAAGATGCTCCGAGGACCTTAATTACGCTACAGGACCTTGAACCACATGCACATTAAGTCTTTAGCACCGGAGTACGCTATTGATTTTGCTGCTACATTTTCCACCAGGCGCCCCAGATCTTTATCGGATATGGCATGACACATCCGAACAGAGGGTGTCTCTTTCAAAAGCCATTCCCATCCTTACTTTTAGGGGTCGTCGTATCACATTGGTATGAAGGGCTAAGCGCTGCTATGGAAAATGGTCCTTCGCTAAGTGTTTGTACACAATGGTGAACATCGACACAATACAATCTGTATCGTCTCAGAAAATCATACTTCTGTGCCCACGCAATCTGAAAGCAATTTAGTCTTTAGAATTCATCTGCGCCACTTCAATGTCTTTTTGCACACCAGACACGATGTCTATAAGTGATATGGCAGACAGCGAGTCACTAAAAAAATGACACAGTGGCAAATATAGCAAATATTAAAACTGAATGTTTCATTAATTTAATTAAACTTCTTAAGTTAACTAATTTTTTTGTTTATTTAACAAAAAAGACAAGCATTATCCTCATGTTCTTCTTAACCTGAGTTTGGTTAAGTTAAAAATTTCATGCAAGGCGATGAAAAATAATGCAATGCTTTTTGCCTTGTATGTGTTTATTATTTATTAAGCTATGTTTAATAGAGGTTTTTTTTGCAAATTTGCTTTTTGAACACCACCCACCTGTACAGTCAACCGGGGATACAAACAGCAACACGGAGCGTAGCAGGAACAGTCACCAAAATCTGACCCTAACTGTTTGTCCCCGTTAGCCTGTTTCCAGGACTCGGTGGGGATACAAAGTATCTCTGCCGCTTTTAGCTTAGCCAAACAATGAAGTGTGAAATGCTGCATGGGTATTTTCAGATTATTTTCTACTGTTTGGCTTGGAAAGCATCTTTCCTCACGCAATCTCATCTGTTGAACTTATTTCTTTCCCTCTCAGAAACTTCTCAAAGTGACGGAAATAGCGCCTGCCGCTTGACACAGGGAGCACCATAATTTAACGCTGTGACTGGGATTTAGGGCCAAAAGGCTGCTTGGAGAAAGAGTCCCGTGGGCTCCCAGTAACTACTCTCCCTAGCCCTCGGAGGTTCAGATGGCCAGGACACGGGGGAGAAAAGATCCAGCCGCTTCCACACGCATTCTTTCAGTTTGCCACATTCAAGCCGCAAACTAAAGAGATGGCGAGTCGAATATGACTAGGCTAACGCTTCTGGGAGTCCCACGTAAAATTGCGAGGTACTTTATTTATTTTCGTTTCATAAAGGCTTAAAGAAGTCAAACTTTTTCATTCCCCCATGGGAGGATACCATGACATCGAACCTCCCCCAGTCCTCCACTCCAACATAAGTCATGCTCGACTCCAGCGACCTCATGGCTACCGAGTGCGTTTCGCAAGGATTTGCAGTGACACCACCAAGGCTGTTGGTAAAAGACAGATTCTATGATATATTCTATCAGTATAAAGTCAGTAAGCTTCCATTATATAATCCATAAAACAATAATAAGAAGACTTTTTTCCAGGTACCCAAGTATACATAAACTGTGCATACTATGTCTGCAACAAACAAGAAGTCATGGCACTCTGTTAACTCCAATACATATATGAGTTACACAGCTACTTAAGTCCTAAATCCGAGATGCAAATATATGCAGGATGATCTGCACATACCAGGGTAGTTAACAAGAAGTTTGATTGTGTCTAGACAGAGTTTAGCAACACTTGCTATCAAGCAGTTGCCTCTAAGAAGCATTTCTCCCTGAGGTCTTGTTGCCAGTCTCTAGACTTTATGAGGCCAGTTGTGTCCTGAATGTGAGTGGATGAGAGATGGATTGGACCAGGGGATCCACCAGCCAGTCGTCATACGGCGCTGGAGAAACAATCATGAGGACTGTGAGCCACAGAGACGGACGTGCATTTCACGACCGTGTCGTCTGGCAAAGGCTTCGCATCGCCGCCACCGCAGGCTGTCCCATCTCGTCACATGTTCCACAGCAAAACCGCGGCCGCGTCTCGCCGACCGTGCCGCAACCCAGAAAGTGTGCACAGCTGCAAAGGCTGGAGTGCAGGAAGCAGAAAAATTCCCGTTAAATAATATTCCTCCTATTAAAGATCAAATAGGCATATTTTATGACCAGGCGCAACGAGGGGGGGATGGGGAAGTCTGGACCAAGTGAACTGTTTGACCCAACTGTACTAAAGCCAAGACTTGGTTCCATCAAAGCGTAGTACAGGGAAGCCTATGCTTCTCACTGTGGAAAAAGAGACATAAGTAATGGACAAAATCTCAACATACGGCACAAGAAGTGTAGGAGATTGGAAGGAAGGGGGGATTTTTTTTCCCTCAATTCCTGTGGGGGCGGCATGGTAGTTCACAGGTAGCTCACTCATGATAGCTCACTTCTGCATCACACCTCAAAGCTTGTGGGCAGGATTCCTGCTCTGTGTGTGTGGGTGTATCTGTTTGTGCGCGTGCGCATGTAGATGATCCCGGTGCTTGCTTGGATATATCAGTGTCCTCCTGCAGTCCAAAAACGTGCACTCAGATCTACTGGTGTCTCTAAATTGCCCTTATTATTTAATGCTTGGTGAATGTGAGCCCTGGAATAAAGTGGCATCCCTGCCTTGCGCACTGTTTCTGAGGCATCAGATAAATGAAATGGAAAATGGATGGGATACTATTTTTGCTGGAGTATAATAGGTTATGGACCAGCAGGTGGACTTTATACACAGACCCCCTTCCCCAGCTAATTTAGCAAAAGCACTGGTGCTTTAGCGTGACTGGTGTTGGCATGACCGTAAGCACTGCCAGTGCACTGCGTAATGCTCCATCGACTTTCATACCATCGCCTCTTTTGAATGTTGTCATTCATCAGCAATGTCCGATATTAGGAGGGCAGTAAAAAGAGGTCCGGTGTGATTGCAACTCTGGAACTCCAGATATATGCATGGTATAGATGGATCAATAGTCCACTGTGAGGAATCTGCTATTAAATACCACTGCAAAAAAAAAATCTATCAGTTCTACTGAAAAAATATTCCCCATATGAAGTTATCAACTATTTCAGCAAAAATGGATTAAGGGTTAATCTTCCGTATTACTAATGGAAAAAAGCTACTGCAAAACAAGGCTTGCAGAATTAAACTATCATTCTGTGTTGAGGTCAATACATATATAATGTTTTTTTAACAATGACAAATGAGACAAGCTTAAACACTCCCAGGCAGGGACGTGACAATCTGTATCATAAGACGACCAACGAAAAAGCACGGATTAGGCAGAGAAAATGCTAGTATACGAGAAGGCTGCTGAATGGAATACAAAAACTGCACCCCGCCACACCTTGGCCGAGGCAAATCCACAAGAGCAACACCTTATCACTAACCTTTCAGACTTAGCATCCCTCTGTCACACTGCATCCCCCTCAGGTGTTTAAAAATGGTCAACTCATTACTATATACTTATAGTTGAGAAGCCCACAAAAGTTACAATTCCTCAATCACCAATTAATCACACAATTTTCAAATTTTATAAAAATGTATCAAGATGTGAACCTTACGGTAATCAACAGCATCACTGATGAGTATCACTAACACCTAAAAAAATAGCCCATATGTATTTTTTAAGGCAGGATTCACTTTGGAAAATGATGGCACTGTTGCCATAACTCATTGGTCACCACATTACAGCTCTTAGCAAAAATCATTTTTAAAAGGAGCTGGAAGGAAGTGTACTGCAGAAAGTGTAAAACAGCAGCTCTATTCTTAATGTTTCGCTTTCCCAATTAAGTGGGGTAAGAGAAATGAAAAAGCGACCGGACACTTCTCCACGTGACTCCCGCGTACGGCAGAGGCGGCAACGCATAGAACAAAAAGGTCTGCTGCTGGCAGACGAGCAGACAATAAATATACAGGAGAAAGAAAATGGAAGCAAAAGCCCAAGAGCAGCCATGTGTCAAGCCGGAGGAAGTTACTGCAGAAATGCGCCTCACATCGGCGCAACGGCCAGAGTGCAAATTCAAACCATGATTACACGCTCGCATTTACACACGTTACACGGTCGGCGTCCTGATTGCGTGTCTTGCCTTCCTTCCATGTTTAATGATTTTGAGCTAAGAAAGGCTTCTTTTTTCCAAAAAAAATAAATGTAACCACTGAAGAGGGAAAATCAATTAAACAGCATTAAAGCTTTTTCCTGACCTTTGTTTTAAGCAGGAGGGAGCAGACTCACTTGATTAGTTTGAACATTTTTATGAAAACCTTTTAATTGGAGACAGAGAAATCCAATGGAAAATGAAAGTTAAACTTTACACCAGAATAAAACAAAACATTCTATCAACTTTGACACAAACATGAATTCAACATGACAATGCATTAAACAACACGGTCTTACCAGTGCACGTGGCAGTATTACAATGTGTTCTTTGTTCGACAAAAACTACATTCTAAATTCTGGATTTGCCCAAAAAACAAACTTAATTCCATGTTCTGTGATAAGAAGACATTATGTGTTTCTGGAAGAGGACGTGATATTAGAAATCCAGAACTCCCACAGGAGTGTGGCTAAGCCATCACCGCAACCCGACGACGACGTTACAAATCGCATTTCATCAATCCCTTAAAATGTTCACAGACGACATGCCTGGAAGTGCTTGATAACTGGGTAACCCAAGCCTTCATAAGAATGCACATTGGAGCATTAGGATACCTGAGGCCGGTTAAATTGAATTTATTTCAGAGTCATACACATCCAGGTGCATATGAGGTGGCCAGTATCAGCCAGGGCAGATCTCTTTAATAACTTCCCCCGCCCAGGAGTCCATTACTTTCTATGATAAAGAGGTTAAGTATGACCTTCTGGCCAACAACTCTGAGTAAGAGCTTGGTCAGAGACCATCAAGAGGGTGCCAGACGTTTTATCTAATTACTGATGCTATATCCCGGCCAGATTCTGTATTTTTCTTAAACGGGCATGCTTTTCATACTATAGATTAGGTATGGGATTAAGAAATGTTCTATTTAAACTTTACTTGGAGGTTTATCTAAGAATCAGCCTTAAGTTAATCAGTAAATCAGAGAGGATTCATATCAAGATGACCAGTAAAACTGCACCTACCAGAATCTGATAAACAGCCTCTCCCCATTTCATGTCATCCTCATTACTAAACTGGGGGCTACCCTGACGGGTAAAACACACAAACGTTACAACGACCCAGCCACATCAATTAAGCGTAAAAACAGCATTATCCCTGTTTTGTTTACTCTCCGACGTGAAATAGAATGACGACAGGACAGCACTGCTCGAATTATTCACAGTATATTTAACGAGTGCTTTCGGGCCTGCTCTGTAGAGCCTCGAAGCCTTGAATCTCTTTTCTTTGTCCGTCATGCCAAGATAGAAAAAGAATAAGAAAAACATATAATTCTTCATATTTCTTTAAATAGAGTAGAGGAGGAAATCCATTAGTAGAGCAGTGCTAACCCGTATGGA
>JAODKE010000040.1:19722289-19739561 GCA_026779605.1 Mormyrus hasselquistii
GGGCTTAAAAAATGAGAGTGACAGGAGTGTAAGGCATTCGCTGGGTCAAGTGGGGGGGCCTCCCTCATCACTGCATGGCCCCGCTCCCAATCCCCACATACACAAGCCCATGCATGACTTGCGTTGATGAAACAGCGTTTAACGGTTAATGGGGAGGCTTTGGCTCGCGCCCATCCATGCGGCGCGGCTCCCCGGCTTAGCCAGGCCCTGCTGCTGGGGAGCCCAAGCCTGCTGCCCACGGAGCAGACTCATATGTCAGCCACCGCTGCGGAAATAAATAAGGCCTCCACTTTCACAAATTAATGGTATTTTCGGGCAGCCGACAAGGGCCGTTATGCCTGTGAGGATGTTCCCCTTGAATGAGGAGGTTTAGGGAGTGCTGACAGCGCTTTGTAGGCTGCCTTTCATGGATCAAAGAGATTAATTGATCCCATTAGAAACGGACAAGTCGGCGAAGAAACAGAAATTACGGCAAGAATGATTTCCTGTGTGTGGTGAACACTTTGCCCTGGCTCATTCCTCAGACAGACAAAACAACTTATAATCAATCAGGGAGGACTTTTCAAAATCAAAATGAATGCCATCTCTATCCTGAAGATTTTAAAATTTTAAAAGAATGGATCTGGAGCCCAGCAATATGGGTTTCTCCAGATGAACTAAACACAACTGAAGTAAGCACAATATTTAAGAGGAGTTTTTTTCCACAAAATTATTTTGTGGGTAGAACAAAAAATGATTGGTTCAGAGAACTATCCAATCAGATTGTAGAGGAGGTGGGTCCAAGCCACAAAAGAAGGCAAGACCAAGACAACTAATTAGTTAGTCCCACCTCCTCTGCTTGCTTGGACCCATACTCAAAACATTTTCGTCTAAGTAAAATTCCCATGAGAAAGATCAGCAGGGCAGTTTGATGAGTTTAACATCACTGAAGATGGTTTAAGGCAGTGTTTCTTAAACTGATCCTCTGGGACCCTCTTACAGTCCATGTGGACTCTCTGGTGGGGAACTGAGAGGGAGCAAAAATGTGAACCATCTGGGGATCTCCATGGTCAGAGTTGAGAAATGCAGGTGTACATTACTGGTTGGACATTTGGACATGCTTAACTGCATACTTATCTCAGCCTGAGAGCTGATTAAGTAACAATAATAATTGATACTTTTATTGATCCCTGTGGGGAAATTGTCTTTTTATGCCTCCCTCAACTTCCTCTTTGTAGAGAAAGCTGTCTGTTAAAGGCAGCCACCTGGTGGAGTGGCTAAGGACCTTAGGATTAAGGACCATACTCAAGGACCCACAGACATGCTGAGGTGGGGTTTGAACCAGTGACCTTCGGATTATAAGCACACAAGCTTAGCCTACTGAGCCACACAGTGCCCCAAAACAACAAGGACATCAGCATTTTGCTGTGAATATAAACAATCAAGCGCCTACATTAATGAGATGCTTCCCATAAACTTTTACAGAAAATGATTATTTTTTCCCCAGAGAAAATTAAAAAATTACTTTTAAGACAGAATATAGCTTGCCTTAGTCTGGTAAAATGACACCTGATTCCTGTAGATTTTTTCATTCCTTTAATTTGATTTTTTTTTTTGGAAAACAATTCATACTATTATTTCTGTAACACAAGCTATCATTTTGATCATTTTGACATCCCCACTGGTCGTGTTACAGAACAAATACTGTTCGACATCACTTGCGGTTTCCCCAAAGTCTACTCTTCATCTTTTGACATGAAAGGGTTACAATGAAAAAAAAAGAAATAAGAAAAATATACAGTGCCATCATTCTATCAGCCACACAGGGAGATTTGGAAGACATGTATTTCATCCGGAAACTCAGGGTTACAATGTGGCTACACATCATACCAGTGAGTGACTGGGCTCATTCTGCAATAAAGAAAAACTTCCCCAGTATCTCTGTATAAAAAAAAACTTAACACCACCAGCAGAAAAAAACCTCTCAAAAGTCACAACTTCAAAACTTCAGTTGTGAGCTAATTTTTTTGTTACCATGGTAACTCAGAGATCTGTCCTGCTACATAAAAAAAAAAAAAAAAAAACTGGCCACACCATTCAAAACATTCTGTTCCAAAACACATGTGCCAAGGGCCATTTGGTGAAAGGGCATCCGCCGCCGTTAATGGCCGCCATAGGCTCCCACCATGGTGTTAACTGGCCCATGACAGCAAGATCCTAACTCACTTATGCGGTTGCCTGATGAGCCCAATGACCTAGTTATGTAATTTCTGCACACTCAACAATCATCAGAACATTTCAGGCCTGATGCACAACAGCATGAACCCTGTAGCTCCAGGAATACGACAAAAACCTGCTCTTCATATGGCCTACTTACACATTGATGCTCTACCTTGGCTTTACCAGTATACCATCAATTCTGCGTCGGGCAGTATTCTGCTATAGCGATAACAGAGTGACCGTTCATATTGTTTTTTTAATCTACGAGCCTATTGCATTTAATGGACCAGGCCATCTCTGTAATTCCTACTAAGGGTGTATTTTTTCTGACAGAAAGTCGATAAATACAGCATTTCCCTTTATCTAAGTAATACAGCAGGGCCTAAATATTTCATTACATGTCACGGCTCTAATCCAGCCTGTATCCAGCCTCTCATCGAAATTAACGTCTGCGGTTTTGCCGAGCCGCGGCGTTCAGAGGTGACGGTATTACAATGCAATTTATCCAATTACCAGCCAGAAATCACATTAGTCTAAAAGTGGCGGCAGGGTGGACGCTGAAACTGCGCCGGCCATTGTTCGGCCTGACCGTTCGCCTCGGGACATTACCATAATCCATTAAGAGACCCGATTCGCCGTCTACTGTCTCTCAAAGCAGCTGTCACCGTCTGGGAGCACAAGTGAAATGCTTAATAACCGGTCCAAGTGGGAGAAAAAACAGTCTTGTTTGTGAAATATGACCGAGGAGCTCTTCCCGTCATCATCATCATCATTATCATCGCCGTCGTCATTGCCTTGACTTATAACCAAGGCCAAACTGCTTGTACAGATGCTCAGTTTTGGGTCTTTCTCTGCCTATGTGTACCATTGTGAACATGCTATATTCTACGGTAATAAGGTCAGTCAAGTGCACCACTAACGTTCAGGCACCTTCTGCACGCGGTATGTGGAGAACAAAGTAACCCAGCCACCTCCTCCTGTCTGTAAACGTGCCATTTGTTTACTTGGCACAAACTGTTATGCGAGTGCTTATGCACACATGGGGGTGTGTGTATATGATGACGTTTTCAGGTGTGTGTGTGTGTGTGTGTGTGCGTTTACGTGTGGGGCTGAAATCTGACATAATATTTTAGCAGACAGAACAAGAGCGATTCTGGGATTTTTATTTTTAAGATGGGGGGCATGAGTGACTATAATTCATACAGAGCAGCTAACCTTATCGTTAGCCAATGATATGTTTTAAATCTGTAAGTGACAGACGAGGGAGCACTCTGGTGGGCAATTACCTTTCAGCTGGGGCCAGTGCCCCAGGGACTCCGCCCCTGTACATGTCCCTAACACAAACAGTTTGCAAATATTCCCATAAACTGCTTTATTCGGTGACTTTTAAGTAAAAAAAAAAATCAATTCAACTATTTATTAGTTTGATTCACGCACCGTCATATATTACTAATGAGAAACGACAAATGTAAGTCCTTCAAAAAGTGTGCTTACATTTATTGGTAAGTATATCAGTCTGTGCATGTTCAGTCATGAGTGTGTCTTTTGTATGTGTGTGTGCGTGTGTGTGTGTGTGTGTGGTCTCCAAGACAGGGCTGCATTCGTTTTTAAGGATCAGCACAGTGCTAATTAACACACATATAAACTTTCTAAGCAGAAGCAGACTTCTCAGAAACAGACGGCGAGCAGGACAGCTACTCCTAGGCAGCCCATAAACAGCCCCTTCCCAACCTTTAATTGAGTTTCAGTGGTACTTTCAGAAGCATGTTTGATAAGCACTGATGGGCCATGTGACAGACAGGCCCAGTATCCATCCCCCCCCCCTTGGGACGGGACAATATGGCAGCGAAACACATCCCACATTTCCCAGATCACGTTCTTCCGGAAGATAGTACTGTACGGCGGCATCTGTGAATCGAGTGCCTACTGGGACTTATCTGATGCTTCTTCACCAATCGCTGCCATGTTTATGGATGTATACAGAAGGAGAGGGAGGGAGAGAGAGAATGCAAGATCGCAGCAGCAGGTGCAACAGAAATAGACTCAAGAACCGCAAACAGGCTCAGGCTGCCCGTTAAGAGCCGACTGGAGCGGGTCCTGTTTCCACAGTTATCGCCTGCGATCTGACTTCCCAGTAAAACCTCACTCTCTTTCATCAATACCTTCATTACCAACTTACATTACATATAATCTACTTTCAAAAGGTTTTTTCATGACAGCCGGTACAGGGAGTCTGAGGATATGGCACGTGAACACAGAACAAAGAAGCGTCTATCAGTCGGCTTGAGCCAGACGCTCAAATCTCTGTGGCTTGCCAGTTAAATGCCTCACTTTTTTGGGAAAAAAACAAGATCAGATACAGGGTAGTTCCATAAAAAATGTCTTTGTTTTAGTGTGCAATTAGGCAAATTTAATTTAACTGGTAATTTATTTTTGGAGAACAGTCTGGGGAAAAATAGTACAAAAAAATGGCACCGTGAGGTGTACTTCAACTAGACGCCATGCCTGACAGGCAGCTGTCCTTTTGAATGAGCAGCGATTGAAGCCTCACAGCTGTGTATTATGTGACGAGGAGAGAAAAAGTAACCCGTAAGATGCGTGTTACACATGTGTGATTCTCACTTTGACTGGTCCCACGTTGGACCACCGTGGACTGACTGGTCTTGGAGAGACAGCCTGGCGAATGGGGGGGATACAGCCAGATGGGGCCCCTTCTGCAGTGCCACACCCAATCCCTAGTGGCCACCCAGTTGGGTTACTGGGCTGGGAGTGGGCTGTTGAGGGGCTGCCAGCATAGAGCACAGCTGCCACCCATTAGCCAGCCTGATTAAAGTCACTTCACATCCAGACGCCCAGCAGCATCCCCAAGATCTCTCCCCCTATTGGACACTGTCAGCCCAAGTGCAGCACCCAATAATCCCCGTTTACAGAGCCTTAATGCAAAATATTCCGGTCAGAACGTCACGCTCCAGAAATGGGCTCTCTGAGATCCGAATGTTGTACTGGACAACAAACTTACACTGAGCAACTAAGCAACCTTTTACCTGTGTTACACATGTTAACAGGGGGGCGGGGTGTGGCTCAGTGGGTCAGGCCTATGTGCCTGTGATGGGTAGGGCGTCGCCCGATCGTGTTTGGTACAGTAGCCCCAGCACTGGACCCTTCAGCAAGGCCTTTAACTCACCGGAAAAAAAAACACCCGGCGCACTCACCCCAATATATCTTATGAAAATGGACAGCAAGATGGGATGCAAAAAAAAAAAAACACATTCCAATGTACCTGTAGTCTTACAAAAGGCAAATAAAGATTTACTTCATTGAAATCAAGGATCCCATTTATGAACGATTAGAAAGGGAGACCTAACCAAAGTAGAGTCCTCATTGTTACGGCTGTGTCAGAGAACTAACAAACACAAACCTTGCATAGCTCAGTAATACAAAAGGAGGATCAGGTCCATATCAAACTACCCTGGCTATCTGCCAAACAAGCAAAATGAGAAAACACACGCTTTGTGCACAGCCAAGATCTCTGCCTTGCATTATGGACTAAAGCTCTCCCATAACAGGCTGACAGGCAGCCCTGCCTGCAGTCCAGACATGTACGGTTGGGCGTAACCGTAATCTGCTTAGAGAGACAGCAACAATTCAATTATAACCAATAGCCAATCCCCAGTGCCACCACGGTCAGTGCAAGCTCACAGCTGGGTATTTTTGCGGTGAGAGAGGGAGGGGGAAGAGCGAACAAGAGAGACTTTATGATCCATGATTACATTACGGATACACAATGCATTTATGAAAGACACGACAGATAATGACACTCAAATAAATAACTGCAGTGGAATTTAAAAAAATTGACATTTAAGCTAAAGCTGAGATATTCGTTTTTCATCACAAAAATAATTAAATGTTTTTCCCCCCTTACCAACAAATAAGTCTCATATTGTCCTCCAGAACCCCATTAAAATGCAAACATCAGAATTCCAGTTATTGCAGTGATAGGACACTCCTGTGATTAGGATTACAAGGCATTGAAAGGCAGCTCATCAATATGTCTGCTTATAGCACTAAGGACTTTGAGGGACAGCAAATATCAAATATCAAAGTTCATGCTGGTTTAATGTAAAATTTCACAATTTTCACAAAGCACACAATTTTTAGCATATATCTATATGCTAAGTTTCAAAAGAGAAATAGATCCTCCGGCCTATGTGCTGGACCACATCTGCCTCGTAATAGGAGGACATGTTAAATTCAGCTCAGATATGTTTCTGCATATTCGATACCCTCTTGTCTAAAAGCCCCTGCGTTCATTTTCATGCAAATTAAGGGAGAGCACAGGACAGCCGGTTAAATCAGGTGTGCGGCCAGCCCTGAGCTGTCTCCTCTTGAGAAAAAGGATGTGAATTATGTTGAAGCAATTAGGCGACGGCTCTATGGAAATACCACTGCATGACGTCAATGTGTGGTCCGGAAATGCCCCTCGTGCCACTGCGAGGCCCGGGGGCTGTTTGTAAACAGCTTGCCCCGGCGTGAGTATGCGCTGGTATCCGCTTCTCACACACACCTCTGGGAGACTTGGGGAAGATTAAAGGCAGATCAGCACCACTCAGATCCCTGAGTCAGCCAGACTCCCGTTTTTAATTTGACCTTTTTTGAAACTAGGCCACGCCTCACCCCGCCAGCCCATGCTCCTTTTAAACTCAGCCTTAGCAGGGCTGTAATTGTGGCTTCTCGCGGTAATTTTGGAGAGAGCTGTGAATGTTACTTTTTTGTATAGGAGGGCTTCAGCAGCACCCTGCCCATGGCCCACTAAAAACCAGGCCGCCTGGATGCCAAGAGGTCTCTGCATGCCTGACCTCCATCTAGGGGGGGCTGTGCCAGGGTGTGGGGGGGGGGGGGGTGTCCTGGAAACGGTCGACATGCCTTCAGGGCGCACGGGCCCTTTCTGGCTCACTGGATGGCGGCCCGATTTAACAGCGCCTCGGTGCGGGGCGACAGATGGTGGGGAGAGTCCTCTGCAGTGACGACGCAGGCAATGGTGCCCACCAAACACCCAGCTGCCCGTGGAAGGGAAAAAAAGAAGGGGGGGGGGGGGGGGGGCCGGGGGACTGCATGAAGGTAGGCAGGCGGCTTGCTGGGAACACAGCTGCTAGATCGGCATCCTACTCTGCGCACGAGGGGCCCCCCAACGCCCCCCGACAAGCAACCGCAAGCAACCGACCCGCGCCTCCGGAAGGGGGGAACCACCCCGCCCCCCCCCCCCCCCCCCATGCTGCCGCCCGCCTCTGGCTCTCCTGACGATTCCGCTATGCTCAAGGAGGGCGGTGTGAAATAAGGCCGATCAAAAGGATCAGGCGCGTGGAGGAGAATGATGCCTCGAGAACCTTCCTCATTCTCAGCACTTCTCAGAGGAGAGTCGGTGAAGAAAAAAAAGTGCTCTTGGCTCAGCCGGGCACTGTAAATAAATCAACAAACGTCCAAGGGCTTTGGAAGCTGCTGCTGTGCTTTAATCAGAAACAATCCATCATTCTCTCTTACGTTTACATTTTTCCAACAATTGAATTAGGGCCGTGGCTCAAAAATGCTTAATGGCCCGCTTACCGCGGTTGTCAGGACAACATTTTAAAGTCACCTTTAGCTTTCACTTTCGAGCAGAAGGAAACACCTGTATAAATTACCCTGCTTAAACGGCTTAATTGTTAACGATAGCTGTTGTTTTAGCTTGTGTTTATTAGGTGCTAAGATTACACACTTGCCGGTGGTGCTGCACCTAGCAGACCGTATCCTACACTGGGGACCGGGGCTCAATCCCTGCGCACTGCATTAGCTGTCTGGAGGAGGAGGATACCCAGAAAACACAAATGATCTCGCCTCCTGTTGTCAGGCAGCTGGGTTCCCATCCCTCTCACTGGTGCATGGCAATGACAAACGGGTGCCTACGGTGCTGTAGGTGGAACGGAGTTCTCCCCAAAGCCTGGTGCATTCCTCTAGAAGGCTCCACAGGGAGCGAGCAGAAGTAGATAGCCAACGGCATGCACGATAGTGGAAGGATGTCCTCCTCTTTAGAACGTGGGCTTCATGCCAATCCGCATTTCAGACCCAATGTAGTTGTAAGCAAAACTCCTAATATTAACTCTCTGTTTTCGCTCATTTTTCAAATTTCCAAAAAGATATGCCCAATCACATAGTTATAATTCATGATGGTAACAGATTACTTAAAGCTGTCATGGTCGGTATACTAAATAAGGATGAAAATATCTATAGTGCATTATAAATGAGAACTTCATAAAGCATTTATAATAAATAATAAACATGGCTATAATGTGTTATGCATTTTTATAAATATTTATAGACATGTTTATAATGCTTTATCAATGCATTATAATGTGTTATGAATGTGCTCATAGATTCTTATAGACACGGCCTCAATGTTGCCTACATAATCTTCAAATTTCAGATTTACAATGCCTCTCACCCATCCATCTTCTAACTGCTTATCCTGGTCAGGGGGTCAAGGGAACATCCTACCATCTTCTCCGAGTTAGCTCAGGCAAGGGAACCATAACACTCTCATGTAATACCTCTCTACCTCGCTTCATTGGCTCCCTATGTTCTATCTCACCCTCTACAATCAGCCAGCTTCGCCTGGTGATCCCTCCACCACAAGAAAGTAATGATCACTCTAGATGTTATTCATTTGCGGTTCCTTTATGGTGGAACAAGCTACTATTTGACATCTGGGCAGCGGAGTTCCGATAATTTTCAAGAAGGGACTCAAAACCTCAACTACCTCAACCAGCTCATTCTACCACCAACACGCCCCTCAGTCTTCATCCACTATTTCATGATTATGGTTTATTAACAACTCTGGATGCTCTCTTTTGCCATTTTATTTGCATCTTACATGAATCAAATCCTTGTGGTATTTTTGATTGGATTAACTTACCCTATGTTGGGTTCTAACAATGTTTTTTTAAAATTCTTGCTCCAACGATAATTTTTTAACCAGCCATTCAGTACCGAAATTAGGCTCCTTGTCAGATGTGTGCTTATGATGCATAATCTTCCTCATTCTTACATCACTTCGGACAAAAGCGTCCACTAAATAAAAAAATGTAATGTAATTTTTCATTTTGTAATCCTTTGTAGCACTTAATGGTCTACATTTGTCCTGCCGAGATAAGTATTGCACCGGCAGAGAGAACACAAACACTTAATTTTGATCGCTATGCGACAGGCTCCACACTCCAACACTGGTCTAATTAAAATGTCAAGAACAAGTAAAAAGCGTTCAAATGACAGAAAACAATGAACTGCCCAGTCAAGCCTTCGTTGCAGATGGACCAGCAAGCAACCAAAGGCATTTTTTTTTTTTTGGAAAGTGCCAGAGGATTCTATTCATGAAGGCCATTCCGGGTGGAGAATGAGGGTTTCACCATGGTGTCAAGCACAGTTGGTGTCCCGACCCCAAAACGACCAGGTAGTTACATGCACAGTGGACCACATTCCCATAGGCACCCTTGCAAAGCTGATGTTCTAACATAGAGGCCGTCATTAGACCGCTGGACTCATCCAGACCAGCACTGCCCTTGAGTGATTGCTGTTGGCTGGCTTGCATGTCACCTCTGCTTCAGCCTCAGGCCTGAGCTCTTTCTGCTGGAGGATTACTGCAGTACAGATACTTTAACTTTCTGCCATAGATACACTGCCACTCCAGCCCTGGAACAACAGCAGTGCACTGCAGATCCTTAAACGGTGTTGCTAAGGCTAATCTTAAACCGGCACTAGACCAATAGTCATTGCTCACAAGTGGACTTTCAAGGTGCAGTTTAAAGGGAGATTAGTTGAGAATTAAAGGTTCTGGATATGAAACAAGGATCTGGGGAGGCACGACAGCTGTAGCTTGCAATCAATTCCCCACTCAAATTCTCCTTCACATCCTCTCAGCACAGAGTTTGCCTCAGCACGAGGTTCTAAATTATTCCCGGGAGTAGAAATATCATCATGTCCAGCTCCTCCTTTGAATAATCTCTCCCTTCTGGTTCTTTGTCCCTTTCTCAGATTCACATTAGATTTTCTAGGGCTGAACACTCATAAGCTGAACACTCATAGGCTGAACACTCACAGGCTTTTCTTTTTTCTCATTGCTGGAAACTTGGAGGAACAACACTGGTTCCTTAACTCACAGATTGTTGCTACCAGGTCCTCTGAAAAATGACACGCCCCAGTATCTGTGGTGACATTCCAGTTTTCAGATGCTTACAGGCCTCACATATAATTTCCACAGTTTGATATGCGCGCCGGACACTTAAATTGGAGCAAGAGTTGAGCCATGAGTTCAGGTCAGCAAGAAACCCACAATGAAATGCAAAGTGTATCCTGAAGGTTTATTCAGCCTTTTACTCTATTCTCCTGCTGATATTTTAGGTCTTTCTGCCCCGGGTGCAAATGAACTGAGACCGTAGGATTGACTTTCCATATTTTAGACAGTCATTCAGAAAGAAATTGGCATACAAGGATATATATAGCTGAGATTACAAATAGCAGTGAGCAGACTTTGTCCCAGTCCCCAAATCCCAAATTTTGGTGTCAGAACTGGACAACACAATCTGAGGGAATAAGACACAGCTGGCGCACTGACGACTCCAAACACTCCATAATCAGGTCCAGATTCAACAGCAGTGAGGTTGAACCCCAGCACTGGTAAAGTTTAATTGGTTTTTAAATCTGTGCCCTTGTCATCTGCAGCAGCTGCTCTATCATGCATTTGGAAGAACAAGCAACTTTCCCTTTGTTTTTTGAAAACCTAAACACCGAACACATGGAACATAGAAGTACATTAAATTAATGAGCATTTAGCTACTACCTTGGCATTAAAGCAAAACCCAATTTAGCAGAACTGGTCCTACCCTAAAATGGCATATGAGGGCTTGTGTGTAAGTAAACAGAATCATCTTCTCAGTTTTTCTTTGCGATTATATTACTGCAATGTTGGAGAAATGCACCAATCAGTTTAACAGGCAAATCTATACCAAACTTAACCAAACTCATAAGATCATGTTGAATATTATTTACCAATAATTGCAAAATATGTGGTTTTTAATGACTTTAAGAATTTCTTACCTTAGAAGGAACACATTGATGTGGAAGAATGTCCATTTTCAGTTCGGGACAAGGGAAGCACAGGAGAAGAACAACACTGGGTTAGAAAGCAGATCTCTTCCATTGATATTAAAACAGCAATTCAGAAATAAGTGGAAAATCAGCGTTCTTTAATGGATTTCAATAATGCCATAATGAAGTACCTTTTGTCCTGATTTTTAATTGTCAGAGAACCTAAATTCATATGTATCTTAGTTGCAATCATTTGCTCATTGCTGAAAACATAGTATTGCAATGAATTGTCATCTTTTAAATCATTTTACGAATAAGTGTCTGAAGCCGCAAGCAGTGAGAAGAGAAACTCATAAAAATCACTGAGTAATGTCTATCCCCCATAGATTAGACAAAAACATTAATATCTGGCCAATTCACACTGCAAGCTCACTGTTATTTATCTCACATAATAACATATCATTTAAAAGACTGTTTTGAATGAATTGCAGTACTCCTAGATTATTCTTCATTGTTTATTGACCATTAAAAAGAAAAAAAACAGATAATCTGTAAGGCACAAGTGAACAGCAAACAGCAGGCTACTTGATATATGATACTTTTAACAGACTTAATTCAGACTCTACCACTTTTCCAATGAAAGCTAAATTTCCTCTGCCTGAAATATTTAATTGGGTGTTTTGTCAATCTTGAACTTTTCAGAAATACAAAGTTGAATCTGAAATACTGTATGTTTGCCAAATCCTAGGTTATGACCATCACCCTCTTCAGTGAGCAGTGGTGGATTGATGGTTAGAGACGCGCATTTGTAATTGAAAAATTGCAGGTTCAAATCTCTGACCAGCAAGGCACCACTGACGTACCCTGAGCAAGGTACCCCCTCCCCCAAGCACTGCTCCCCAGGTGCTGAATTAGCTGCCCCCTCACATATGGGTTAAATGCAGAGAACACATTTCATTGTTGTGTGCTGTGGTGTGTCAACAATGACAATCACTAAATTCTAAAATAGCAAGACACTTATTACTATTGCACACTATTGCATTACAAACACTTTAACTAAAGAACTTTAACCAAGGTCAGCTCATGTTGGGGAGCATGTACGTTGCTGCACCCAACACACAACGAAACACCTTGGGACGCCGATCCAGTCCCCCCCCCCCACCCCACAAAGTGGCCATCTATCTGTCACAACCAGGTGTTATGTGGGCCTCCCCTAAGCCTTGTTCAGCCGCTCAGGTCCTCAGCAATGAGGATCCTGTGAGACAGATAACACTCAAGGAATCATGCCACATGGCCATAGTGCCGTAGCCAACCACTCCCTCACAATGCAGGTAATGTGCTTCATTCAGGACTCCTGGAGCAACCACTTGTTTGACACAAAGTCATCCTCAGGAACCGTGGACCCAGAAATGTCAAATGTCCTACTGGAGGATCAGCCTTAAACAGCCGTTTAAAGTAGCTGGCGCAGTAGGTCACAACTGCAGTGTCATCTGCAAGTACCGTTCCATCATCTGACTGCGACTCTCCGAAGAACTAGATTTGGAGGTACACAATGCTTTGATTCCTCTGTAAGCAGGACGTGGGTTTCTATACCATAGTGGATCATACCATCATACCATAGTATACTTATATGTCATTTACTCACAGATCCCTCTAACAAAAGTCTCTATATCTGCCCTCAAAGCCCTCACAGCTGTCCTTCTCAGTTTCCAGTGCAGACCAAAGTTGCCATCTAGCTGTGCGCTGCGAGTCCTCTTGATAATATCCAGGATGTCCTGATGAAACATCTCCTTCTGGGAACGCAGGCAACACCAGCACAACCCTCATCGACCTTCAAAGTCTTGTCACAAAAGGACACAAACTGCATGCAAACTCATTAGAACAGCCTGATCTTGTAGTCTGGCTAAGTCCAGCCTCATTCTCCTAGTAGGTGGTAGACTACTGGACCTAAGTTGAATCTTCAGAGTAGCAACAAGTCTGTGGTTTCACAAACTGGGCACTTCCGGACACGATGTGGTTCTATAATGATAATAATAATTGAACTTTATTGATCCCTGTGGGGAAATTCTTTTTACGCCTCCCTCAACTTGCTCTTTGTAGAGCAAGCTGTCCGCGAAGCCTCCACTGTCTGCCCACGGGGATGTGATCGATTTCCTTCGCCACACCACCAGTATTGGAGTACCAAGTCCAATGATGCGGCTCAGGGCATTGGAACAAGGATCCAGCGACCCGCAGCCTGCCCTTTTGCAAAGTCAAGGAACATAGAGCCACTTTAACCATGGTGGGCAGACCTGTGGGGACAATCACAATCCTCATAGCCAGCCCTGCCAGGTCACACTGAAGTCACCCATGACCAGAGGAGTCACCTCGTGGGCACCGATTAAGCACTGAGCGAAATTGCGAATAAAAAGTCTCCCTCATCGAGACATCACTCATTGCGGTCAGAGCATTCACTAAGAGAACAGATAAGACACCCAGAGAGTGCCTTAGCCTGAGTCTCATGATATGCTCACTGAAAGGAGTGACATCGGACACCAACAGGAGGAGCTGATCTGCCACGGCAACAGCTACTATATGAGCATGGCAGCCATCAGAGTGACTAGACCAACAACAGATGTACCCACCTACAAAGATCGGGCTACTGCCCGATCTGTGTACCTCAGAGAATGCAACCACTGAAATTCATAGTTTACGAAGCTCCCCCGACAGCATGAGGAAGATGGTTATCTTGCCGGTGAGACAAGACGTTCGATGCGCCAACCCAGATGGGCTGCCTCAGATAGGACCCAAGTGCCACCATGCAGCGGGCGACGCCTCAGCACCACACCTGTTTCGATCCCCAAATAGTCTGACCCCACTGGCCCTCCGGTGGTTTCAACTCTTCCGGGTATGAGGCTCCCAAGGGTTTTCCCCTACCACCTTCATGATGCCTGCAGCCTCCCTGTGGGTGACTGCAGTAGAGGTACTTCCATGGAAAGCAAACAAAAAAAGTGCTGCGTGTTTTGTTGGAGCTGTGTGAAGTTTGTACAGTGGTTGGAGTCCCAATCCCACCACCAAGCCACAAATTATTCCCCTGAAGTGGAGGACCAACTGCAGGGCAGATGCAGTTTAACGTTAAGCCCTGGGGACACATTTTAACCAAGGCATATTTTAATTCTGATAATGCAACAGTGAAAGAGATGCCCTAAAAAGAGGGTAAATTGAACAGGAGAACTTTTGGAAGTTTGACTTACTATGGCGTTTGAACTTCCGATATAGAAGACGGAGTGCGATTCTATTTGCTAGTAATTAAATTTGTACTGGGTTATAGGATTAATACTATCTGAGGTTACATCTCATCCTTTCAGATCTGAGGGGGGTGTCATATCGTAATCAGTGGTGCAAACAAGAAAACATTATTAAATTATGTGCCCCAGTCGTCACTAATTTTCAGCAATGAAGACTAGAGAATGTGACCAGCTCTTAGTAATGAGCCTGTTTCCTTGCAGAGGTCTAAGCTAACATCCGTGTCATTATGGTGGAAAACATGAATAATGCATTTGCACTTTTATTAAAATGAGGGGGCACTGAAGTATGTTTGCAGGCTTGTTCTCTTGTTTATAGATTAATCTGTGAGAACGTTTCAATAACAGATCAGACAGGGACCACAGGAAACAGGGTTTCTTACTTCAAGCAGGAAGGTGTGATGAATCGTGAATACGGAGCTAGCGGCTAATGCCTTTGGGCCACAGACTGAAATCTAACGCGCAACTTTTGTTCAAACTGCTAAATACAAAAAATAAGGAAGAGATAAAGAAAAATAAAATAGAGAACATAATAATACCAGAAACGTCTGAGAAAGAATTACGCCCAGTGGTTGTAAATCATCGCCATCGCAGTTGTCAATCACTATGTCAATAGTTTCTGGGCTAAAAAGCCAAGTGTTCTGTGGGAATTCACAATCAAATTCGGTCCCTTTCTGACCCACAGCCCTTTCATGGCTGTCGCTTTGATCCAAGGCGTAATGAGACATAAGGAGAGGTGAGGAGTACCCACTACTGATAAATTCACAGCTGGCAACCAGATGCAAGTAAAGGCGTCGTATGGACCTACAACGGCCATAACTGTCTGTCGTGGAGCTCACCGATCGTTATCATTCGTTGAAAATGGGGGGGGGGGGCATCTCAAAGCTAGCAGACAATCGGTGCCTGACAATGGACTCGTCCCGCCATCATTTCTCTGCACACTTCTCATCGTTCCTAAATGCTTCTCTTTTCACTCACTTCCACTTCTTGGCTAACTTACGATAAAGGGGCCGAGTGTTGGGACAAGAATGGCTGCTTAAGTAACTTAACGGGGACTTCTGTCACATTTCCGAAGTTCTCGTAGCCCCTGAACCCCTGGCTATACTGCACTGTGGGTCTTTTCAATATGCAATCACAGTTGGAAAAGAACCACGGTCTTACTTGCATTATAGAATCCCATTCTACCAAGATAACAGATGATGTTATTTGAGGGGTGCTTTCAGTAAACACTGATATTTGGTCTTGGACTGTAAAGGGATCCCCATTAGGAAATTACATTAAGTTAAAGGAGACCAGGAGATGGGAAGGGGGTAGGAATTTGTTTGCTGTTTCTTTTTATGGTGTTATAATAAAATGACTTGCGTAGGTCTGATAAATCATGTAGCCAGAAAAATGCCCCTCTCAAAATTATTGAATAGCAAAAATAAATATAGTTTTTAAAAGGACAAATGCCTCAGTATATGTCACTAAGGGGATAGGATTCGCAAAAGCCGTATCAAACATTCAATGCAAACCTTCAAATAGTTTTCAGACTAACAAGTCTTCTGTAATACCCTACACACTCTTGCACATAACTTAAATTAATTGATTTTTCAATTCCAGTAATGAGTGTTGACTATTATTGCTAGACAGCCTTAATTGCTAATAAAAGAACTAAATGCTATTAAATTAGCGAACTTGCAAAATATTAGCCACCTGCTCGATAATAAGGATAATATGGCTCAGTTTAAAATGACGCTTATGATTCAAGTGATTAAAATAAGTAAAAGCAGTCTGGTGAAGAATTTTTCCCCAGGATGGATGGTTGACTTCATCTTTCTTAAAAACCAGGGCCGCATGATTCGGTAGTGTCTGTGCTACACTCCCAAGGTCCAGGTCGGATACTGAGAACCTCCCCCCAGAGGCGTTAAGAACACCCGTCCCCACACATTCATGTGTCCACTAGACCCTAAACCCCAAGGAGGCACCCCTCTGTTCTCCCTGAACTTACTGATGGGACTTGAATATGGCTCCCAGGGAAAAGCTGTTTGTTCAAATGTATGCATTTACTTTTTTTGGACTGGAACGGTTTCCGTTGGACACAGGTGCATGGCACTGGATGTGTGGGCCATTTCATTAAAAACTGGAAGAAAATGTTTTTACGAATGCAATGTTTATGGAAATCGCCCGCAATTTGATACGAAATTTGATATGCTAAACGACCTAAATCCTTCTGCTGGCGACGCCCTCATATATAGCCCCACCCACAAGTCCCTACCCCCCTCACACCCACCCTGTGCGTCCTGCCAGGACAGAATCTGCCAGCAATGTCAGCCACTGGTGCTGTACTACAGGTGTAACGAGGCAGTACCCATAGAAGGCAGTCAGGCAGAAAGAGAGGACATTGTCCTTCCCTTCGTCTCGCGCCACTGCTTGGGTGGCGGGGGGGATGATGATACCTGGGGGCTTTCCGGCAGTATTTGCCAGGCTGCAGCCTCCGCCCAGGTCTCTCCTCCAACACCACATGCCAGGAGGGAAGAGTTAACATCTCTAAATCTTCTTAAAAAAGCCCCCCATGAGGACAGCGAAATAAATAAATAAGTAAAAAAATAAGTAATTAAATAAAGGTAGCTGATTATGAGAAAGACCTTGGTGTGTATGTTGATGCTTCCATGTCTCATTCTCGCCAGTGTGGG
>JAODKE010000040.1:19739661-19787608 GCA_026779605.1 Mormyrus hasselquistii
TGTAGTCAGAGTATGGAATAGTCTTCCTGATAACGTAGTGCAAGCTGAATCCTTGGGTTCCTTTAAATCAGAGCTAGTTAAGATTTTAACAAATCTGAGCTATTAGTTAGGTTCTCCCCAAGCGAGCTTGATGGGCCGAATAGCCTCCTCTCGTTTGTACAGTTCTTATGTTCTTAAACAAACAAATGCATGAATGAATAAAGACATACGCCTGTCAAGACACATCCAGCACAAGCAAATGAACAAGAACACTCTCCAAAAAGGGGCAGACAATGACTCACTTGCTCCTGCTGTCCATCATTTCCCTCCATTATGGGAGGTGGTAAGAAGGTTCCGCAAAGGTGAAAGTGTTCAAACAAACACTATTAAGCTACAGCGAGGAACGAATCTCGCCGTGTGATAAGGTAAACCCAGGGAGAAAAGGGAGATGTCGCATCCGTATCCTGTCATCACAGGACCTGGAAGGATCCCTGACTGATTACCACTCATCCAACCTGCCAGATCATTAATTCAGACGAGCTGTTTCCTCTTGAAACAACATGCTGCCCCATTTAGAAAACAGAAAAGCGAGGATGCTGGGGTGGTAGGGGTGGGATGAAGAGGGTTTTTTTAAAGCATCGTCATTTCCATGGGAAGCCTGGGTTTTCACTCTGGCAGTGGAAAAGAATAAATTTTGCAAAGGCAAGAAATGAATTTCCAAGACAGATTTTTTGCTTTTTATAAACTAGCCACATTTATGGCATTGTGATGTCAACCCGGCAGAATTTTGTGCCGTGGAAAAATTACCCACAGCAACTGCTCCAGTTAAACATATCAGAGGGTTCCCGAAATTCAGAACAAACCGGCAATTTATCATTTGCGTGCAGTGAAACTGCCTCTGATGTTCAATAAGAACTTGAACTGCACAGTTGGGACAAGTAACAACATCCACAAGGACCCACCTCTTAGGTATGGGCGCTCTGATCAGTGTCTCACTGCACAATGAACACATAAACATTTATTTACTGTTATTTATTGAGAAAATGCTATTGTCCAGAGTGACAAATGAGCAAAGCAGATCACATCACACAGTACATCCTTAGATGGATTTAGTGCAACTCTTTGCCAGGAAGGGCACCACAAAATTAGATGTTTTTCCAAGGAAATATGATGGGGGAAACAGCTTGGAGGGGGCACTGCAATCTTGCATGAAAGATGCGCACATGTGACCTTCACAGCGATGTCTCTGACCGGCAGGAATCATTTAAGGGACGGTTGCAGGCGCCAAGTGTCACCCCCACCCCCAGCACAATGCATGATATCCCCAGGGCTAGAAGAAACAAGCATTGTGAAGTGTGTGCGAAGCTCATTAAAAAGCATCCTCACCTACTCCCCCATTGTGGAAAATCAGCATCCGCTAAGTTATTTCAAGTCAACCTAAGTCGTTCTACACCTTATAAGCCTGGTACTGCACTGCATGACATGAAAAAACATTTCCATATTTCACATTTAAGCTTAATAAAGAGGTCATAAAGTATGACAGGAGAAATGCTACTAGGGGCTATGGGGGGAAAAAAAGCATCATCCTGGTGAGCTTTAGGACACGTTCTTTGCGGATGAAAATTCCGAGCCCGGTCTCACCAATGGGTCCTGACAAGGTCTAATCGTCACACGGATGCAGAATCCAAAATTAGCTCCCAGAAAAGTGAGATGTAACCCATAAAAAAAGAGAAGGAATGCAGATGATCTTATGAGGAGCGATGCTGCGGAATCGCAGGTACAGCTGTCAGCTCGCACCTCCGGAGCGGGTGTGGTGGTTCCTTGCTAATTCACTCTTGAAATAGCTGCAGCCGCGGGCTGGTTGTCCCGAATCACAGCGAGCTCAGGGGAGCTGCACAACTTAGCGCCGAATAGAAACAAGTGTTTTCTGAGGAGTGCGTTTTCATACAAAAGACGGCACTCCAACCTCACAGCCGCTTTAAGTCTGCAATGCTGCTGACAAACCTTTAGTAGCACGAGCCCAGGAGTGTGAACAGCTTAGTATCAAACAACAATACTGACAACATGTACTTCCTGGGAGGGATGATTCTAAGATTTAACATGGGGGCATAATTAACACAGAGGAGCCAACGTTACCATTAGCCAATGGCATGTTTTGAAGTGATGAATGACAGGGGAGGCGGCACTCTGGGAGCCCCCTGTGGCCACCCCTGTATATACCCAAGCTTTCAGCCTTAAGCGTATTGCCCTCTCTGTCGTTTTGTGGTTGTTAGTGGCACAAACACCTGGTATATGGTCGATCAGCTGTCGAAATGTAAAATGAAAGCCAGATTTCAGAAACAGAGACCTCAATGAACAACAGCCAAATTCCTGGATTAGTATTAAAACCAAACCTGGTGGGTAAGCACACTGTGCATACCTCCGGCTCAATCAAAGACAGGCATATTAAAATACATATGGCTAAAGTGCTGACGTCTGTTTATATTAGAAAAGCTGCCCTTTCACAGCAGCAGCCCAGGACACTCAAGTCACAATCCAGTACCATCCATACATGATTCCATCTTCCAATCAAGTGCCATACCATGAAAGCATATCACCATAGAAACTGGGCAAAGATATGGGAACTTTGGGCTATGGCAGTTCCCTGTGCCAAAACTGTGTGAATCAGCGATGCAGCTCGAATCCGGATGTTAGAGGGGGAGGGGGTTAGACCAAAAAATGGCTAATCTTTTCTTATTTAGTTACTTTTCCTGCATGGGACATCTCCAAACCGCTCTTGTTGGTCTCGCTGAATTGAAAGAGCCTCCTTTTGTCACAGCTGCTCAAAGCCCCCTGCAACATTAATAATTTATGAAGTCTGGAAGCCAACTGAAAGTCAAAGTGTGCCAGATTGGGGAGTCATGCACAGTCCACTCCATATCAAATTCTGAAATGATTCTTTCTTAGACATGAACTGTGGAGCCAACGTCAGATCTGCAAAGAAAGAAGTCCTTCAGACTCACAATATTCCACCTAATTAATTTCAGTTTAAACATAAAACCTGCAAATTCATACTTGCAACGTCAGTGATCAATCCAAAACTGGATGCAGGCATCCTTTCAAACCTATGGCTTTCTTCCCTCCAAGGAGCTCTGTAAAATTGATTGCCTGCTCTTTACTGCGCTTTTACTGTGACAGACATCTCCATTAATCCAAACATCGGGCCAATGGATGCCCATTAGGTAGCCATGCTAATCCCACCCTTAAGCATCTTGGAGATTATGGAAACTCAATTACTTTTATCAGTTTGTCAGTATATTTCACCCCTCAACTGTTGCGCAGAAAACCATTTTTGCCTCAGACTTCTATGTGCCAAATGAAGACAGTGTTGTGGGCATTATTTAATTTGCCTTTAAATGAAATTGTGACCATCTTTGTTGCCTTTAAACTGCTGTATGTAGTCTGCTTTGAGTCATGCTGTGAGGTAACAAAATATTTTGTATCTGGTTAAGTTTTGCATCAGACGTTAGTTGGTTGAGAATTTAGTCAGCTAACAAGCTTTAGATACCAGATGGAATTTTGAAGCTGCTGACATTTGTACAAAATTGTGCACTTGCTGCTGGTCACTCATTAAAACCTCAGCCCAGTTCTCCCAAGTTGGACTTTGGAATGCGTGTGATGTCTTACCCACCTCCCGCGTGTTTCACTTGGGACAAAAGTGTCTGCTAATGATCAAATATAAATATTCTATGATTAGACTTCATATTTTATCATGCTGCACAGTGTCTTTGGTTTAGTCAGTTGATCTGTAAGAAACTGGACCTGCTGAACCAGAGGCCAATCATTTTTATGCCAACATGTCTTATCTTCCATAGGCTGAAAAGCATAAACCATCCAACCACAGATTGAAACTCAAAGCTTGGGCAACAAATCCATCACTGCAAACTTAAACTGAGGGGGGAGGGGGGGACTTAAAAAACAGACCATAGCTGTTAAAAATCTATGTTTATATTTCATCCATGAGTAGTTTTCACAATTTGATGCATCAAAGCTTTAGTGCCCAGCTCAAAATTTGCTTGCGTGATAGTGGAAGCCCAGGTTTGCAGGTGACCGTCATGGTGAGATAGACGTGTTGCTTCACCAGGGACCTTCACGGGTCCAACATGCTTCTTCGGAGCTTATTTCACTTCCTATTAAAGAACCTCAGCCTTTTTGTCCGTGACAGTACAATCTGCGTGCATGTCTATGTGCACGTATGTAGAAACAGCATTACAAATGAAAACAAACAAATGCATTTTAAAATTTTCCAAATATTTGAAGTGCAAAATGAAACCCGTTTCATCGATAGATGAAAGCAAATATAAGATTCTTCTTCTCAGTGGTTTGTTTTGCCAAGGATCTTGTCTTACAGAAACATAATTAATGTAAACAACTGGGAAATACAGAGTTTCAAGCAAAGGCTGCACAGGCCCAAGACGCCATTGGCATGCCGACAAAAAATGCCAAAGGTTTTCACCATCTTGAAAACCGTCTTCCTGTATTGTTCCATATCCTGTGCAATTAATCCTAAATCTTTTTTTTCTTCATTTTTCCTGAACAAAGAGTTTTGCGTTTTTTTGGCACCCAAATCTCACTTCCCCTCAGTCAACTGGGAGATGTTTTCAGTGATACATATCAGTCAGCTGTCACATAACAAAGAGAGTGATATCGGTCATGAAGTATGAGAGTGCCACCTCCCCAGTACAGCTGTCAAATTTAACCGTCAATTACTTTAAAGTTGCCCAGTTTATGACCCCCATTTTAAGATTTTGTTCCTACAAACACTCTGGTGTCTCTGGCAGCCACAGGCAGGCTAGCAGTAGTTGGCCACCATGATGCCCAGTGTTTCATTTAACTCATCAGGCAGTAACTGCTGTTCAGCACAATATTGGCATTGCTTATCTGTGCGTCTCATAACTTCCCATTAACAAATTCTATAAGTTCGCAGAGTTCAAAAGAGGATTGTAAAGGGGAAAACTGACCCCAAATAATGGCAGGGAAAATGCTGAAAGAACAGAGTCTTTATCAGTGAAATGATCTGTTTGCACTGGTTAATAAATGACTGATCATAAGGAACAAATAAAATGCATTCTGTTAAAAATGGCTGCAGAATGATCCCCCCCCCCCCCCCCCAAAAAAAAAACAGAAGTCATCCTCTCTTTTTGGGTTCTGCTTGATAAGCTGAAAAAATTGCTTGAAAAAAATACTGCAATACTCGGTCTTAGACGTGGCCTCCTCTGTCTTGTGACTTCTTTCTAAATCCCTTCATCTCTGTCTCCAGCTTTAAGCCCTTCAAACTATCCCTCTGGTAATCAAGACTCCTATTGCCTTCTGGCTTATCTCTCCTAAACGCTCTCCAGTGCCATCCACTTCTTCCGGCGTAGTTTCTCCTTGATAGTCCACACCTCAATGTCGGCTTCCTTTAATGGTGGAGAGACCTTCAGGCCCACAAAGTAAGCAATTACTGAAAGCTTGCCAAGCAGACAAATGGGCAGGGAAATAAAAAATGATCTGGCCATGCTCCTATCAACACAAATGCTTTAGGACTGACAAGAGGTCACTTGGATCTGCCTTGGCCATAATTAATTCTTGTCCATGTTTTTGTATCTCTTCACACAGTAAGGAGTAAGTTGCTGCTTTGGACGGGCCTGCCATTCATATCTGCTTCAGTTGTTGCCCCCCCCCCCCCCTTGGGTTATTGTCAAACGAAAAACGAATACACCGCTGAATGCCGGGTAGTGAAACGTGCTACCGATTTTACGATAAAACGTGAATCTGTTTTTTTTTTTTTTTGGCAGCAAAGAAAATTTGTCTGTGATTTGATAACATTTCCCCTCCACTTTGAAAACTTGCAGCTAAGAAATGCAATCAATTGTTCCAATCGGTCTCCTTTGTACTTATATCCAGGGTATATAATAACAGACAAAAATAAAAATCAATGAAGGTTTCCAGATGCCGAGGCTACACCTGAGAGTGAGAAACCCAAGTGGCAAAACACTTCCACATCAAAGAGCTCCTTTTATTCTAATCATCAAGTCATTATGAGCATTCATGAGACGATCAATCAAAAATATGGACATGGCTGTCTCTTCTGCTCTACATGCCAGAAAATTTGAAGCTTAACAAACCAGGCCTCTTCAGATTCCTGACAGGGAAGGAGCCCCAATCAACGCTGGTGACTGACGCTGATTTTCTTTGAGCTTCTAAATAAATGATAATGGATGCATAGCAGTGAAAGTATGCCATCACCTCCCAACAGCTTCAACGACACACCAATTGAAATGAAAGCCAACTCCAAAATGCAGGGCCAGTATGCTATCAGTGACTGAAATGAGACCTGAGCAACTTACTTAGTGCCTTCAAGACTCACTGCAAACAGCGAAATAAATGAGGCAGGGCCAACACATTAAGTGACATGACTTAATGCTTTTCCTTATTAAGCTTTGCAAATTAAGCCCTTGGTTGAAGTATCTCTTCTTTGGAGATACTGGGTTTAAATTTTTAATACGTTTCAGGAGTCTCCACCAGTAATGCTGATGCCCTTAACCTGGGGATATTTTAAGGAGCTGCGAGGTTTAACACTTGTTATTTATTTATCCTGAGAGTGGGCAGTCTCTTGCTCCAAGTGTTCAAACTAAAGTGCATTTCTCTCTGCATGTTATTGTGGTTGGTAAGCAAAACTGAACAATGGAGAGCAGAAATAAAAAAACATTATCAAGCCCAAAAATTTAAAGATTTTTTGTCATCCTTTGCAGAAAACCAAAGCTGGAACAGCGTTATAGTCCTCCCATGGCAACAGAAAATGGATTATCAATATGCAATACAAGCAATACATTTTATTATTTAAAATAGTATTGGTGATTCCTTTTCTGCTGGTCAAGTTTTGTGGCTATAGTCTCGGCCTACAGCGTTAATGAATTAAATTGTTCACCAGCAATCTCGCACTAGTGGGATCGAGCAGATCCTAAGCTGCGTTTCAAAACATTCTAACATGGGAAACACTACAAATTCAGAGCAGTAAATGCGTGTGAAATCTAACAGCGATTTAATATCCTGGCCCTTTTTGATTCGTGACCAACAGAAAGGAAGGGAGGATTCACATCATATACAGTGAGCATTCTTGCATTACCATCCCAGACCATCGACCCAGTTTCCAGGTCAACCACGTGCAGGAAAATGAATACATTTTACATCACCTGGACTAAGTTGTATCAAGGACAAAGCAGGTACAAGTCAGAAACAGTTTACTGCTTTATTTGCTATGGTTAGAAAGCCAAAATGATTCTGTACTGCAGGCCTACACTATGCACAGACGTCAAAAGTAACACTATTCCATGGTTGACTAGACACACAACTATAAATGTACAACATTCTGCCACCATGCATCCAATTTATTAAATTTGGCTTCAGAATTTACTCTCTGGGGGTGACATGGTGGTTTATCCAATAGGATAAAGTGGGTTAGAGAATGAATGAATGAATTTACTCTCTTGCCACATTATTTTATGTAAAGAAACATATAGACCATACAGCTTAATAGTGCGAAACTATTCAGCAGTACATTTTACTTGTAGCTATCCTGGTCCAGCTCGAAGTTGCACTTCAAAGACTCAAAACGCTGATTCTGCTGCAAGTCCAAGTCGTTATGCTGCTGTGCTACCTGCCGACCTCAAAAAGAGCTTAGCATTACCTGCTACTTCACTCAGCTAAGTGCTAAACGTCCCGATAAAGAGCTTAGGAAAATCTTGCATTATAGATGCATTAGTTTTGTTCTTTGGTCAAAAAAAGTAAAATACAACCACTTTCAGAATTAGGAACAAAATGTCGAGCTGTCCAAAATCCATATGATGCACCAGGGGACAGCAGAAAAAAGAAGAAGCAAAAAATGCAGCTTAAAATTCATTGACTGTCACTTGTTCTTAGTGTCCTTGCAGGCATTTTCATGCAATGTGTTGCAAAGGGTAGAGTATCAGTGGAGTTTGGGTAAAATTTATGCTCCCCAAATTTACTCTTAACAGTTGGGGAGTTCCAGTTGCCTCCCGGAGCACAAGACTGTAAAGTTGTAGAAGACTCTGAGCAAGGTAGACAGCGCTGGATCGGTAATTATAACCGCAGAGGACTAATCTTCAACAGTGACCTCTTTAAAAATAGATGTCTGCAGTAGTTCCTGACAACTTAAGAATCCCAGAGAACCCTCCTTCGGCAGCCTTGTGTAAAAGTTGTGCAGTAGGGTCCCGGTGAGGGTTTCAATTGCGAGAGGGCATGCCTCCCAGCTCACGTATCTCACCATCAGCCTCACTGGGATCTGAGTAGGTAGGCATGGTGCCAAAGGGTGAGCAGTTCACCTTGGGGCCCCAGTAGTACTGAGTTCAGACACGGTGTTTTGCTGTGGTGAGGAGGAAGTTCAGGTCAGCTCAATGAGCCGTACGAGTGCCCCCTCCCCCAACAGCCCACAACCACCCATGGCATCTCGCCACTAGCTTAAAAAGGGCATTAACACACTCCATGTGGCGATAAAGTGCATCATTTGTGCCTTTTCAGAATGGGGAAGCTGAAGAATGTACAAGAAACCCTTTTTTATTGCTCTCACCTGTAGTTCCACTAGACAGTGCACTCAGCACTTTGTGGTGGCTTGTCAACCGCACCGACATGACTCATGGAGGTAAGCAATAAGGTACAGCCATCTCTGTCAGCATGGTCTGATAACTGCATTGTAAGCCATTATGCCGGGCATCCATCATATACATCACAGGGTGATCTCTGCATCCTTGCCATAGAGCTGGTAAGATAGTAGCTCCCCTCACTTGCGACTGTCCTGTCACAACTGTCCTGATGCTTGGAAAAATTTCCCACCCCTTTTGCTGCCCTGGGCTTGCACCGTCTGCCTGTGGTCATCTCAGTTTGTCATTCCGTTCATATTCCTGCCCAGAAAGCCACCGTGAGCATCATGCCTTATTGCCTAATCCCAATGTAGTCTTCCTCTAGCAATGCATCAATCCATCACCCGCCCTGACCACAAGGGCGTCAATGAACACTGATTGTGTTCCATGCACAGATGTTCCCGCTCATCAAATTCCGTCTTGTCGCACACACAAGCTGTTTCAAGCCATCCCAGAGTAATCTATAGTTTCATTTCCACCCATCTATAAATGAAAGACTCAATCAGTTCTGAATCCCTGAAATGTCCCGAATGCTTTCGTTGGATGTGTTTTAAAGTAATTTAAGCAGTGGCACATATTTCAGTACACAAAATCAATCCTTCCATTTCATCAAATGGAAAAAAGCACTCCATTTGTAAAAACCCTCAGCTCCTATAGATTTATTGGTAAGGCTTCAGCTGAGGGGCAGCCCCTCCCTCCACTCTGTCACACTTAATGGTAAGTCTGCCTACTATTTTTTGTCGTTTTGCCTTAAACATGGCCTGATAACGGAAGACCGCCTCAATCCACTGTTTACAGTGAGATCGACGCTGACTGAATTTTGTGACGCAGAATAATTTATCAAAGTGTACAAGAAACACAGTTGAGCCTGTGAAGTACTAGACAGCTTTTTTCCCCTCACTGACTCTCTATTAACACCTCAACAGTGATTTCCCCTGTGATTAATTCAACTAAAATTACTTTTTAAAAATTCAGTATCCATCAGATCTGACCTACAATACTAATATTACAGGCAGAAATGCGTAATGTCTTTAAAGGTCCCCAAAAACTTGTAGTTGGCCAATACTCAAAATTTGCAATATTGGAGCCATTTTGCAGAGCACACAAATAAGTAACCTTGGCAAAAACTCTGAACATATATAGTGGTACCTTGGTACACAAACTTAATTTGTTCCAGAAGGCTGGTTGAGTTACAATTCAGTTCAGGTCCAGGTCTAATTTCCCCATAAGAAATAATTTAAATGAATTCAATCCATTCCAGATTGCCAAATGATTGCCTATTTAAACATATCAATCTATTGATAAAAAGCATATACAATCAATATAAAACTAATACACAAATGAAAAGCACAGATACAAAAGCAAAAAACGACCTTCAAGTCTCACTATAATTTCCTTTTGAGGTTCTATAGTTACTGTCACTACTTTCCTCTTTGGTTTGCTGCTATCACTGCACCATGATTACTGTATCACTACATGTACTGTAGATAAAGTCTGCACGTCAAACTTGATCGAAAGGTACTGCCACACGAGACAGAACAATCCACAGGCATAAGCATCCCAGTAGGTCCATTTGCCTTTGTGTCAGCCCATCAGAGACACATCTAGACCCATACAAATCTTGGCACGTCTGTTTGTTTTGTTATGTTCCAAGTTTTCAGTCAAGGCGGAGCAAGATTTTTCTCAACTGACCCGAATTGGTAGAGTTCAACACATCTCAACCCATAGAGGTTTTAGCATGAACGGTCAAGTTCTAAGATTTTGGTCGAGGTACAAGTCGAAAAAAAATCGACAGACCTGTTCAATATCCAAGTTGGTCTAGTTAAGAGGCATTCGAGTTCCAAAGTTCTACTGTAATTCAAATCTAGTTTTGCTCCAGTACACAAAACACCAAATAGCACTTCAACCCTGCTGTTCTGTACTTCTGGGGGCAAACGTTGTCAGTTTGTGTTTGGAAAGACACCATCAGTGGAGCAATTAAAAGAAGTGGAAGCTATAGGGGCACAAGACCAAAACTCCAGCACTTTTCTTCCTCTGGTGTCTGGCTGTGGTCTCGTCAGCAGCTGCAACAAGGCTGCGCTGTGCTCTTGCCTCGTAGTACTTCTCAATAAAGCCCTTGTCGTCTTCATTCTCAAAAGCAGGCCTGTTTCCATCTCACTTCACTGCCACAGACATCTCCAGCGAATGATTAAGTGACGTCAAGAGGCAAAGTCCTTCCAAATAGACAAAAATGGCTAAAGAAAAAAATCGAACGGAGCACTTCTAGCAAGGTGGCCGTGAACTTTGCCAGCGACATTTCCCAGCACACACTCACAGGTCTTTACTTTCCGTCAGCTTAATCCGTTTCACACTCTTCCGTCTGATTAACATTTGAACATCCATCGCAATTCAATAACATATCTCAGCTTTCAATGTCTTAAAGAACATGTCTTAATGAATACAGAGGAAGGCTTGTGCTTTGGAATTCTGTCTAATAACCTTATCTATCCTGACATACGGACGCATTTCTGCACAATCCCAGAATGTTACCCTAACAGATGCACTCATGGGAATCTCTCTTGGATTGTGGCACAGATCGTTCCTTCTTTTTTTCTGTCTGTTGTGGACAAACAAAGTGCTGGAAGTAAATCCAAAAGACAAATGGCACATTCCCATAAACAAACATGCGTGATGAATTCAGGATGGATTCTCAGTGCAGGGAAATGGAAAGACTCCAGAAAAAATAAACTGCAGACTCCTACTATGAAGAACGATGTTTTTTTTACATTGAATCTGAAGGATTTTTGGAGTATACTGTGAAATTGGGGCCACAGGAATATACAAATGTTATATCCTACAGTGAAACCAAATCCGTACTGCTACAACTCATGCAAGCAGACCCTTCCCCAGACAGTTACTTCTGAGAGCCATAAACTGAAGTCCTCCATTCAAGAACTTCTACAGTCGGACCACCAACAGAGACCCTGTCTTCACTTACACCCGACCAGTTGTTCACAGGTGCTGAGTGGACTTCTCCAGTTGGGTGTTTTTTTAATGATTTGCAACTGTCTTCTGTGGCCTCAAAGACAGCCTTCCGACTGAATTCCTAAAAAGTTACCTTACCCGAGTCATCACAGCAGCCAAAATATCTCAGCCTGCTTCTCACTTCTAGCTGCTTTTAGGAATGTAGCTTAAAGCAAAAACAGGCAATTGTGCTGATCGATGTATTTCACGTAATGAAAAATAACTGTCTAGTTGAAGAAAAAGGGGGTTCCAATGACATTAAAACAGAAAAAAACCTAGATGCTTCTAGAACGTGAATTTGATCCGTTCCTGTTGTCACCTATACAATGGATCTGCATACTCTGAAAAACGGCTGTCAAATACTAACACCATTTGAGTTTTCTGGCATTTTAAAAGCATTTTAAGAGTTCCCAGTGAAGATGCAGCATCTTTTCATTTTGTAATTGATACATGCAAAACTGACTGCCACTCTAAGAAATATAAAATGGCCACTTAATATAGATATTATCCAAAATGAAGCCAATAGAGGAGGCTTAACAGCTAACTGGCTTCGATTTCAGGCACTCCATCAAGGTGAAGTTGAAGATGAAGGTGAAGATGAATATTACCAGCATTTGCCATTTTGATATATTCACCAGTGACATGACCAGCCATGACATGAGCTGCCCTAGATCTGTGGCCTGGAGAATCGGGAAATAATCCGCACAGAAAGCCTGAGAATAGCTTAATCAAACGTCACTTAATGAAGGGATTTGATCATCGGTATGAATGTGCCGACGACGTGCAACACTGTGGTAAGCTGGCAAATCAGTATTTATGTAGTAATAAAAATAGATGCCATTTACTTCCATGCAGTAATAATAATAACAATAAAAAACAAGAATAGAACTTTAGCTGTTTTATTGGTCACTGAACCAGTACCTGAGGTATAAGCAATGAGTCATTTTGTCACTGGAAGTTATTTGGGTCTAGGCAAATTCCTCCACTGCATTATTACCGTAGCACATGATTTATGACTCCAAAATGGAGGGAAGTCGAGTTTGCTCGTTATGGGAGGATGAGCCATATTGATTTTTAACCTTGACACACTTGCGGTTTCCCCTCCATGCTATTTTCGAATCTGAAACCGGGGCTTCAACGTAATTGTGTTGACGGCCGAGCTTTCTGATGATGGAGATGCATGGTTACATTCCCTCTGTCCTTAACTTCAGGGTGACATATCGACTCCTTGCCTGAGCTCACAAAGCCGGCTATTCTCAGGTGAACCACAGCACTGGCTGAACGTGTGGAGGATTCAATCTGGCACACTTTCACCTTCTAACGCATCCTGTCATGAACGGTTTTTCTGTGTAACATCACTGGGAGAGAACTGTCTGGGGAAATAAATGACCGTTTCCCTCCATGGTTTCAAAGAAAAGACTGGACACTTAAACACAGCTACTAGCAACCTGTCATTAGGTGATAGACTCAACATGACCGTTTTGTCTTGACCGTGTACTTTATGGAAATCATGCTCCCATAAACGATGAACGGGCAAACCTAACATCTGCCCAAAGGCCTGGTGGCCTTGCAGAAGCCCTTCTGTCCTTGGTCAGCCATGATGAGTGTCTGCTATTGACAGCTCCTTCTAACAAAAATACACAGGAAAATGAACAGTAGTCATCCTGATGCTCCGAGATGTATCTCAAATAGTTGCTATAATACCAGCCCAACAGCGGCTATATTTGTTCATCCTTCCCAGCTTCTTCTCAGATTGTCTGCATTTTGCTTCTTTTTCATCCATCCATCCTCTAAACATGTATCTTGTTCAGGGTTACCGGTACATGTCCATTAAACCCGTAAAATTTCTAGCCCTGCAATTCAAAAGTGTTGCTTTTAGCTGAATCCTCATTATTTATGCTTAATAAGGGTAATTTTGCTTAAAGCATGACTCCTATTACGACCTTATGTGCATCTGAGTAAAGATATGTGTCTGTGTGCGTGCGTGTTCATGTGTGTGCCAAGGGGGACAGACAGCACACAGGCTTGTGTGTGTATGTTCGTGTGGCCCTTTGTATTTACCTCCTCGTTGGCTGCACGTCACCTCCAACATCTTCTTGGCCTGAATCTGCCAGGCCGGCTCAGTGTCATAAGCGAGGCCAAGCAGAAGAAGGAAACAGCAACGACCGGGATCTATCCCCATAGCCACCCGTCTGGAGCACTTCCACTCCCAGGGGGCAGCTGCACGACATCCTGGCGCCCCGCCATCTGCCACCATGCTCTTAATAACCTTACCTGCCCCTGCCCTGCAACCCTCCCCTCCACTGCCCTCCAGTATGTGTACATTCACATATTTATTCCACACCAGCACTAAAACCCCTTCAGCCAACCATGTCCACCCACCTCACGTCCAACAACCAGGGTGTTTAACATATGATGCATTATTTACATATTTATCCAGTAATTAATTGCATGAAAGGCTTTTTTTGTGCCCCAAACATCAGCGACTCCCAGCATTCCCCCGTGGGCTTGCTGGCGCCAGCTCCCCACCCCCCCAGCACAGAGGGAGATGGTATTCCACATGGCATTCCCACTGTTGTTTTTATATCCTTGTTTTCTTTCCTATCCCATTTCATTCACATGCTTGCACATTCGTGTATTATCCTACCAAAGTGTCACTTCCAGTACCTCCACCTGCCGCTCATCCAGAACTGTAAACGGAAAATGTGGAAGATGTTTACAGAACAAAAGCGGTGTGGGGAGCTGACCACCTCACTTTGCTTTGCATCGTAGCCATTTGTCATCTCTGAATCTGAGATCTTGTCTGGGCCGCCAGATGGCTTCATTATCATAACGCACTTAACCCTACATACTTAGGGCTTATCGTCTCATGCGCCGCACAGACAGAGTGGGGAGCTACTGCCTGGCTGGTTTCTTTGTTTGTTTTGTTACAAGGAACAGAACCAGATTTGACAAGATTTAACTAATCAATAAACAAAGGGAGGGCGGCACAGTGGCACACTAGGTATTGCTGCTACCTAACACTTCCACAGTCAGGGGTCTGAATCCTGCCTCTGCTATAGAGTTTGCATGCTCTTCCTGTGTAATGCCAGTTTCCCCCTGCAGTTAGATTAACCAGTGTCTCTAAATCAGCCATAGTGCACGTGCCATGTAATGATCTGACATCCCAGGGTGTACCCCATTGTTATGTGACCTTGACCAGCATGAGGTGTTAGAAGGTGGAGGGATAAACAAAAGAGCCTGTTTCAGTCTCTGGCTGATTATGCTTTATTTGTATACAATGGCATCATTTTGTGCATTTTTCTTCGAGTACTACTAATAATAAGACGGCCTGCTAACACAGTGTTTGTGAGACAGGTGACCATTAAACTTTGGTTACACAGAGGAGGCTCGATGTGTTTTAGGCCAAGGGCAAAAACAGAATCAGGTGTGAGCCCTTGGCTCAGTAGCAACATTACCTTGAGCCACGCGTTAACAGTCCCTCCATATTAGCCTGGCACTGGCACATCGATGAATGAATTATGTTTGTCAGAAATTACGGTTATTTTTAAACGGGCAAATGCATCAGCGGTGATATATTAGCTCGCTGGACGCCTTACTCCTTGCATTAAAGCCACACTTTGGTGACGTAACAGACCAAAACAAGAGCTAGGCCAATTCTAAAGTCTCGAGATATTTCTACTGGGCCAGACTGGACTCGACTGTGCTGCTCAAGAGACTTTTGTGCTCATAATTTCAATGGGATGTTGCCATCATGATTAATGGTACAATTACCAGAAGTGAGAATAAGGAAAAGAAAAAAAAATGTGCAAGTGAGATTCACAAAGCATTTTCTCAGACCTCTCTGTATTACTAGTCTATTAATCAATAGCCTCTATAATGCATGCAGTGCTTCTTCCGGAAACCTGGAGTAGTAGGTTATTTGGAGCTAGACAGAGGAATGTTTAGTAGCTGAAAAGAGGAGTGGTAGCCGAAACGAGATCTGGAAATGTAATTATGCATTTGCCTGTACTGCACATTTTCAATGGCCAGTGAAGGACTGTGGCCAGCTTTGTCAGGTGACCACACATAATCCATGGCTGGGAGCAGAATGAAACAATGGCTAATCTGAAAACGGGACTCAAAAAACAAAATTGAGGACAGTTAATTCAATTTCCTTCCGCATCTTTGCACTTTCATGCACCAAAACAATGGACTGAGGCCCACTAACTAGCTAACGCTGATTAAAAAACAAAGTGACATAAAACTGAAACTATGCAAATAACACTATTAACAGTCTTTGGCTGTTCCTATAAATTCCTTTACATATGTATTTATGTATATTTGCATATTTCAAAAATTAATACAGAGATACAAAACACGTCATGCTTCTTTTAACAAATTACAGTCCCAAGCCACCGAAACATCACTGTTTTGTGCAAATGAGATTAAATTTGATTCCTATTAACAGATGGAATTGTGTCATGCAATGGAACCTCTAAATAAAATATCCGAAATAGAAATATATTTTAGTCCCAAGGAAAAAAACACTAACAAGTACTGTTATAATCAAATTTTATGCAAAATATAACCTTGACTGACAAACGGGAATATAATGCTAAAGCTGATTTTTCTATGATTTCAACATCAGTTCACAAATATTTACTGTTGCTGATAATGTACAAGATATCCATACATGTCGGACAGCATGGATTTTCTTCTTTGAACATAAAAAGCGTGTAAGCAAACTGGTTTGGTGCTATTGCACTGCTTAATGCTCACCAATCCTCCTGACAGTCCAGTTCACCCATTTTCACTAGCTCATAAAATAAATATAAGAAATGGTGTCTATAAAAACACCTGAATGCTTTTATTGCAAACAAACAGCTGATTTATTGTTAGAACAGCGAAGACAAATTACAGCAAAAGATGATACCAAAATTACTGTGCCTTGCTCTCAAATTTCCTTGCCAATTTCAGTCACGCTCACAAATCGCCTCGTCGGAAGATACTATCAGGCACCAATAGCCGACTGGGTCATCGACGCAGAGCTAGGCTGCCGGCTGGGCATTCCGAAATCCTGAAAGTTCACCCCCGGGAACTCAAACTGGATCCCAACTGGAAGCTGAAGCACCGCTGGCTCCACTTCCCGATCCCGGCTCCACACCATTGTTCTGTGAGCCTCGGTAACGAGGGACGCGCTGCTGGAACTCCGTTGCCAGGAAACCAGACAAATCAATACTTTGTTTAAAAAAAAAAAAAATGGTGGAATACAATTCCAGCAAATGATTTGATTCCAAAATCACCCCCACTCCTCATCCCAGGCTCACACATGAAAACAATTCTTTACCAGCCCTGCTTTGCTAGAAAGTTTTACTCCTGCAAATATCTTAAAGTTTCAGAGTTCTCCCTCTTAAAAGTATCATAAAAAACCCCCTTTTAGAGTGGTTCAGGGCTCCCAGCTTGCTATGCTGACTGCGCCATTCGAGTTGTTTACCCACAGGAATCTGACGTGAGTTTCACTGAACCGGCAAGTCCAAGGGAAGACTGCAAGGCAGTCCTTGTCTGTGAGCGATACTCTGCATGCCTGCCCCGTTTTCACATTTGCTTTCAGTTTTAATACCCTTTAGAAGGATGGCATAAAAATGAATATTGGCAGAAAAACCCAAAAGCAGCCCCACAATGCCCTAGGAAGCGGCATTCAGAGACAGGCGCAATAACAGTAATGACAATCAGGCTTTGGGCCCACGAGGTGCTTTCATTGAGACAAAGGCGGTGTGGGGGATTGGGGTTCTTCCCGCTCAAGAGGGGACGTGCTCTGCTCCGAACACACCGTCTGTACCTCCCGCCTTGCCCCCTTTTGTCTTCCCCCTGATAGCAGAGGAGCTCATTAAAATCTACACAATAGAGCCCGCGCCTTTGTGAGAATGCTTCAAAAACAACTGTCCTTGGTTGGCCATGTTTGTGCTTGTCATTGGCAATTTAATGAACCTTCGTTCCTCATTCGACAACATCGTCCTCAGTCAATAGCTGCTCTGGCCTCCCAGAAATTATTCATTTTCCACTGAATTATTTTTATTTATTTTACACATTCAAAATATTCAGCTAATGATTTGCATTAGACCAATGTAGCAGGATGACAAATGGAGAGAGCTCTCTGCTCACTCCTGAATGGAGCTGCTTTGCAATGGGAGAATCTCACTGGTTTCTGCACCTGGATGTCTTTGCAAAGAAATTGTCCTGAAGGTCTGTGTTTAGACACTTCTTGGGGGCCTTACTGTTCATTTCTGTCTGGGTGTTTGAGCACAACCCCGCAGGTTCGACATACTGTACAGCCATCCTCCTTTGTCATATATGGAAAAATACATATAATATAATACAATACAACAAGCGATATGTTGTCTTATATTTTCTATGCTTTTTGGCACCCATAAAGCTCCATTTTGACAGTGTTCCCTCAGTATAGTTAAATTGACATGTACTGATTTGTATCAAAAACTACTGCAAACAAAAACAAACATAACATATGAAAAAACTCACAACTTCATGATCAGGCCCACATTTAGAAAAATAAGGTATGGCCCAAATATTTCAGTTAGACTGCAAAAAATGTTCAAACAGTAGCTTCAAAAGCATTTTATCAGCTTTAGTGATTAAATGTTTAGATTATTTCAAAAGTACAGCATAAACTCAGCACATTTCTTCTAGTAAAACAAATGAAAAGCAAAATTCTGACAGCATGTTTTTTGTCAGCACCGTTTGTAATTTAAAGTAAAAATTTAAGTAAAAAATCAAAGAAAAAAAGCATTTAACATCAAACTGCAATGGGACAATGAAAGACAATGTGGTCGTGGTCGTTACTGTGGTCATACGACCCCCATGCAGCAACTACCCTGCCCCCCTCAGACATACATTAACAAATTAAGAGCCCTTGTTATGGTTAAGAGAGGCATCTAACCCCTGTGGATTTTTACAGCCTTCTTCTCGAGATTCATGGGGCACTGCTAACAGTGTTTGAACCTGATTGATTTTCTTCAACTAGACCAGACTAGACACATTCACCCTTCATTAAAACCTCAATAACACAGCACGAGTGTCCCCATTATGTCTTTTTCATTAAAATGTGCACGCTAAGAGCAAACTTTATCAACACATTTTGGCTCTTAGGCCATTGCCTAGAAAAATATTAACAGTAACCTTACTTTCTGTTTGAAGTGTTGAGGTAACAGGACTTCAACACTTGAGAAAACAAATCCTCTGAAAGTGAATTATCTTAATTAAGTCTACCTTTTCAGCTTTGTCTTGTCTTTATCTATCATTATCTTCAAAGAAGAAAATCAGTATTTAGTTGCCTGTGAGAGTCTCCTTTGTTTACATAACCAAGGGAAAGCTTTCCTAAAATTTAATTTGCTCCTCAAGTACCATATCATTTGGCAACATCATGCCCCCACGGTGAGGAAAAAGAAACATACATTTCAAGATCAGCTGGAGAAACCGGAGAAGAATGCTTGAGCAGCCATTCGTTCGGGATGATTCCACAAGGACATCAGAGCCGACATTCAGAAAGAACAGAGTGAGGGAATTTTTTTTTTAGACAAGGAGGTTTTCAGTACACCTGTGTGCCCAGGTGTCTTCCTGCTTAATGCACATGGATGTCAGTGTTGTGTTTCTCACAGCACTTACTAGAATCCAGCAGGGTTCTATTAGTGTATGGAACTGTAAGCTGGGTCAGATAGGCCCATCAGATTATTTCAGCCACAATGGACCTGAGTCTTATAAAGTGCAGATTCACCTCAAAGCCAGCAGGGCATGCTGAGGCTATCCGGATCTCTGGCTCAGGCCCAGTGACTGAATAATGCAGTCAGTCCTGCTGGAAAATGACAGAATGCCGACCCTATAACCCTGGTATTAACAGTGCCAGGCTCTGCAACTGGCTGCCCATACCAAACAACTGAATCAATCAGGGGCAGCCTGACGTCCCTTTTGTTCCCCAGATGTAAACAGATGTCCTAGTTAACTGGCCCCATGTATGCTGGATCCTCGCTGACATTGACATTGCTGCAATTGCGAATCAGTCACTTCCCTTTCGTTTTTTAATCTGTGGATGTCGTTTTGGACTGTCCTCATGCAACGGAAGACAACATGACAACACGTCGGAATAAGGCAGTAAACAGTGGTAACACACACAGGAACACAAACTATTTCTTGCACCTTTCCTGCTCCCGTCCCTCTTTTACACTGTCATCATTTAGGGCACGGACATCATGTTCTATTTTCAGTCCCAATGCCTTAAAGCCGCTATGCTTCTTCGGAATGAGGCTTCCGCCCAATGAATATGACCCCCTGGCCGATACTGTGCACATCGTCCTCTCTACACTCAACTCCGGATTAAGCAAATAATAAAGCAACCTTCCCATTCTCAACATAAGGTGAGAGGAAAGCCTCCAAATATTGTGGAGATTTGGTGGGGCACGCTGGGTCACCGCCTCAGTGGCGCCATTAATCTGCGGAAATCGCTTTCTAGTACGCTGTCCTGGCCATTCATTAGCGGGTGGTCGCTAGCTGCATAATAATGATGAAGAATCCTTGCGGTCAAAAGCATGCTGCGATGATCTTATAAGTCGAGACTGAATTCACATACAGGAGGCACTTAGTGCTGTTTCTTCTTATTAGCACAGTGACTAATAAACACTGATTTCCTGGATCAGACCCTAACTGCAGAAGTCCCCTTCTTTTCACGCTCCCTTACACCCAAACTGGCAGACAAGGAGGGAGAAAGTCTACCATAGTGACACGAACAATGCTAACCATGTCAAGACGGGAGAGTAGAAGATGCTTTTGATCAACTAATGCCAAGGGGACTCGGTCGTCGATGTAGATTAGATGAACATCACATCTTGCCATCTGCCATTCGGAACTACTGCTTTGCAGGTGGGAGTCTGAAGTGGCTTAGGATGGGAGACGAGGGAGGAAAGATACCCATCAACAGTCGAGCAGGGGTATGGCTGGCTGCCCATGGTGGCAACCTGCTGGTCCCGCTTCCGGACAATGGGAACTCAGGTAGATTCTGTGTTCTGTGGCCAGCATATGGGTGAATGGCTTTTGATTTCATTCAATAAAACCTTTTCTGAACACAGTCACAGAGGACTTCCACCCAGACATCTTGAAGATGGAATGAGGCATCCTGCCCTTAGAGGTAACCTAATGTACTTGCAATACTTGAGCTGCTTGTTTTTCCATCACAAGACATCAGTCCGCATTTATTTCTATACAGCACAACAGTGGACAGGCTACCGCTAATCAGTAATTTCAGTACACTCTCCCAGGTGCCTGGATAATTAACATATCAATTGAGAACTTTGCAACCCTTAGGCGATGTACTGTATATAACCTGAGTTTGAACCCGACAACATGCAGGCTGGGTACAGTTCCTTGGACAACATAGCTCACACTTCCAACAAACAAAAGCAATCATCTATGCCTTCCTAATCCTCTGACCACCACAAACAAACTGCATACTGAAACAATCCACATCATCATATGATGGGCATCATAAGACAGCTGATGATTTATAAGGCTCAATGATACACAATGGAAATAAATAAATAAAGGAATGAATGAATGAATTAATTAAATAAATAAATAAATAAATAAGACCACTCTGGTTCTCACTCTGGTTTGAGCTCATCCTAGTTCTGGGATGCAAGGAATAAGCAGAGCTTCCCTTGTAACAGGTAGCATTATAAATTAAATAACAATGGAATAAGCATATTTGTAAGCTAATTTATATATATATAGCAGAGTTCCAGAGATCAATTCAAAGGTAAACAGTTGGCCCACATAAAAACACAAACTCAGAAATGTTTGCAATTGTTCTTTATTATCCCCACCTTCCATGTGGGTATTTACAAAATAACTCATGAACTACCCCTTACTTGATGAGTTACCACACATAAACTGTTCTGCAACCCAGATGCAGCCTAACTTGCAATTCCTTTTGCAGCAGATGGCTATCAGTGGTGGACATTTGAGCTCCAGCAGATCAAGAACCAAAAAAAGAATACATTGTGTTGTTAACCTTAAAAGGGTTAATGATGATCTATCCATACCAAGCATGACACTTAAAAATATGATCAGGTTATAAAAAACATGCCCCTCCAAGTTCCACATCTCTTTCACTCCCTCTTGCTTTGTCTCTTTTTGTCTACTCCAGTCCTGCCCTCATTTTGAGGATTTAAAGTGATGCCAACGGTGTTCTTCAAAGGGTTGCCTTTCAATTGTTTTGGGTACTTAACCCCAATAAATCACATTCTTCTAATCTGTGACTGCACAGTGGGTTTATCTAAAGGGACAAAGGCATAAATTTAAAGGGAACAACACCTTCTTGTACTGTGGGGCCTGAGCCCATATGCGTATGTGTGCAGAGCAACTGGAACTGCTTCGTGTTTCGTCGCAAAGAACAGAAAGAGAGGGTGAGAATTAATAACATTTGACTGAAAACCAGATGCCGACATTTAATTTCACTATGTTAAAGAAGGCCTTTCCACCAGCTTGCTCAGGTTTACTGAGAAAGGATGATGCGACAAGCATTGGGCTGCTTCAAGAACTCCCCCACACTCCACCATAACCTCAAGAGGCTTTCCCAGCCCATCTACCTGTCATGTTAATCCTCTCCTGTTCTCTATTCTGCAAGACCCAAGTGTTTCCATGAACCAGTCTGTTTGAACAGAAGATCTCCTTTGGCTGGCAGAAGATAAGCCCTCAATCCTTCGATCCCCATTCATCTCCAAAGAGAACTCTATACATCTTTCAATCATTAATGTACACTACCAAGAAGCTCCCACCATCCTAAGGATTATGGGTTTGGTATCTATGGCAAGTTGCATGAAGTCCCTGGATTAATGGCATAACAAATGATAATGAACGATAAATCCAGCACAAGTAAAAATGCCGCTTATGCCTCAGAGATATATACTGCTGTCCATGCAAGCTAAAATAAGCTAACTGGCCCAAGCTAACTAGTAGGCCTTGTACTGGCAGATAAAGAAAAATACACGCATACACAACTCATAAAATAAAAAGGATAAAACAGGGAAGTAGCATCACATTTTTCACTGAAGGGAGTGAGCGCAAGTTCAATGGCAACGACTGAGAGTGACATTTAAGGGAGAGATTTTAAAGCTTAATTAGTCAGAAGGATGAAATGCAAGCATGCAGGAGACTCGTTACTCTTTCGCTAAACTCTTATGCCATCTCATGTGCTCATCACAAGTGCACGCCCAATCCAACAACACCTACAAACAACCCCCTGAAGGTTCCAAGATGAGAAATCTCATTGCATGGTGCCCTCCCAGTGGGGAAGCCTTTTGCACCTACAGCCAATGGCGTGCTCTGGTGCAGCTAATCGGCAACCCCCCCCCCCCACGGGGATCAGTCTCTGCCATTGCTAGGGATTACATCATTGAGTGATGAGTCACTCCCAGCTTTAAGGCGGGGAGTGGAGCAGGTGGGGAGGGGGGTGCAATTTAGCAATTGCCCCAATCTAGCCCCTCCTCCAATTTGCCCCCTACACACACACATACATGACAACCACTCTCACCCTGCCTTTCAGAGGCCTTCCACTTGAATGGAGAGAAATCCTTTCAGTAGAATGGGTTGGAGGGCCTGCTTTTCAACATGACAGTCCCAGTTCCCTCCTCTTTCCCCCAGATGCTCTATGGGTCGCCTTCAGAACTCACACAATGAAAATCTGCCAGCTCCCCATTCATAGCCTGATTAATATGCGAAGACAAGCCATCTTTATCAAATGGATGACCAGAAAAAAATTAAAAAGAAACAGCTTGAAGCAGGATTTTTCCACGTAGTCAGTGATAAATATCGATCCCTTTCCCTCTCTTCCTCATTTCCGTCTCATGCACTGCAGGAGAGGTACCGTAAAAAGGAAAACAAAATGAAATTTTGAAACATTCTAAAGAACAGGTTTCGAAATGTATCCTAGAGTATAACCTGACAGCACAGCACCAGGGCATTTATGAAAAAAGTCTGAATGCTTAAAAACAGCCCATGTAGCTAAATAATCCCATAGCGAGTCATAAATGGAGCAAAAATTGTATTTTGCTTATATATAGTTCTCTCAGTAAGCCCTATGACTCTTGACTCATGTTTCCAGTGACCAAGAATAAAAAACAAGATCACATGCACTTGTTACTTCCTGACAACATTTGAAAAACCTCAGGCACATAATCAAACACCCAAAAAAATCATTTTCAAAAATGGAAGGAGTAATTTTCCTTACAATGGAGCAGGCCCAGAATTCCATACAAAATGAGCCAATAACACATTTAAAGTATAACATCACCACAAAATGTATGTTCTTAAAAGCATTTCCACTTCAAACTTTAATTCTGTGCGATCATTTCAAGCACAGCTGTGGCAAAGCCACACTAGCAGCAAGGCAGAATTTTAACAATGGTGTTCCTGACTCAAATAATTACCCAAGATATAGTTTAACCTGACTTATTGTGCACTTAGCATTTGCCAGCTAAATCATCAATTGATTATAATCATCTATTTCATATGCGTAAAGAATGGTAAGGATTATGGCAAAGTAAGCAGATCCAAAATCAGTGCTGAATTGCAGAAAGTACTCTGGACTGTTGGTTTTCACACCTTTGACTTAACAAAATTACCAGAAGCACATTTTACAGCCAAAATTATTTCTCATCATTTCACACCCAGCTTCCCCTGTACTTTAACAGATGACTAACTGAAAGACAGTATTTGTATCCTGAAGAATGCTGTATCAGTGTACATTAAACATATGCTTGATGATACTGCCCAAGCAGAACTCAATTTTACACTGCCCTGTAAAGGACTTCAGTGATCTTTACGGCTTATAGTTAACCATAAAAATAACAAGGTGGAATTAATGCAGCACAGCCAGTGGAACATATAATTGCAGGTTAAATTACTTCAGACACCTAACAGATAATACGTATGAAACTCGTCAACAAAATGATAACTTGATACTTATTATTTCAGATATGCTTTTGTTTGGGATCTCACTCATGGGTGATTCTTCTGATGGGGGGGCACCAGATGTAATAACAGTGCAAAGTTTGCTCTGCAGGGAGATTTCAGTGTGTGGGGGGGTTATATTCTACTCACTACCAGCCAAGACAACAGGACCTTGTGATATCTTGCATGCATGCTGAAAACAACTTCCAATAATAAACGACAAATTCACGGGGGGGCATACCCACTGTTTTTAATGTAAACAATGATTTTTCTTAAATGTCACAGGTCCAGAGGTCCTATGCTTTGTCCCTAGGAGACCCACCAAAAATCCAGCCATGACATACCATGACATGTGAATATGTACCACAGTCACAATTCACGACTGAAGTAATTCAATTTTTACATGCAATTTTGTGGATTACAGTCATACCTACAGCAGTGGTCCCAGAGCTGTTCTAAACTCAATGTATCAATTTAGTAAACTCAACGCTTACAGTACCCAGCAGCTGGACATTTTGTTCATTTTCCGTCCAAGAACCAAAACCTTATAATTTTTCCTTGTTAGGTTTTTACTATTTCCCCTTCTTTAAAAATAGGCAATCCTTTTTTCATAGTGGCTTTGAACTTCCCCACAGAACTTTAAATCCCAGATGTTAACCATTTTGGATTTGTTTATTTTTTTTCCAACTGTTGACAACTGTTAAGCCCTGCCCTTCCCTGAGGGTGGCTCCAAAAACACATTCAGCTCTTTTAAACAGTGCCCCCCATTTCTCTCGTTTATTGATAAGACACTCTATATTTTCAAAAGTACACTAAGTAGACATTAAGATTATAAAGCCTTTCCTAGGAAATACGCCCTGCGTGATACAGTGCGGCTCGCCAGCCAGCAAGGAGGAAGAAAATTCTAAACACAGACAAAGGGAACTGAGAATCTTGTGAACATAACACCAATGGTACACACAGAGGAGAACACTAAACATGCTACCGGACAGCTGCACGCAGATATTACATGTCAACGGTAGACAAAAGCATAGGCGTGCCATATGTTTTCCCACCCTGCACGGTGAGTGATTACAGCACAGCCAATTACTTACAGACATCTCTGTCTTGCCAATACCGACATACGAATAATGGTGTGGGACAGAAAGCCCCCCCTCCCAACACTCAACACTTTTTGGGGATCATAGGTGAGAAAAGTACCATGATAAAAAAAAGGGATGTAGCAAACAGGCTGAAAACAGTTTCAAGTTTTATTGTGTTCGGAGGAAGTGAAATTCTTGTGCCACAGTTGCAGGGGACGAGATGGGTCAATAGGGAAACAGGACAAACAGCATTACATTCCAAGACGAGACAGTGCCATTTAAAAATAAGTAAACATAATACATAAGTAAAAAATAGAAAATAAACAGAAAACAGGAAATTGTCACCACCCCTGATGCCATTAGTGCCATACTTTAGCTAATTTGTTGATGTGTCTTCCGGCACATCAGCTAAAATGAAAATGGTCGGAGCCCCTGTGCGCGACTGGGTCCCATATGCCTGCTGTCATTCTGAGATTGATTGCAGCAGGTGCCCAATCGTAACCTCAGAGTCCTGCAACAAAGCTTTTGTCCTGGCTTAGAGAGATGAGTAAAACAGACCTCTTTTTGGGGAAGAAAGCAGTCACCGTGGCAGCTAAGCAGCTCTGAAACATCCCTCTACCCACACGAAAGTCTACTGGCAGAGAGAACACGTCCATTTCAAATCTGCAAAGCCGTCAGCGGGACTCTGTACTTCATCATTCAAAATAAAGCCAGAAATTAATGAATATGTGCCTAAAAAACTGATGTTTAGGTAGCTGATGTGTCCAAGTCGAAGATATTTTTTCCAAAACACTGCTATTAAGAATAGTTCAAACTAGAATTATTTAGGTCCATTTTGCGTTATTTCATCTCCATTGCTGTGCTGATCTGGCCTCAAGATCTCCACCTACAGTTGTTACTGCACAAAAGCAAAGCAAATGCAGTTTTTTGGAAGGAATTTCAGTTTGAAGGGCAGACTTCAGATAGTACGATGATGTCTAGAGATTTGCCATGCATCTTGTTTCAATTACATATACACAGAGCTGGCTACATATTTCAGCTCCCCTCTTACCACAGCAAAGGCTGCTTGCCTCCATTTATACCAAACATCTTTTCAAGCCAGAGACTTTATTACCACTTCATGGAAAAGCACTTTTTATGTGGCTGTATTATTTTTAATATTTTATTGTGGCTGTATTATAAGATCCCATACAAATAACAACGGTCAATCATTCGGGATATCTTTATTAATTTTATTTTAATTTAAACTTTTATTTACATGCTTTGAGGCCGCGATTCTAACTGTATTTTTTTCTTTCAGTACATGTAAATAATAGCTGAGCCGGCCACCACACTATTTGCATCCGTTTTACATGCCGAGCCTACCGTCGCTCGGCTGCAATCCGCACCCGCCGGATAAAAGTAGCGGATCGTTCCCGCCCAGGCGTCCCGCTCTGCGATTGGACGACAGCGTCTCAGCGCTGGAAAATCGGCGATCCGTGCCGTTTTAAATTTCATCCGTCCATCAGTGTCCATTTCGATTGGACGAGAGCGCCTCAGCGCTGGAAAAACGGCGAGCCGTGCGGTTTTAAATTTCACCAGTCTATCGGTGTCCATTTCAAAATAACGACAGCGATAACGATAAATACAATTATGTTTCCTCACAAATCCGGGACACTGCGTGTCCCCTTTGCCGTATTCAATTTCACGTCATTATTCGCGGCCGTCTCGGCCACTGAATTTTTTTTCGGCTCCCCTGACAGGGCGTTTTTTTTTTTGGCTAACGGATCCGCCACCGCACACACAAGGCTGCCTCAGCACCGAAAAACAAAGAGTCCGGCCACCCCATCCACCAGACGCATGTCAAAGTCCTCCCAGACGGGCGAGAAGTTCCACGAGGAGACGGTGTGGGCTGCGGTGCTCAGTCCATCCCGTCCCCGCCAATATCGAGAGAGAGGGCAGACGGCAGCCCCAGACCAGAGAACCCCGATACCCCCCACGAGTCCACTTGCGAGAGTCACACATATAACAACAATTACGGGCGTCTCTGGGTCCAACTGGTAACGTTTCACTCTGATTGGGCATCAGACCCAGTAAGATAGAACTTTTTAAACTGGATACAATAGCAAGAGGAACCCCCCAGGGACAGTCTGGTATCACTGATTCACCATCGTCACAAAATGCGTAAATTCGGTGTCTGAGACAAAAGCCACCCCCCGCCCCCCACGTCCTCCTCCTCCTCCATCCATGAAGCGCCGCTTAAGTAGCCAAATACGGCAGGCTGCTGAATGAAGTGGAGTTGGACCCCAGACCTCCCTCTTTCTCTCGCTATATATATATATATATACACACACACAAATGTATAGGTGTATAAATATCAATTCACAACATGATATCCACTTTTATCTTCCGCTGGATGGGTACTACGTGCCTACTTACAAAATTACCCTCGGTCGCAGCCTCCCAAATTTAGAGTTCATTGGATACTGCTGAGTGTTTAGCGATAATATTAAAGCGTTTTTCGTTAATTTCCACCAAATCTGCCCTGTAAAAGCCACATGCATTTAAACAGGCGCGGGCTTTATTTTCATACCATTCTTGCAGTAGACATGGACTGGGGTCGTTTCATACAAAAGCGACTGAGCGAGTAAGCGTAAACTTGCATGATTTCCCGCAGAATATCCAAAGAAAACCCGAAAACTATAAGCAGTGAAGATGCAATCAAACGACCTGGTATCTGTGCACTAAACTGATTTTATACGCATCTTATTTCCGATGCTAAATTGTGTCGTGTGAGGTTTAAGCTTAGTAGAGTTAAATGAATTACTATCAAGCAAAGGTTTTCATTAATCCCAGTATATTCAGAGGACAGCTCCCGTCTGATTAAACTAACAGGGCTTAGCGAAACGATATGGATGCAATGTAACAACAGCTACACAACCAAGGCAAGCTAAATAACATCCCGTCTTTAATCAAAAGTTAGGACAATTGCCTAATGATTTTCAAGCAACTGTTCAGTAATTTCTAGTCTTACCTGCAGTGCCAATGAAAAGCAATGCCCAGATGATATCCCCGGTTTGAAGCATTGCAATTTCTTACAAAGGTATGCTCCTAGAAGAGAACGCGGGGTGTGCGTTGGGTCAGCGACTTCTTCTTCAAATTCAATATTTTCTCCCTAATATAGTTTTATATATTTGAATATATATATTTTTTTAAGTGTTCCTCGGCTGCTTTCTGGGTTCGCTCGCAGGCTGCTCACAGAATGAGTGACAAGGAACAGCCGTAGCACACACACACAGCGCGAATTAGTCCGCCTATGCAAAATCGCGCTCTCACTCGAGGGGGCACTGGATAAACTAGTGCGTAGCTTTCTCCATCAGAAACAGCAGATGGTGCATTTCGAAAATCTTGACATGGAATCCTCCATGGATTAGGAATCGTGTCCTTACAGTTGTACTTCGCAGGCAGCCCAAACATTCTGGGTCTTGCAACCTTGCACGTTCACCTTCCAAGCATTTAATATTGTGATCTGCTACAGAAATGTAAACTTCTTTGAAAGATCACAATCAAAAGCATATTACAACGGCAGGAACCCCGTACATTTGCATTTCTACATTTTAAACCATTTTTATCTACCTGCTATACAAATACCGTGATAATTAGTGATCATTAATTTTATAGATCACAAAGCAGTTGGGTAGCAATTGGTAAAATTAGCGACCAAAGTCAAATTTAAATGTTAAGTACCTGTAGTCGTTATATAGATGCTGAATCCACGCATTGTAATTGCTTTTGTAAAACAAAAACAGGAAATTTAATTATATCAATGAGTGGAATCCAAACAGGAAATCACTGGGTTCTCCCGGGATGTTTGAGTTTCAGCTGTGTCACAAACTCATTACCTCACTGCACACTGCTTGTAATGTATTTAAACTGCCGGCTCATCTTTCCCCACAGATATCGCCTTTCCATTTTCCCCATCTTCTGACTGAATCTAAATTTCTCCATTTGCCACAGCGGTTTCAATACGTGAGTAATGCATACCTATTCCAGCAAAGCCATGGATTTCAGACCATCACGTATTTCAAGGTAACAGAGTGAGCTCACCATCTGTTCAAGACAGCAGGACACTGACCATCCTAATTAGGGAGTTGTTTCCCAGAAAAGTAGGGCAAGTCCAGAACCATTCAGCAAACAGTAAGATCTACAGCAGCACAAAGAAACTCTTAAAAATTCATCTTGTTATGACAAAAAAAAACATTACTTTCTATGGCAGTAATACAAAAATGGTCAGAGGCTATGGTTCGCCAGGTGATTAAATATATTATGGGCGACTAGTCAGGGAACTTAAAATACATGCTATTCTAAGCATGCCGCTGTCTTGTTATTCAGCTGCTCTGCAATTGGATCTGAGGCACTCAGCACACTGTGTGTTTTGCAAACAATTTATACAACCTGTCAAGAACATGGACGGTCCTGAATGTAATGCGATAGACCTGTATTGAAAACATGGAACTTTTCCACTCTTTCCCCAAATGGTGACTCACAGTTAATCATGAGGCTTTACACATGTACAAATACTTGATGCGTTATTAATGTATATGGGCTCTGGATGAATAAAGAAGACATGGATGTAATGCACAGGACCAGGAAGAAATGTTATTTCACAAGCAAGGCACTGAGGGTTAGCATGACAAAATTATAATAAAAGAGAGAAAAAAAACTGAGCAAAAGCAATCCTTAATGCTGTAAAACATTTTGAAAAACAAAAGATTTTGAAAATGTTTCATTAATAAAGTCAGTTCCTTTTTACCAGGTGTGTAATGGTAAATAAAAAAAATCAGACTTTGATGTTATTTATTGCTTTCCATTGCAAGAAATATGTAAAACAAATATTTTTTACACTACACACTATAAAAGTATTAAATATATTTGTATTACAGTGTGTATAATTAGTATGAATAATAAATGAACAGGTGATTTTCAGATGTGGCCTGAAATCAGACATTCTATTTAAACATTTAAGCATTGTTTAACTTTTCATGTTTGGAAAAAGTATTGCACAACAGGTTTGCTCAGGATTAAAGGAAAACACAGAAACCACTTTCATTTTAATCAGAAAAAGATTCATAAAAGGCAATGTAAATCCATACACAAAAATAGAAAATATTTACAGGTATGTATCTATCCATGTATCTTCCCACAGCCAGTACAGGGTTGTGATGAGTCTGGAGCCTGTCCCAGAAGGCACAGGGCACAAGACTGGGGACACCTTGGTTGGGACAGCAGCTCATCACAGGAACAACACTTACACTATGGCCAATTTATAGGTGACAGGTGGATAACCACATGTCTTTGGACTGTGGGAGGAAACCGGAGTACTCAGACACATAGAGCTAGGGGTGAGCATCCAACCTGGAAGCCCACTCAGTCATCATGACACCATGACAACTACCATCAAATTCAAGGTACTTCTAATGTTTGGCTTAATCTGTGAAGTGACGAAAAATTAAAATGCCTCTGACCACAAGTCATCATGAATTCAGTGTGAACTTTACTACAGAAGCCTAGTTGTACATTGTACAGTACATTTGAATGAATTCCTAACTAGTGAATCAAGTTAATCTTTGTAACCGGATAGGGGCTACAACAGGGTGTAATTGATTCCTCATGAAGGAAAACTTTCATTAGGACTTAAGAAGGGACACTGTGTGTGTGGAATTCTAAAACGACAGACAACTTTGGATTTTAAAAAGGCTGATAGTGTTTTACTGATTTTATTTCTCTTTTGATGGATAAACCAAAGTGAGGAGATGCACGCAGAATACCACTATGCAGAACACCACTTATGAGTTTCGAAATCCACAGAATACTAATTGCGTTCATACCCGACAGAAAGGTATTGTCATTCTATCGGGTTTGCCATTCCTATTGCTCAAATGCTTCCGGCTTGGCACCTGTAATCAAAAATGCAAACGAACTCTTAGGTTTTTTGTATGTTCATATTCAACTGAAACTGGCAGAATGACAAGCAGTGAATGCATTCCTCTGGTGAATGTTAAATAAGCCTTTTGTGCACAATGACAGCATGACAGTAGTCAATTCTTGACTATACCTGCCATTTTTAATTCAACAACTCCAGCTGAAATTTTTAGACTGCAAAAAAAATTCATGAACCTTAACATTACTTTAAAAGGTTTCCACTCACTTGCTTTAGATATCAGTTCACTGTGACTCATTCTAGATAGGTGATAGAATAGCAGTATTTTATGCACCTCCATGGGGAAATTCGGTAGTTTTCAGTCACATCTTGTTCTTCATGAGAGCCAGACACACATGTATATACAGACACACATGTATATACAGATGAGAGCAAGTTTTGGGGTCAATGCACACGGTTCAGCAAGTATTTGGGGATAAAGATATGCTTGGTACAATTAGCTATGGGATTCAAATCCACATCCTTCCAGTCATTGGAACAGAACCTGCTGAGATACATGACACTCCTTTAATGAGATTAATGACGCTTGATTTGGTTCACTTGGTAATAGCTAGTAAATATTATAATACAAATTAAATTACAATTCAAGAATATTTATAACCGATAAGGCTACTTGTATGTTTTTATTATACTATTATGGTAAAATAATTTGTTTTAAACACTGTATATAAAAAATTCCATACAATGCAATGTGTGTTTTCTTGATTGATGACATTAAAGTGATGCTGGTTGCTTTGACAAATTGTTTTGAATATAAAAACACATTTGGATTCTGTTCATCTGGAATCACTTGGCACAACAAACAACAAACACAGCAGAATCTGTTTTTTCATTCTCTATTCTCATCATGGCATCAAACTCAACTTACATCCAGTAAGCCTTTTCCTTTATGCTGCCATTCAGAGAACACAGAAACCAAATGAAGCAAGACATTCTCGAGGCACCATATCTTTCGGAAATCCCAAAGCGAGTCCCACATGGCCTCTTGCGTAAAACTCCCCAATTCCTCACAGACCTGTCAGAGTCGTAAATGCTACATTAACAGAAAAATGAAAACTCAAAATGCTGCTGGGAGTCTAAACAGTCTGCCATAAGTAGTATCGCACGACAGACTCACTCCCCAGCCACCTTCATCCGCATCAGAAGAAAACAACCAAGGTGATATAAAGGCTCCATCAACAAGCCCGGAGCTTAAAACAAGCTGTACTCCCATTCTCTGGTGTTACTTTATAAAGTAACATAAAAACCAGTCCTAGAATTTGACCTTCCTACCTATCACAAATCATGCCTCCCCACAGAATGATGTTTTGATTTATTGTCTTGTCACCCTACAGAAAAGGGCCTTTTAATCAAAAAAACTGGCGGTCTTTAAAGCAAAAGCCAAAGCTTTACCAGCTACAGGACCCATGTACAGTACATACAGCCCTATTGGTAATACCTTACTTAAAGCACCCATGTATTATGCATTATAGATATCCTCATAATGAATTATAATGCATTCATAAAATATTATGCACATGGCTATAACTATTAATGAAAAGGCATAACACATTATACCCATATTTATAATGTATTATGAATGCTCTGTGAAGATCTCATCTATAATACACTATAAATGCTGTCCATCCATCCATCCATCCATCCATCCATCGATTTTCTTCCGCTTATCCAAGGTTGAGTCGCGGGGGCAGCAGTCTCAGCAGGGAAACCCAGACTTAGCTCTCTGCGGCTACTTCCTCTAGCTCCTCTGGGGGAATCCTGAGGCGTTCCCAGGCTAGCTGGGAGACATAGTCCCTCCAGCATGTCCTGGGTCTTCCCCGGGGCCTCCTCCCTGTGGGACATGCCTGGAACACCTCACCAGCGAGGCGTCCAGGAGGTATCCTAAGCAGATGCCCGAGCCACATCATCTGACTTCTCTCAATGCAGAGGAACAGCAGCTCTACTCTGAGTCTCTCCTGAATGACCGAGCTCCTCAACCTATCTCTAATGGAGAGCCCAGCCACCCTGCCAAGAAAACTTATTTCGGCCGCTTGTACTCGTGATCTAGTTTTTTTGGTCACTACCCATAGCTCATGACCATAGGTGAGGGTAGGAATGTAGACTGACTGGTAAATCGAGAGCATTGCCTTTTTGGCTCAGCTCTTACTTCACCATGATAGACCGATGCAGTGCCCACATCATTGCTGACGCCACACCAATCCGCCTGTCAAACTCCTGTTCCATCCTTCCCTCACTCGTGAACAAGACCCCAAGATACTTAAACTCCTCCACTTGGGGAAGGATCCCCTCCCCAACCCAGAGAGAGCATTCCACCCTTTTCAAGCTGAGGACCATGGTCTTGGATTTGGAGGTGCTGATTCTCATCCCAGCCGCTTCACACTCGGTTGTGAACTGTCCTAGTGAGAGCAATAGGTCATGATCAGATGAAGCCAACAGAACCACATCATCTGCAAAAAGCAGAGACCTAGTCCTGTCCTGAGGTCACCAAACTGGAAACCCTCAACGCCCTGGCTGCACCTAAAGATTCCATAAAAGCTATGAATAGAATCAGTGACAAATAGTAGCCCTGACGGAGTCCAACCCTCACTGGAGATGAGTCCGACTTATTGTCGACCATGCGGACCAAGCTCTGACACCGGTCATACAGGGACCGAACAGCCCTTATAAGGAAGTCTGGCACCCCATACTCCCAGACCACTCCCTACAGGACTCCCAGAGGGACACGGTCGAACGCCTTCTCCAAGTCCACAAAACACAATGAGACTGGTTGGGCAAACTCCCATGAACCCTCCAAGACTCTGCTGAGAGTATAGAGCTGGTCCACTGTTCCACGGCCAGGGCAAAAACCACACTGCTCCTCCTGAATCCGAGGTTTGACAATCCAATAAACCCTCCTCTCCAGAACCCCGAATAGTCCTTAAAAGGGAGGCTGAGAAGTGTGATCCCCTATAGTTGGAGCACAAGCTCCGGTCCCCCTTCTTAAAGAGGGGGACCACCCCCCTGGTCTGCCATTTCAGAGGCACTGTCCCCGATGTCCATGCGATGCTGCAGATGCGTGTCAATCAGGACAGCCCCACAGCTTCCAGAACCTCAAGGAATTCTGGGCAGCTCTCATCCACCCCTGGGGCCCGGCCACTGCGGAGCTTTTTAACCAACTCAGTGACCACTGCCCCAGAGATAGTGGAGTCCACCCCTAAGTCCCCAGACTCTGCTTCCTCGTTGGAAGGCGTGTTGGTGGGATTCAGGAAGTCTTTGAAGTACTCCCTCCAACAACCCAAAACATCCCAAGTTGAGGTCAGCAGTGCCCCATCCCCACCATAAACAGTGTTGATGCTGCATTGCTTTCCCGCCCTGAGATGCCAGATGGTGTTCCAGAATCTTCTCAAAGCCATTCGGAAGCCGTTTTCCATGGTCTTGCCAAACTCCTCCCACATCCGAGTTTTTGCCTTGACAACTGCCAAAGCCGCATTCCACTTAGCCCACCAGTACCCGTCAGTTGCCTCTGGAGTCCCACAGGCTAAAAAGGCCTGATAGGACTCCTTCTTCAGCTTGACGGCATCCCTCACCACTGGTGTCCACCAGCGGGTTCAGGGATTGCTGCCATAACAGGCACCGACCAAGTGCACATATGGACACCTTTATGCTTGAACATGGAGTTCATTATGGACAATCTGTGACAAGCACAGAAGCCCAATAACAAAACACCGCTCTGGTTCAGATCGGGGGGCCATTCCTCCCAATCACGCCAGTCCAGGTCTCACTGTCATTGCCCACGTGAGCGTTGAAGTCCCCCAGCAGAACAGGAGAGTCCCCAGGAGGAGTGCTCTCCAGCACCCCTTCCAAGGACTGCAAAAAGTTTGGGTATTCTGAACTGCCGTTTTATGCATAAGCGTAAGCAACAGTCATGACCTACCCGAAGGCAAAGGGAAGCTACCCTCTCGTCCACTGCAGTAAACACCAATGTACAAGCACCCAGCCATGGGGCAATAAGTATACCCACCCCTGCTTGGCGCCACTCGCTGCGAGCAACTCCAGAGTGGAGGAGGATTCAACCTCCCTCAAGGAGACTGGTTCCAGAGTTTAAGCCATGCATCGAGGTGAGCCCTACTATATTTAGTTGGAACTTCAAAACTGCATGCACCAGCTCAGGCTCCTTCCCCATCAGAGAGGTGACATTCCAGGTCCCTAGAGTTAGCTTCTGCAGCTGAGGATCGGACAGTCAAGGTCCCCGCCTTGGCCACTGCCCAACTCGCACTGCGCCCAACCCCTATGACCCCTCCTACGGGTGGTGAGCCCATTGGAGGGGAAACCCACGTGCCTTGTTCGGGCTGTGCCTGACTGGGCCCCATGGGTTCAGGCCTGTCCACCAGGCTCTCGCCATCGAGCCCCACCCCCAGACCTGGCCCTAGGGGGGGCCCTGGTGACCCGCGTCCGGGCATGGGAAATCATGAGTCCAATGATTTTCTTATCATAAGAGGTCCAGCGAGCCGCATTTTGTCTGGTTCTTCACCCAGGACCTGTTTGCCTTGGGTGACCCTACCTGGGCAACATAGCTCCTGAGATCATTGGAACACGCAAACCCCTCCACCACTATAAGGTGTCAGCACCCATATATTATGCATTATAGATATCTTCATAATGAATTATAGTGCATTCATAAAATATTTTACACATGGCTATAACTATTAATGAAAAGGCATAACACATTACACCCATATTTATAATATATTATGAATACTCTTTGAAGCTCTCATCTATAATGCATTATAAATATTGTCATGATGCATTATAATGGCTTATACTGACCATATAATGAAGGTATCTATAGTGCATTATAGTTCTTTATAGAGCTTCATGGAGCATTCATAAAGCATAATGAACATGGATATAATCATCATTAAATATGATAAATATCATTGATAGTTATAGCCATGTGTATAATACCTTACAAATGCATTATAATGCATTATTAATCTATCATCCATTATGAAATTATATATAATTATGGTGTTACCCTGCTATTTAGCAATCATCTTCCTAGCCTCAAATGCAGCATCTGGAACAGTCAAGAACGACATTTTGAGTATTGAAACAAAACTTTACCACATTAGCAGATACTGTGAGCCATTCAGTGAAATGCCTGTGAACGTTTGGTTTGGAAATCATTGACTAAGTCTCAGTTGCCTCATGCCTCCAGAGTTGGGGGTCTGAATCAGGATTGTGGAGCCGGCATGTCCCCACATGTGGTTTTCTAATTGGTACTCTGGTTCCCTCCTGCAGTACAAAGATTGGCGGTTGGACTAATCGGTGTCTCTAAATTTCCCAGACACTGTGATTGTATGCAGCAGTTTATGTGTCAGGAGGGATTCTGGGATTTTTTTAATGAGAGGGGCACAAAGGGGGACTTAATTCATACAGGGGGGCTAACCTTTTTATTAGCCAATGATATGTTTTGAATCAGTTAGTGACAGGGGAGGGGGCACTCAATTTGCAGCCGAGACCAGTGTCCCTTTGGCCCCACCCTTGTATACAACTCCGGTGTATGTACAGTATATGTGTCCTGTGATGGACTGGATTTTCATCCAGGGTGCAGCCCAACCCAATGCTACCTAGGATAGGAATAGCCCCCCATTATCCAAACCAGGATATATAGTTAGCAGGTGGATGGATGAAGAAAGGAAGAACTTTCATTTGACAATATTTGGCTGTTCGAGGTTTTTCACTATGGTCAAGATGGACCTTGACACCCTGAGATGAATGGCATTTCAGTGAGGTTGTGTGACTAAAGAGAGGCAACATTTTCCAAGTCTGTCTTTACGTTACATTTGTACCATTTTAAATGTAAATCAAGAAGGCTTCTTTCACTGGCATTTCAATTTTCATCAATGATGAAATGAAACATTCTGAGAAGAAAAATTTCCACAGCATTTATTTGCTCTGCTAAATAATGACAGATGTACAATAAATTCTAGTGGTATCTTTAAGGTGGGTGCTTGAACTCCTTTGCTGATTGAAATCAGCACATAATTTAGTAAATTCATAGGATGAAATATTGCCATACTCTCATTAAGATGATGAAGTATACAGGGGAAGAATACCGGTTCTGGTGTTTTTCAAACACGGTAGGAAAAATAAAGGTGAACAGCTAACAGATTACTAAAAGCCGTGTCACTCTATAGCCTTGGAAAAGTCTGGGTAGGTGCCTTTGTCTGGTGTGTTTGCAGAACCGGCCACAGGAAATGCATGAACAGTCACTGGAACACGATCTGCTCCGAACCAAATGAAGCGTGCCTTCAGGCGAGATCACTTCCTGAGTGCAGCGTTCTGGCTCTGTGGACAGACCATGTCCTATTGTCTTAGACTTAAGGTGTAAATATAGTTCTGTTTTCCAAACAGAAAAAAAAATCCAGAAATAGCTGGTGGTGAGTAGCCCAACAAGCAAGCATCATTATGGTTTAGGAATTGGAAAAAATTATACATTAAAGGCCATTCATTTGGGATCTAATGAGCAAAGAAATTACAGCTTAACTGATGTTATGTTACTCATTTCTTCTTTGCCAGCATAATAAAGGAACTGTAAATTTAGGATAATATATTTTTGTAGTACTAAAAGTATTTGAAGCTATTAATGACAGAAAAACGTATTGCATATTGAATGCGGTTCCTGAAAGTTTAGACAGTAGATAAAATTCTTTTAAAGGGAAGAGTTTTAGAACAAACTCTTTTGCATTGAGTTCTGAACTGTTATCTAGTACTTACCTATGCACTTGAAGCAGAGAACCATTAGTGTGTGATAGCCATGTACATGTGACTGGCCTGAATCGCTGGTACTTTTCGGTGATGATAGGTTGAATTACACTTGCAGAATAGCACATATAATGTATAACACTGAAAATGTTTTGTAATAGCGGGATAATGCAGTTGATACCTGGGGTTTCAATACAATTTTCACAGTAATTGGGTGTCAAGGCCAAAAGTGGATTCAACTTCTATTTTTCAAGAAAGCTGAGTATTTGCTGAGTTACAATATAAAATATCCTTGGGTATTAACCTTGAATGCTTGTTTGATTTGCTCTAGCCTGGGGATAAATAATGAAATGAGGACTATTAGCAGGGGGAACCAATTTCTCAAGTAATGACACCTTCCACTGCTACCTACAACTGCAAACCCTCTTTCCACTGGGCTGAGGGGTCTTTCAGAGAATGGCAGTGCTGATATTCGGAAGGGCAGTGTTTCTCATCTTTCATCTTATTCTTTGGTAAAGGCAGGCCTCCATTTACAGCCCAGGCTCACTAGAAAACCCATGCAGCATTACAGGGGTCCTTGTCCAATTCAACCAATGGGGACAGGATATCAGTTTACACAGTTTCTTTCTAGACAACACATCATTCTTCCCCGGACATCCAGCCATAAAGTATATAAAACACATCAGTACAGTAGGAGCCTGATCCAAAACACGTAAGTTTGTATACATCTGCACTTACAGGCAGTCCCCGGGTTAGGAAGGTCCAACTTACTGACACTCGTATTTATGAATGGTCTGCAATTATTATTATTATTATTATTATTATTATTATTATTATTATTATTATTATTATTGTTGTTGTTCTTGTGCCCTACCTACAAATCTGACTTTAAGACACAGTTTGGGAGCGATTTTTGTCCAAAATTGCTCCATTAGCAGAGGCGGACATTTCAAGTCCAGAAAGTAAAAATCCAGACTAGGATTTTGTTTCAATCAACCAGTTGAGCATAAAGAGTCACATAAAGAGTGGTGGTCGAAACCACTCTTTGGTCGAAACAAAATTGTTGTCTGGATTTTTACTTTCTGGACCTAAAATGTCCGCCTCTGTCCATTAGCATGTAATTTTAGCGACAAATAAAGTACCAGAGATCATCAACAAATAAACAAAAACACAAGCAAAGAAATGCTGCCCTGCACCATATCATCAAAGTCCGATGAAAACCACATAAGCCCCTTTTTTGATAATTGGACTTTTTAACTTTTTTACGCCCATTCTCCTCTGGGTACTGATAGCATTTGATATCTAATTGATCAATGAAAACATGTTTTATGTAGACTTCTATTTAAATGGTGTTTATATTAGTTAACATTTGTATTCATGATTACATAGAATATATCTCTAATTTTAACTATTTAACATCAATAGCTAGGTAGCAAGCTAGCTAACATTTTTGGTAATTGTGAATCTAAAGGGAAATCAGTTTGCATGTTTTTGATACTGATGTATTTTCTTTGGTGACAACTATCTACGTACATTCATTTAAAACATTACACTGTTCACTGACAGCTGTGCCAAGATTTGTTTCTATTTGTGGTACTAAGGATGTTCCATCACGTTGTCATAGGTTTATTTTGTAAAGCACTACACACTCCTGAAGTAATACATGTTTGTCATTGGACAGTGATGATAGAGTACCTGGGGGTTACTGAGCTAACACCTGTTACGCTCAACATCCTGCTGCTTAACTGCCATATTTTCATATGAGCAAATATAGCAAGACAGAACCCAACACCTAAAACCTTAAAGTAGGCACACAAATATATTAAGTCTGTTCCACTAGATCTCCAGTTCTGCATGCATAACATTCTAAAAGATCTGTTTTCCCCCCATGTCTTTGTACCGTCTAACCTCCTGTTTTGTATATAAGCCTGTTTTGCTGGTGGCCAAAACTGTTCCATGTTCATTGTCGATTAGGCCCCGCACTCCGTAAAAGCCCATTACCGCGACGCGGAGCCTGCAAGTGGCAGGCTTTGCCGTGAGCACCGTTCGGCTGGCTCTCACTAGCCTCCCATTTGCCGTCTCACGGCCTCTGAGTCAGCACGCCGGTGGAGAGCGATGGGGCAGAGCCAGCTGGGAAGTGGGCCGCTCAGGGACGGTGGCACCTGTCCACGTATCAAGTACCGTATTTGCCCAGTCATGGTTTGAAATCAGCCACGTTACCATCTTAGCCACATGATTGGGAACGGCAGCAAGGGCCAACAAAATGAACAGAAGCAATGTGGCCGCACCTCATGCCGATGCTGAAGTTGTTTCGTGTTAATGTTGAATTTCCTGGCATTTGTATCACGCACGGTGCACCATGTAATCTGTCATTTCTTATTAAGAAAAATTGATCAGTTTCCTCCCTTAGCTTGACACATTGTAAATCATCTGTTCTTTAGTTGAATTTATTTTTAAATATTTTAATGGCACAAAAGGAGTCACTGCAAGTACTGTTTGTAGTAAAGGAATGCACTTGCATTTTCACGAACACAATGGAATTTATACTCTATCCCATGCTACTGTAAACACTGCGGCACAGGACTTCTCTCTTTCCTTGCTTTCACATCCAGGTACTTAGTATTTGACTAAACGCCGCGAGTGTCAAAACACATCCTTGTTTCTGCATTAGTTAACAATGAGGGTGGTTAAAGGCCTCAGGTAATTTGTCATGTCTTGTTAAAACAAATGGATCAATTTCCTCCCTGACTTAGACATCATTTTCGTGGCTAAATCCATATATTTATTCTTTAATATTTTAATGCAATATGCAGAGATAAAAAAACAGCAAATACAATTTTAGCTAAAATCTATGTTGACTTAATTTATATTCCACTCCACACACATTAATCCTGGATTCATTCAGGCAGTTTTAAGTAAGCTTGTTTTCTGCCAAAACACATCCTCTTTTTCCATTAGCCGATACTAAGGTTCGTTAGGAGGCCTGAGGATTGCTTTGCAGCTACACAGTGAGAGGGACTGAAAACAATATTTAGAGCCTCAAAACTCATTAACATGCAGTATGCTTGTATAAGAAACATTTTTTTAATGTAACCGGTACTTTTTTTCAGCTACTGATAGGCTGCTGCAGGGAAGATGGGTCCTTCGTAGCCCAACACAATCCTTTTGTGATGACAGGATGTGTGGTTTATTAAAGGTAGCAGCGTGGTTTCCTAGTCAACAATAGCAGGACAAGCACAGTACAGTCTTAGGGAGCCAATCGTAGCAGCCATAAATATAAATTCAAAATCACTGAAATATTCAGGCACAACCTTAGTTGTCTTCAGCAGAAAATAATAATGACACTTTATTGGTCCCTGTGGAGCAATTCTCTTTTCTCCTACCCCACCTCGCTCTCCCTGACACATATGTAGGTGAGAACGAGCTTGGCACCTGCAGCGGTGCCCATGGAGTTGGGGGTTAAGGGCCTTGCGCAAGGGCCCACAGTCATGACTATCCTGCCAAAGCCAGGCTTGACCTGACAACCTTCAGATTACAGGCACAGAGGTTCAAATGAGTTATGTGCTACCCCATTTTATTGCCCCACACAATGCCCATTTTAATTATTAACTGATGAATCAACCACTCCAGAAACTTCATTGAAGGCTGCGCAATATACTCTTTTAGGACACCCCTGGCCATTATGGAAATGGGCTCCAGGCCTGTCTCACCATTTAAAATAAATGCAAAATTGAATCAGTAACACTGTTTTTAGTAATTTTTAAAACATATTCTTGACAAATAATAATGCATTCATAAAATGATTATAATTGGCTAAATATTTATTAAAAGGCGTAACACATTATACCCACGTGTATGATGCATTATGAATGCTTTATGAAGATCTTCATAAGGATTATACTAACCATTATAATTCATCATGAAGGTATTTATTGTGCATTATTGATCTTTATAGAGGTTTATAGAAGCTTCATAATGCATAATAAGCATGGTTATAGTGTGTTATGTCTTTTTATATAGTTATAGCTGTGTTTATAATACTTATAATACTTACTTATCTATAATGCATTATACATAGGTGCTTTAATCAAGTATTACCTTTATTCCTTTTATAGTACTGATTGAACATACCAAAAGGCCAATATTACAATGTATGAATGATCAAACACAACATACAGAAATCCCAAAATGTAGCACTTGTAGCTGCAGAACTACAAGACTTGCTTCCATGTGGAGTTGCACGTCTGTGCAAATTATAAATTGTGCAACCTGTTAAAATGAATATGGTAAGACATTAAACGAGTTGCTGAAATGCTGGCAAGATCGAACCAGTCAGGAAAACGTTATTAGTTTGGAAGAGACAAATACCGATGGAAAAATGTTATAAAATGCAAAATCCAAGACAGAGCTTGAAAAAGGAAAGCCTAAAACTTTGACATTGTACAGCTGGGAGATCTGAATGACTTGCTCTTTGACTGATAGAAAAAGTTATTTTTCTATTGCAGTAGGCAAGAAATAAAGAAAAGTAACACATAAACAGAATTGTTCGTTGTATGGGAAGCCATCTGTGCAGTACTAAATCAATGCCACAAACCTCGAACTAGCTAATGTAAATGCATGTAATTTGCATAATTAGAGGTTCTGTAAGAATTTTTAACAAACCTTGGTAGACGTGCATGATATTATGATCCTTAAACTACACATTTTTGTGTAACAAGTCTGGATAGGGGAAATTCCTGTAAATGCTATATAAATGCAAATTCAAACATTTATTAGATTAAATTTGCGAAAACATAACCCTGCATGAAGATTAAATTAGATTATGTGGTGTGATATGATCAAACCTAGAAAATATGAATGCATTTTTGATGATTATTTCCCAATACGTTTCTAGACAATAAATTTGTAACAAAAAATGAATCATTGATGTATGTCAAACAAATATGCAAAATAAACAAACAAATGAATACTAGACAGTAACTGCATGAAATTAAAACATTATTTATTACACATTACAGAAGCTGAAAAGTTTAAAATGGTTAAAAATGCCTTCTCTATACTTGTCTGTATTTTGTGGATTTCCTTTTAATAATCTAGCAAGATAAGATGGAGATTCATTAAAATCAGTTAAACGAACACCTTTTTGGATCCCCGCCCCCACAAACAGTAGGAGGTCAGTCCCGAGAGCAAGAAATCTAAGACTTTCCAAATACAAACACGTCTAGCGATAGCAGTGTGGCCGTGGTCAGTTTGTTTACACCAATAACAGGAAGGTAATGAATTTCAGGGGAGAACATTGGGACAGAAAGAGTCAGTGGATGTGCTGCTGAGTGACTGAGAGAGATTAATGAGTGAGTCTCTGGTAGGGCCATAGAAGTCGCAGTGCTGTCACAATACAAGAAGCACTATCTTCTCCCTCCTTGCTGGTGACGAAGTGTCTTTACTGCGCACAGACACAAGGAGCAACCAGATCCAAATAATCAGATTTTACATCCCTATACTCATGGAAAACTCTGTCTTAATGTCACATGCCATTTATCTCTGCGCGTCCACACACAGCCACATCCTTTAGAGATGTCTGCAACCGACGAGTGAAGATTGGACCCATCTCTCAGATAAATGGCGATTTTACATTCTTGGCCCATCGTTTTAATTGATACAGTCCATGAATAATATATGCAGGCAGACTGCAAGAAGAAAAGGTCAGTGCAATTTTAAATAGGATACATCATGCATATATTGCAAGTATCCAATTTAAGACTCTTCTGGAGACAGAATTAGATAATCTTGAAAACCTATGCAAGCCTGGCAATGCAGGATTGTTGCTTTGTTTTTGTTATTTCAGAGCTGCAGTCAATTACATTATGATGCAACAATGGCCACAGGAGAGATTGTTCATGTACTGTAAGAAGCTCAATGTGATCTATTAGCATGCAATGAAAAGACATGTAAGTTGTGACACATAAAGAATCCCAGCAATGCTGTCAGTAAGCAGATCAACCCCGGTTCAAGTACATGAAGCACTTGCATTGACAAAATTGGTACAATATGCACTGGGAAAGTTTTGGGTCTCATCAAACTTTGCATAAATTTCATTGTGAAAAGCTGTGTACGCAAATTTCCATAACTCGTTTTAGAGTACGGATACGTTTTAGAGACTATTTCTGTGCACTTAATGTGTTTTGGTTTGACTACATGTACTGAGTACTGAGTCAGTTTTGGTTCTCAATACTGTAACATATGATGAGGAGGCCTGATATATTGTGTTGTAATATTATATCACAATAATATTGTGAGGGGGATTCCCCCCCCCGATCTGCATAATATATTGCATGGACCCCCCTGCTTACCAACATATGGAAATATGTTGTTGTGATTTAGTAGCTTGAATACGAGTATTTTCTTTGGAAAAGCAACGCTCACTGTATAAAAGGTCAGAGACCATTGTTATGTGTCATTGCCTGTCATCTCAAAAACAACAAAAAATAGAATGAGTTTTGGAAATATGCTCTTCAGTTGAGTGTTTGCCTGTACCATCTTGCTCTCCAAGTGATGCACAGACATGTACAGCTAAGAGCAAGTTTGAGGGTCCCAGCGCAGAGTTGGCCAGCACCTAGAGCCCTTGCAGCGATTGTGGGTTCAGGGTCTTGCTCAAGGGCCCAACAGCGCCTTCACTTCACTGACCCAAGGATTTGAGATGGCGGCTTTCTCATCACAGACAGACAATGCTGAACCTGAGGGGCACACACAACCCTGAAAATATCCCGTCTTTCATCTGTTGGACGTGGTATGGCATGTACTTAATTACATACGTGCTTTGTGCAGCTGTTCACTGAATATACGTCCAGCAGGAATCCTCATTGACTTTAATCTTCAAGATTCCGATTATGTGCTAGGCTGTCTGTTCAGATAATGCATACACCAATTAGCAATTAGCAGCTCATATCTCATAAGCAAGTGCTGAAAGACTGCTGGGAACATTTTTTCCCCTAATTATACCTCCTTTTTTTCATTTCACCCTAATATTAAATAAATAAAACATTGAATGAACTGTGGCAGTGAACCTTGTAGAAATGGAGGTTCGGCATATGCAATTAAAGGCTCCGAAGTCGCTATCAAAGCAGGATAACTGATTAATCCACTGAGACTCTTGAATCAGCCGCTACTGCAAACAATCTAGTTTCGAGCTACAGATGTAGTGGTGAATTACAAACAATCATGGACTGTGTTTTAGCCTTTGATGGGTCTTAAAATACTGGCTATTACCGCTCAGGAATAATGGAAATGTCAAGTATGTTGTTATAGGGCCGTGTTTAGGAAATGGAATAGCAGTAAATAGGGATATTATTGAAAGAGAGAATCCCCTCGGGTTCATACGCCTTGAATACGGTGCACCTATAACAACCATGAATGCAGCTTTGTCTACAAATTTTGCATTGGGAAAAAAATAGCTATTTCTTATTTATTGTTCCCCAAAATGGGTAGTAGGCAGCAGTTATTAGCATTTTTATGTAGGGTTGAAGGCTTGATTAGTGATACAGTTTTGTAGGGTTGAGATCATGCTTCCCCATGATTTGGGTGGTCTTGTAAGTTTCCTAAAACTTAAAAAGTTTGTGTCTCTCCTCTTCTCTGTAAATGTGAATTCCCCCACCTTTGACAACAGGTCCAGAAATCATGACACACTGAAAGGAAATACAGGATTAAAGAGGACACAGATCAATTGTGGTTTGAAGAAAAATTAGGTAAAATAACAAGATGTATTTAAAAACTTCATTCAACATTGTCTTAATCAGTGGAGTGATCAACACTGAAGACCACATGACATTTCTCCTTGCTTTGGACTGTGTGTTTTTTAAGCGTTAGATAACTACTGATCAGTGGAAATACAAATTTCCAAAATGAATGATATAGCTGTGTACTGCCTATAAATAGTAAAATGTAGGGAAAGGGACAACACTCCCTTTTGTGGAGGGATACCGGGAGTGACTCCTGGAATGGATTTAGACTCGATGTTTTCGTTAATGAATGTAAACAGTGGGAAATATGTCCCCTCTGTGTCTTTTGGATTCAGCGCAGTAGGAAATTACCCTGACGATGATGGAGGATATGAACGAATTCCTTGGAAGACAGAGAAAAAACAAAAGAGGAGCAGGTTAGTAAAACAGTGGCCGCAAGATGGAACAGATGCCGGCACTGAAGAGGTCGGTTTCAGCCGGGATATGTGGTAGATGCCGGAAAAGTGTCACCATTCAGGTTTAGATACAAACTGCTTAATCGGGGCTCACTGTCAGCTTGGGGAACAGCCCGGCTCAGAGATATATATCTCATGGGCCTAGATTTGATCCCGACACATAAGGAGCTATGTGATTCCAGAGTTACAAAGCCCAGCTGGGTTCAGTTCTGTCAGTACGGTGTTTTTGTAATTGGGGGAACCGGACCTCTAGTGCTTTGTGCACCGCGGGTTATAAGCTGAATCTGGATGAGCCTTGAAACTTGTCTGGCGGAGCTCGGGGGACCGCTGACGCGTTGGCGGCTCGGAGCCGACCAGGGCCGGTCTTGCAGGAATTTCATGCGGATCCTCTGAAAGGCGGCAGCTGCTGCAGTCTGTCGGAGAGACTGATAACACAGCGCCTTCATAATGAGCTTTTCAGCATCATTTAATTCAGTGTCATTTAGAAATATTTTACTGGGATGGAAAAAAAACAGGAATATTTTTCAACGGCTCTTGATATCTGATTTACACAGGACAGCTCAACGCCAGCTTAGGGTGTGAAAATGAGCACAGGAAGCACCCTTTGAGAGTTTTTGTGAAAAATATGGCTCAGTGGTAGTGGGTCTTATATCATACCTCCAGTGTTGGACTGTGGCGCTCGCAAGTTGTCTCTATGTTATGTCGGCTTCCTCTGATGAATCCAATTCCTACCCGCAGCCCAAAGACATACAGTCAAGTTAATTGGTGCCTCTAAATTACCCATGGAGTGTATCTGCTCTGTGATAGACTGGCATCAAGGCTTATGCCTGCAGCCTTGTGCCCTGCGTGGATTGGTATAGGACTAGACCCCCTTACCAAGATAAGCAACGAGATGGATGATTCCATCTTTGAAGTGGTTCTCTTCTGATTTTTCCAACTTCAATTCCCATTAGATCTGTGATATTTTATAACCATCTCTCTCAAGTCACTGCTTAGAATTTTTTGTAAACCTAAAAGAAATCTAGTAGACATGTATGTTATAAACTCCTGGACTGTCATTTATTGGAAGAAACACAATATTTAAAAGTAACATGATAAAATGCGGGAAAATACTACTGTGTTTCCCCGATTATAGGGCATCCCCAACAATTAGGGCACACCCCAATTTTTAAAAATTGGTCAGAATAAGGCACCCCCCCGCAAATAAGTCCGACTACCTTTGCTTGCGGCTGGTATTCGGCTCCCTTCGGCTGGTATGGTGGGGGAGCTGTGGGGAGCTGCGTGTGATGCC
>JAODKE010000040.1:19801180-19849764 GCA_026779605.1 Mormyrus hasselquistii
CGTAGGCCGTGCCGGCGCGGATCGTATCTGTGTGCAGCGGTGAGGCTGAGGTGAGTGGGATTGTGGTTGGGGGTGGTGGTGGGGTGGGGTGGGTGGGTGGGGGGGGGGGGGGGTGGGGGGGGGTGACAAAATAAATGAGCAAGGGCTTTCACCGTGATGGATGCCATGGGAGAACAGGATTGCCATCAGCAAGCAAGGGCTCTATCCTACAATCCTTGGAACATGATCCGCAAAATCACAATTCAATGGCATAATTAAAAATAAAACACATTGAAATAATGTACATCCTACACAAACATCAAATAATACATTTTAGCACCAGTTTTAAAGAATGACCCTGATGTCACTGCAACTATAATTAAATTTGGTCAAATTTAATAAAATGTTTGTGGCATTTCTTGCCCAGTGTGGCAGCACCCGAGTGCTTCACACAGATGTAATACTAACAAGGCAGACCATCGCAAGCCAATTTGAACACACTATCGCTTCAAAGACAGAGTTTTGGGAGAAGAGAAGGGGGAGGAGGAAAGTACTCTCCCAAAGTGAATTCAATCTCCCAAGGCTAATTAGCAGCATATCATGCTAATCACGCACAATTAAAATCGTGTTTATGCAACGAAAATGAGAAGTACTGATCCCGTTCCTCAGCGGCTCAATCAGCATCAGCACAGCTGGCGTGTATAAGCAGTAGTAGCCGGGGATGTGCTCAGACTTTACAAAGGGCAGGTACTCAAGGAGAGCTGCATGGTCGACTGAAACTTTTTGCTGGCTTTGCTTTTGGGGTACTGGAAGCCAAATGATTCTGAAAAATAACGAATCAGATTGTAGAGGCGCTGAAGGAGGCAAGACCAACAAATCAGATGTTTTGGCCCCGCCTCCTCTAGTTGATGGGACCTACCACCTCTATAATCTGATTGGTCATTTCACTGAACCAATCATTTTTCCTTCTGCCCTCAGAACATTTTTGTGTAAGTAAAACTCCCACGAGCTGCTCCCTTGGTAAATTTTTCATTCGTTCAGGTGAAAGGGAAACCCCAGGCCCCCCAGCGCATGTCTGGTAGTAGTACAACTGCTACCTGGGCCAAAGAAGAGTTAAAAGATTTACAGTTAAAAATAGGGGCATTAAAAAATGCTCATATTGTAGGCTGATTAATTTTTTAATCCAATGACTATTTATAGTAATTTATCAAAAATATGGCCCTGAAATTATTTAGCATTCTGATAGAGCTCTTTCTGCTATACCTTAGCTTGTAGCCATTCACCTACTCCTCCTTATGGCTTTCAGATGCCTGATTCCTTACTGGCTCCATCTCTTTGGCTGGCTTGACTCTCCAAGGGTGCCTGTGCAGCCAGGTCACGATTAGCAGCTAGCTATCGATTGTGGGCATCTGCTGGCTATGAATCCGCAGGAGTGGCACCCTCGCAGACAGTCGATATGAGACGTGTTCGGCCAGGAACTTTACTTTTAGGTAAAATAAAATAAAATAAATAATAAATAAAAGGGCGATAAATCTCCGTTGCGTAAGTTGGCTCGCAGCCATAAGGCAAGTAATGCATTTTCCCGCGTTTTAATATTCCAGAATAGCAAATGTACATTAGTGAGTGTCATTGCAGATCTCTGTTCCCTCTGTAAGACGACTGATAGCAAGTACGTGTTTTTGCCCTGTATGCTGTTAAATCTGAAATAAAAGTGCAGCACGGCGCAGTGTTTAATACACATTTTCTGTTCTTTTACATTTCAGATCCCTGCTGCTACTGCATGCTTATCATATTTTAAAATTTTATCTCTGAACTAAATTTGAGCCTGATAAAATATTATTGCACTACAAGATATTTAAAAAAGGATTTTGGGGAAAACAGCCTAAGTGAACAGATGCAAATGTAATAAAAGCAGTTTTGTACTCAGACGGAAGATAATGAGTCGTTACGTAACGGGGGGGGGGAAGAAAAACATGCCTTACAATGTGGAAGTGACAATTATTGAAGTGGTTCTGTGACATGCAGGCTTGAAATGGATTTGGACCCATTCCAGTTCAGACCATTTCCCTGCTTTTTAATCAGGAGTGTGAAATGAAATGAGGCCACCATTTCATATAGCTATTGACCCATGGAATGCACCTAAATAACAACAAAACTAAACAAAAACAAAACAAAACATCTCCCCTAAAAACGAAGCATAATTCATTTAGATCATCTCCATTCTGAATTCCACAGCTACGTTTAATCGAGTGATATCCCTGCTCTCCAAAAGAAGTGGGCACCACGAAAGCAATGAATTGTCAAGTTTCTCCAGGCGAGCGAGAGCCATGATTGAGTTACAGCCTTGAGATCTTCGGCTCCATTAAGAACTGGTTAGCAAAAAGTCCCCCATGTGACATATCAAGCGGGGAACTGCATCGCAAGCAGGATAAATGCTGTAACAGATATTAATTTCATCACAATACGTTTTCTCTCTCCACAGCGCAGATTAAGGCTGTAAATGTTAGCAGAGGTGGATGTGCTATGTGTATTTTCAAACCTGGAAAGATTAGCCTCAGCTCAGGCTGCGTGTGACCGGAATGCTGACACTTCCAGACCAGTGACATCCTGGGACTTTTGTTTCATTCCTCTGATGTCAAAGCCAATGTGGCCCTGCTGGATTCCGCGCCAGCTCTTTCTGGCCTAATATCAGAAAGCAGGCAAACTAAGTCATTAAAATAAACATCAGGCACTGCCTCCAGACACTAGACCTGTCAATAAAACAGATCGCAGCTTGTCCTCTGACACGCTCTGGGGCAATATCATTTTAATTTAGTAAGCATATATTGCCCTGTCTTTCCGCTTCATACACATGCCAGGAAACTATACTAGTGAGTGCAGCATGCTGACTTACTAGCCTCAGACCTCGAAGTTCTTTGACATGCGACACATATCAAAAAATAAATAAAAGGTCTTGAATCCGATCTTAATGTTTGTAGCTTTACAATAAACTTAAAACTATACTAACTAAAACATATTACACAACTTCACGTGATGTGACGGTCAAAAGACTGTGATGCTTCTGGATTCAAGGCTTCTGCTGTCTTATGCGTCCTTACGCTTTTACAACAAACTCAGCAGCCAATCAACTCGCATCACGTGGCAACTAAGCTTCCCAACTCTTAAGAAATTGTAACAAATACAAAGCTTTAAAAATATACAGATTCCAAAAATATAACTCAAAATTCTATTAGAAATATTAATAAAATATTAAAAGCAAATAGTCAAATGTGCATATTTAATTACACCACAAAAATGGCTCTAACAATACTAGTGTTATTACATTACTTCTCTAACACAACATAATATGTTGATGCAGGTATAGTTGTTATAAATACACAAAGCATGTATGCCGGGGGGCCCAGCAGATATGGTTTCCATAGCAATATTAGCTACCTAATGGCCTGCGCACTTCTGTCTTGTACTTCAGTGACATGTGTCAGCAGCGGGCGCCTTTGGCATAAGAGGTTTTGCGTTTCGCTTGTCACGTCAGTCAGTCTGCCAGCCTGTGTGCCGTCGCCATGCGCAGGAAAACGACTCCTGTCAACATTCATGCTGCAGCCAGTACATGACATTGGCATCTGTGATGTATATGTGCATGTGAGTGTGGAAGCGATTGGGGGTGGGGCATCCTGGTTTGTGGGGATGCAGCTATGATGTACTGTTTCATTTATTCTGGTCTTTACTTAACCCCCCCCCCCCCCACCACCACCACCCGTTTCTTGAGCAGCAGGCTGTCCAGGGGATGCGCAGTGCCAGCTGCCTGCACTGGCACATCGTCGCATTTACTGCAGAGCTCCGGAGGCCTGACTGACATGCAGGGCGGGCTGCAGTAAACAAGCAGCTCAGTTGATCTCCAGGACGGGTGGGGTTTGGTTGATGGCGGGGGGGAGGTGGTAGTTATTATGATGCAGAAAAGGACAAAGCCATGAAGCAGGGCCACAGAGAAGGGGGAATATGAGATCTGGCAAACATCGCGTCCGCTGACAGCGACAGCAGGATCCAGCATTGGGGAGGCAGGGATTAAGGGGAGGTGGGCGAGGGGGGGGACTGCTCTGTCAGTCTCGGGTGCGCCGTGGACACCGAGCAGGCGGTTGGCTGTGTCAGCAAGTCAACCCTTATCTTCCCATCACTTAGTGAAAAAAATAAAAACAGCCCGAGTTAAGCCACAGGGCAACAGGCAGGATCACGGTGCCTTCTGAGCCCGCAGAGAGCAGAGCTGAAGCCGGGTGTGGGGTGGGGCTGTCTGAGTTTGGGGGGAGTTGCCTTGACGATAAAGTCAGATGTGATCCCAGCCCATCTCCAGTGAAATCTATACAGAAGACTGCCATATGCTACCCGTGACATAACTATTATTTATCCATACATTTCTATGTCTTCCATCCATTTAACCTGCTTAGGGTCAAGGGGAAAGTATTGTGTACTTATACAATTTGTAGACCAGGATGAAACATTGAAATCAAAAGTTTCAATAAGTATAACAATTTCAAACACTTTTTTCTCATTATGCGCTTATCTTGCTGAGGTATGGAACGTCTTGAACTATTTTGTTCCAAGAGGTCAAGTCTCCGTTCTTGCGTCTCTAAGATTACCCCCACTCCTCCGCAAATTGTAATGCTTTGTCAAAAAAAAAGCAAAGAAAAAAAGAGGAGTCTAGTTTCCTTTGTCATGCAGACGAGCAGTCAACTGCAGCCTCCTTATGAAAGAAGAGACTCTAGAGCATGTGATTGAATGCATCAAAAACATGTTACCTTGTTAGGTTGAAGGAGTTGGGAGCTGGTTTGGTGATGGATGTCTAAAATTGCACAAATTGTGCTTTCCTTAAATCAGTCAAGGAATTACAGCTTTGTCCTTCTGACTATAAAACTTGTATTTGTTCCAAAATTTCCTAATAAAGAGAAAGTACGTTCAAAAAGATAGCAATAGATAATTTTCTCATCTTGCACTGTCAGGAAAGGGATTAGCTGGCTCTGAATTTTAATAAACGCTTACCTTGCAGCTATGGCTTTAATGGTCCTGTGCACACAATTCCTTAAATTTTACTGTCAGCTAATAGAACGTCAATAAAGACACGTACTGTTAATCGGGCTCTAAATTTGTTCAGTCATTGACATTATATGGTCTTTTGTGATGTCAGAGAAGTTCAAAAACTCTGCGAAGTGCGATACAATGGTATATCATCCAGACCTGTATTATTATTACTATAATTTTAGTTTTTAATTTCAAAAGGAATGGTTTCCAGTTAAGAAATATTCATCTGATATTATTTTCTGTGACACAACTGTGGTGTTATTCATTCTTATACCAATAACATTTTCCCTTGTTGATTATATTAAAATCTCCTAAAACTACTGACTGTAGATGAAAATGTAACACTGGTTGGATGTGAAATAATATCAGTATGTGAACTGAGGCAAATGTGGAGATTATATGGGAACTTTTGAAATATATAAAATCAAAATCTACTTGTGAAAATCTACATGGTAGCAAATCACAGGAAGGAATGCAAAGTTTTGACTTCAAGCATCAGAATGAAACATAATATCGGAGTTTAAAATAATTAGATGCAAAGGTTACCCTCACATTTAGCTCCAAGGGCACATTAAATGTTTTCATCTACAATTTCTTAATGACGACATACATCTGCAAGACATTACATGAAATAAAATGGTAATATACAACACGGAGGATTGTCTTCTCATCCAATATATTACGACACCTGAAAGTGCCTCATTTCTCCTGAAAGAACAGGACTCCAAAATAAATCTTACCACTTTATAGGTTTCGAGCAGTAAGCCCATAAACACAGCTTGTGGTTCTCCAGCTGGGTGACAACAAATTAGGTTCGGCACCCGCCATGGTGCATAAGAAGAGACAGCGCCACGACCAAAAGTTCAAAGGGAAAGTGCCATTGCAAAGTGGTCTCCCAGTGGGCTTTCTCTTCTAATTCAGTTACTCCCTCATACTCCTTCTGTTTCTGGCCTGTCGCCCACAGACCATTCCAGAACATTTTGCTGGGATCCAACATAAGAATAGGTTGCAACTACACACTGCACAATGACACTGAACTTTGTTGCCCCGGACAATTTGTCAATGGCAGGATCAGGCTCAGTGAGTGGATCATCAGAACAGAGCCGGCAAGCCCTGTTAACTGTCCCCTGAAGGCACACAAGACGACCTCTTTTGACAATGGCTCTTCACTTCACAACAGTTACTGTCTATTATGAGGTGCGTCTGTTTTGTTTCCTTTGTGGCTACAATCTCAAACGAACGAACAAATGTATTTCCACACATTCAAGTACAGCCAGCCTGTTAACTGACAGTTTCATAAAACAAATGATTGTCTTATGAGGTTTTTACTTCCTTGGAAGATGTGGCTTGGTATTTTCTGGAAGCTCAGCCTAGCAGCACTCACGGCTAGTCGCTTCCTTGACAGCCGTATCTTTGCAATATGCCATAGGCATTGCTCGTACGTCACTTTGGACAAACGCATTTGATAAATAAAGTAAAAAGCAATCATTGCAAGCAGGAGTTAAAATACAGTTATAGAGCAACTGAATGCGATTACCATTAGCTTTGCCAAAAAGCCCCCCCCCCCCGAAAAAAAACATGCTTCATGATTAACACTAATTTCCATGAGTAAGAGCTTCAGCCATCAATGACGAGCTCAAAAACAGATTTAAAAAAAAAAAAAAATCTCCTTCCCCAGCTTACTGATGGTGACGGCCAAAACATTAGTTCATCTTTGTCCAAACGGAGCCACACTCAGCAAGTGCTCGTCCCTCGTGGATTAGTGGGCAGCCACTTATCGTCATATTACTCACGATCGTCCTCGGCACCAATCCCACATTCCCCCATGGCGAATGGGTTTTGTCAGTCCAGTCACTTATGACCAAGGGAGCGTTTAAAATCAGCTTTTAATATTAAACGCGCATATAAGCTAGAGGGATGACATTAAAGAACAAGATAAAAAAGAAAGCAAAATATTTAAGAGTGCACCTTAAAACAGTCCTGTTTTTCAGACGATATAGTTCCTTTGCCCGTGAATGAATCATTTTTCCCCAAGCTTTACTATACACTGTTATATAAGACAAGTACTCTGAGCCCCAGCTTTATACGTTGGGAAGAAACAGCAGTTAAAAGAAAAGTGTCCATGGTTGGATAACAGGACAGTGAAATTAAATTCAGAATAAAAATGTGAAGTGGTCATTGCATTTTTTTCAATGCACCGCAACTGCGGGAAATACTCATTGCCAGGGTTTCCTCAGCACCAAAGCAGAACCAATCATCCATTTTGATCACGATTCCAGCTGGCGATGATCAAGAAGTGACTCATTGAATCCCTTTCTCTGCTATAATATTGCCAGTACTTCTAACATTCTTTGCACTGTTGCTGTTCATGTAGTCTTACAGTCTGTCAATGTCTAAATGCATTTTTTTGCCACTGTAAACCTGCCATTTCCTACAAAATGAATAGCAGAAAAAATAAAACCTGTTCCATGACGTCCCCCCCTCCCCCAGTAGAATGGTACGCAATGTATTATCTTCATCCCTGATTGAGATTATTCAGATAAAATTTTGTCAACTACAGAGACAACCTAAATGTCACATTTTGTAACACATAGGAACACCTAGTACAGGGGTATCAAACTCTAGTCCTGGGGAGGCGGAGCCCTGAACAGTTTTAACACACCTGATTCAACTCCTTGTGCTAATTACCTCACAGCTCTTGAGCTGAAACATTTGTGGTGGAACAGGGAAAGAAATAAGCTACACAGGGCCCTGACCCCCCAGGGCTGGAGTTTGACATGCCTGACCTAGATGATGCATTATTTCATCTACTCTTCTCACAAGTACAGGATACCGGATCTTATATTGAGGTTCCGTATCGCATTTTCTTCGCTGGAAGGGCAGCCATCAGAGGTATTCTTCTCTCCATCACAAGGGTACTTCATCATGGTTTCTCTTTTGTAAGGGCACCCTAGTGAGCAATTCTACCAGAAAAGCACCGAGATGGCACCCCAGGTTTACCCAATTGTAGGGGCACCTTATGTGTCACTGCATCACTCTTTCACCATTGGAGGGACATCCATTAGGGCAATTCCCCCCATCCTCACACATGGACGGACACCCTATACAGCCTACATCACATTCTATCTACTGATGGGGCACCTATTTAGGCACTTCCTCGTGTTTTCACGCCATGTAGGAATACCCTTTACAGCACTTCATCCAATTTTCTCTGCTGGAAAGGGCACCGTTTGGGACATTTAATCAGGTAGGCAGAGAGGGCACTTCATGATGGCCCCCTTTTGCACCGGAAGGGTATCCATAGGGGCCGTTTAGACCATTGTAAGAGAAAGGTATGGGGCACTGCATCAGTTTTTCTCCAGTAGAATGGTACTTAGTAAGAGACATCATTACATTTTATTGCTGTATAAGGCACATGTCACATGTAGCGAACACTCTAAATGGAGCTAAATTATCTATTTATCTATCTATCTATCTGTCTATCTATCTGACAGATGTGAATTGGATGGTTGTAAAGCACGTTGCCGAACAGCCCAACTCATCTGTCAATGACTGGGATCTAGTCTATCAAAGCTATGCTTGACCTTAGTCCCTTTTGGTGATGACTGGTGGTTAAAAATAATTGAGGAGGTAAGAAGATAATTTTTACAATATTACAATAGTGAATTTTTCCAAAGACAAAAAATGTCTTTTTAAATGGCACTAAAATTATAGAAATTAGAGGTAATACTTCTACCTCTATAACCTTTGCCCCCTATATTCCCACTGGTAGGATCTAGGTCAATGTAGCCCTGACTTGATGCTACCGCAGTATATTTTCAATACAGTGAAAACTATATATTCAGAAGAAGATGCTTTGACTAGTGCTAATTATAGATGAACCACCTACGTGATCATCTCATCTCACGGAGGGCTGTATAGAAACAGCAGCCAGTATTCTCTCCCTTTAAAGCCCCTGCTGGTTATATAAATCTGATCCTCCAAAGATTTTTCCACCTGCATCCTATGGTCTATGATGGTAATGCTGTGGACACAGTGGGATATTTAGACAATCACATGCCAAGGTTGCATAGCACGCACAAGTGTGATTTAAATCATTTAAAGTGAAATTCGAGAATTGCCTCCTTCATAATTTAAATAGTACTTTTAAAGAGAGACCCCTGTTCAATTATCATTGATTATTTTCCACCCTTGAATAGCCATAGAAGACAATAATATTACTCAAGTCTCATCCTCTGCAATACAGAAATTAAACAAAAGAAAAAATCAATATACCCTGAAGGACTTTTTAAATGGAATTAATGTCTATCATCACTTTTCACGCAGTTCTGTTACTACAGAGAGTAAATTCTATTATAATTTAAATTACCCAACTTTTGATATTGACTTGGCTTTTAAAGCTAAGTGAGTTCCCACAAAGAAACGGACGTCTAAAGTCAGCTTACTGCATCCAGTGTTGTTACATTTGTATCGTTATATGCTGGAAGATGTTAGCCCATAAAAGGCACTGAGCATGTGTAAACGCACTGTGCTTGATCAGCATCCTGTTGGGCTACGACACCTTGCTGTGTTCGCTATGTTACAGCTAATATGTACCTCAGGCTTATTGCCTTTGCAGAAAAGCAGACTGTGAATGGCAAGATTGTTTGGTTTTGAAAACAGTTCATTTCCTGAAGTAAAATGAAATCCCTGTTGTTTCACTCCATGACCAGCCCTTAATTACCAATTAGCTTTGCTCCAAGTTTTGTCCTTAATCTGCCGCGTTCGTTTATCTATACAGTCCTGCAGTACAGAAACGATAAATGTATAGATAGTATCAGCTGCAGCTAGGTATAAATTATACAGAAATGCTTTGAAAAGCAAGACACACATAGAGAGGAAAAAAAAGATTTCCTTAAGCTTAGGAAGTTGCTAAGTGACAGATGTTCTGATCCTGGTAGCTACTGAGCACGTGCAGGAACTCTAGCAGTGAGAGACAGCTGCCGAGTGGGGGAAGAGGCCAGGCCTGATTGGCCGAGGGCTTCATGCATAGTGTGCACTAAGCGCCTGCTGAGGAATAAATCATGAAAGGACACCATGGTAGCAATGAACACTGGAAAAAAGGTACAAAAAACTCTTACCTGTCTGTCTCTTGATCGCTACCTTTTACAAACAATTTAGATTCTGAACACACAGAAACTGGATTCATCACTGTCCCTGTACTCCTTTTAAAAGACACAGTGGTTGATGGACGGAGTCAAACACTTTTAATTGATTAATTTTTATGAAGTCAAACTTTTAAATCTCAAGTTTTCGTTTGTTGTCGCAGAGCAGGGAGCTTCTGTGGTGAGACCTGCTGTAGAAAGTGCGTATTGAATAAATATGAGTGACACCAACAAATTCTCATATAAACATCCTTTCACTGGATTACAATTGATCAGGCCCAAGAATCAATTACATGTTGAAATCTTCATGGGAGCATTTTCTGTCCTCCTTTTCTTTTATGAATTCTTATATCTTAATGGAATTCGGTAAGCGTCTTTTACTGCATTGTAATTTCAAAGTATGTTTCAATTGACGCGCGTAAATTATGAAAACCGCCCCTATTTGATCTGAAACCCATGTGATCCTTCTCTGTGCCACACTAGTAAAACTGCTGTAATTTGGCAGCCGGTGATATGTCAGCTAATTGGATGCCTTTCTCAGCCCTGAAATTGTACAGGCACATATTTACATTCTTACAATGCTACATAGTTATCATATATGATTACTGTAGATTAATCTAGGAACGGCTTCATCCCTAGACAGTATGATTTAATGTAATCTTTCATTCTGAGTTATCACAGATGACTGAGATTATCATATATTAATAAATGGGACCCTGCTCAAGATGGGGAAGGAGTATTTCTGAGAGTTATTAATGCATAACCCAACAGCCAAATACACATAACTGACAACGGTGTCCTAGATTCACAGTTTATACTGATTAATTGAAACAAATGGAAAATAGTACCAGCATTGTTCAAAGCTAGATGTCGGTTTGCATACTAAATAGCTGTAAGTGGCTAAAAAGGCCCATGATGGTGTACTTAAGAGCAGAAGTTACTCAAACGTCCAGTTTTAATGAACACATTTATCATAGCATTGGTATATCTCTGTGATATCGTAGTGTGTATTCTGTGCAATTTTCCCTGCCTTGAAGTATATTAGCATGGAATCTTTAGAAGTCATATCCAATTAAACCTTTCGATTACATATTAATCTTCTTGATTTTTACTTCCGGCATTTGCTTTATAAGTTATATATGCTTAAGCTTTATAAGTTTTATATTTCAAGAAAAGGGTCATTACATTAATCACATCGGACACCACATTCTTCAGTGATGAAGAATGGCATAAGAAACAAAAATGAATCCTGAAGAGCCACTTTTGTGACACTACATACACAACCACATTTATTTTAAAAAATGCAGTTTTAAATTCCATGGAAATTCTGTCCATTTTAACGGTTTAACAATCCCAACCCAGGACTTTCCTACAGCTACTATGAAGGATACTTATTATTTAAATGTCACAATCAGATTTATTTGGCTTGCAATTATGGTTCATAACTCTGACTACCGTAATCTTCTATATGCAGGTATACTGTTTAATTAAAGTTTAATGATGAGTTTCTTTCTTTGTATAGTTTGCCGTATAAAGGAAAGACGATTATAATTCACAGATGAAGAAATAAGACAAACATCAAAAACATCATTGCTAACCTTGTCCCCTAATTATTTCATGGTATTGAACCATGCTACAGTATGTCTCACAATGCCTGCTAATTCTAGATACCTGATGCCTGAACAGAATAATTCTAAGTTATGACGGCTCTGTGTGAACATAAATACTCCTCTCCCCACCCTCTCAAGAGTGTAACACACACACACACACACACACACACACAATATTAACAACTGTACACTACTACTCTTGACTGAAATAGAATTAGAAAAGCAGTATTAATAGCAAAAAAGATATACAGTTTTAGTCCATCCTTCGACAATCTGTCCATATAGATTAATTGACACAACCAGGAAATTTTGTCTTGCAATGAATGTTCCAATTCCATGCCTCTACCTTCTTCTCCTCTCATTTTCTTTATGACATCATAATGGAGGAGCAGCAGCTAACCCAAAGAAAGCGTTACATTGTTTGTGCTAAGCCACCCCTTTAAATGAACCATCCAAACACACTATCAAGATAACTGTTGAATGCAATTGGTTCTGAAAATTGTAGAGTGAAATTAATGAAAGAAAAATAACCATTGCCTTCATGAGCTAGCTTAGTACTTTATCATTTTCATTTAGTGGCACATTCAATTACGTCTAGTGCACGCTAGTTTTCCATTGATTGGTCACAGAGTGCAACATCACGCTTTCTCGATCTAAAAAATTATTATAGTCATATATATCCCCCCGCCCCACACACATGCATAAACATTGTGATATCATTGTAATATTTCATATCTCAACATCTAATATGCCAAGTATTTTCAAGAGGTAGATTTACTTGTCACTGAAAGACTAAATGAATTGTAATACAACATCAATAATATACAGTAACCTTAGCCTTAACAAACATATGACAAAGATCATACAAACTGCTCTATAAGAAGATGATTCTTCACCACTTGAACAACCAAGAGTGGATCAGGAGTGATTTTCTGGTCATGAGCATAACATATCCCATTAATGTTGAGCACATTGCAAGAAGGATGTTATTCCATTCATTTTAATTGACTTAGATGTTTTAGAAGTGATTACACTTTGTTTAACTTTGAAAATAATGTATTAGACTACTTTTGTGCTCAGAAATTTAAATGGCTGAACTGTTAAATGTTCTTAAAATCACATAAATATGCATATAAATTATATACATATGGGTTTTTAAATGCTTTTCTAGATGCTGGTCTTTTAAAAAAGTTTTTATATCTTTGTGCAGAAATGTATACAAATAACTCATTCTCTCCAACTGCAGTTCTGGGCAGGCCAGAGCCCTGCACATTTTTGGGTTTCCCCTCATTTAACACACCTAATGCAACTCCTTGTGCTAATTACCACACAGCTCTTCAGTTGAATCATTTGTGGTAGAAGAGGGAAAGAACTAAGCTACACAGGACTCCGGCTCCCCAGGACTGGAGTTTGACGCCCCTGCTCTAAAGTCACAATTTGTCCACTTCCACCATGACCCCCTTCCGCCATCCCCTGAGCCCACCTGCCCTTTATGTGCTTCTCAGGCTGAGTCAATAACAGGCAGCCGAGCATCGTTACTGTGAAGAGGCCGCAAGGCCTTGGTGTCTTATTGTCTTTACTGACAAGCTGTCCTCTTGTTCTGGATTACACTAGAGGCCTGCATCATGAATCTTGATTTTTGGGTTAGCAGGATAACCTGTCAGATTTAAGGTAGTCATTGGCTAAATGGAAGTGAACAACTGAAGTATCTTAAACCCGACAAGTTATCAAAGCTGACGAACAAATATCACTTTGTTATACAAGCCCCAGGTCACATTGGAGGGAGTCAAAAACAAGCATACAAAAGCTCTGACAGAATGACTGCAAGAGGAGATTCCAGTGAATGGGCGAGCTCTTTCACTGGCGATATGAGCAGCTGCATCGCAGGCTTCAGAACACGAGTGGGGTCCACATAATATGCAGCAATACTGAAGATCGATTTTCTTGACAGGCATGTTGGACTGGAACAGACATTTTCTCTGAAACAATATTCAAAGTTTTAATGCAAAACCAGAGAATGGACTTCATGGTTCAAAATGAAGTGATCTAACTGTGACATTGTGGATGCAGACGTACGATTTGCCAGCTTCCAGATATAATGCACAGAGAAATGGATCGTAGGTGGACTGTGACCACACTCTGCACTATACATTTATAAAAGCATTTTCTTTGCATTATATAATGTTACCATGCTCAAGATGGACAGCAGACTGATCTTGGACCCCAGTGTTTTTTTTATTCATACTATAGAGTTTTTGATTCTTCTCCTCCACTAAATGATTTAGTATCCATGAACTAAAAATGTTTTGCCACACGGCTTGGGCCAACTATATGAAAATGAATTGAATTGAATAACTGTTGGCAACATTTTTTTTCTTAAACAATTGTTAAGCTAATATAATATGTTTGCCAAGACTATACACTTTGGGGTGTATACATCAAAGTACAAAATATTGCCAAGAATAATAAAAGAGCACAGTCAAGCTATTGTAAAGTTACATTTGGCAGCATGTTCCCGAAAACTTTGGCAATGTTGTATTAATTTGTTAAATCTTAAAACTGAGCTGCTGAGGATTTTGTTAGATAAACTGTAGACAGCTGGCCTCAATTAGAATCTTAAATTATGCCCACTGATAATTCACTCGATTTCAATTTCTGTTTTCCTCCTGCCTAGCTTTCCGTAATGATGCTTTCTGTTAACTAGAGCAAAGTGAACAGACCAATGGTCACATGACTCAAGGCAATTTTCCCAATGTTGGAAGTACCACACATGAGCAGAATTTCTATAAGCTGCCTGTGTAGCGAGTGAAATGTCGTATATTTGGTATATTCTGCTCATTAAAAGTACCTTACAGCATGTTTACCTATGTAGACTAATATAGCAGCAACTGGAAGAAAAAAATAATTAAGGACATGAAAGGGAATAAAAAAAAAAACAGCCAAATGTAATCATCTGTCATAAATTAGGGGAATGTCAGGGTATTAGGCTAATTAAGCTTGGGTTGAGTTATACTTTAATTAATTAATTAATGATAAATCAAATTTGCATTTTGAAATCACATTAGCCCATTATCGAGGACTGTGCTAATTCGAAAACTCCTGACGGTTGCCGGCTTTGTTTCACAGCGACAGGGGACAAACTTGAACCCAGCCAAATGAAATTCTTTTAACAATGGATTTAACAGATTCGGGTTCAGACGTTTGGGAAGAATGTGAGGCTGTGAGTTCCAAAAGCTGTGTATCACAACTGCGACGTTGTTTAATAAGGATGTTAAATAGCGAAGCCACACTTGGTGTGAGGTTTACTATGAAGACTCTAATTGAGTTTTTTTTCTAAATTAGCATTTAAGAACATTATTCCTACAATGCATCCATGTGCATCTCTTGGTGTCATTTGCTCAAAACGCTACTCATGAATATGAATATAAATATTTCTTTTGCCCACTCTACGTGACCATATTTACGCAGAGAGTAACGGATGCAAACGTATGAAATCCCACAATCCTCCTTTCCCTCAGTTAACCAGGTCTTTTGGGGGATATTTTCTGTTGTCTCTGCTGGCTCACTAGCAAAACATAGAAATGCTATGTAATGCAAAACCTTCGGTTCCCGACAAATTGAATTTAAAAGGGAATTAAGCTGGAATTCCAAAATGCAAAATAGCAGCTGGTTAACGGAAAACCTATGGTGGATGTTAATTCATCCTACCTTTGGAATTAATTGCCTCACTTAAATATTTATATGCACGTGCAAACACGAAAGCTTTCAAAAGCTCAGCCTGTGTTACAGATACATTTTCATAATTCTTGTGTATTTCAAACAACACATTTCTTTTTAACACCCAGTGCAGGTCTTGCTGTTAAGTAACTTAATTTATTTGAAAAATCCTGATCACTCCCTACTGCTTAGAATCCCTGCAGAATTCAGTATTACATGTAACAAAAAAGCAACTTATGTAGATTTCAGGGCATGTGTTATATAGTTTTGTCAAAGCACTTGCCATGTTTTAGCAATAATTTTTCAATGGGTACACGCATTAAAACTGTGCTGGTTTAATTAACTATATAAAATATTGAGAAATTGAATCAGAATCAGAATCATTTGGAAGGGTGCTATCACTTGCACTGAAAGTGCATTTGAGATTTCTCTCCATGAAATTACACAATAGACCTTCTCATGTAGTACTCTAACAGTTAAGATCAACAATTTCAACACATAGCAAAATATCAGGTAAGCAGGAGTATAGGTAATAAACGTTATGTATAGTAAATGTATAGTAAATGTATAGTAAATATACTGAACGCAGTTCAGATGGCCTGGTAGGATTAAGACTGGCCAAAGGGAGTGTGATTGTTGTAGAGTTTCTTGTTGACCAAGGAAATAGCTGCTCAGATGTCTGTTGGTTCTCATGGTTTTGTTGAATTTTCTTTAAGTATGTCTTTGGAGCAGGTGCTGCTCTGGGTGGGAGGGGCTGGAGAGAATCATGCCGGAATGGTTCTTTACCCTAGACTTACAGGGGATCTCAGTGGCGCAGAGACTAGCCTTCTCTGCAGATGTGCCGGCGTGTTGAAGCTTGGAAAGAGACGGTGACGTGTCAGAGCAGACAGTGATGAAGAATGTGATGATGCTGTCAGTTACAGCTTTCATGGAGGCTTTGGTGATGCTTTTTCAGTCTCCATGGTGATTTCAGTGTTCTCGAAATGGTTCTCCCTAGGAATCTAAAGTACTTGTCTATTCTGAGAGCAACATCGTTGACACTTAGTGGGAGAAGTCCAGGGTCGTGTTTGCAGGCCTCAGTTATCATCTCCCCTGGTTTGATGCCATTGAGCTGCAAGTTGCTGCTAGAATGCTAAGACATCACACTGTCTAGATCCATTAATTTTATTGCCTTGTGATATTTGTGATGAGGTGCAGATGGAGGGTGTCAGTGTTTCGACAGGTGTGTCTCTGGAACTACAGTCTTTAGTGTGCAGAGAGAACAGTTAGGTGAAGACCTGGAGCTTGAATGGAGCAACAATAAGAGATGCGAGTCTGCACACTCTGACTCATCGATCCACCAGGACATGAAAAAGCTACATTCACTTGAGAGAGTTTCCTGTATAACAGTCCAGGAATTCTACTGTTGACGTCATGGTGGTAGTCTACAAACAAGTTTCTTATGTACATTTCTGGGGAGTCTAGAGTGAAACAGCAAAGGCCCGTGGTAATGTCTGTTGGACCCATGTGCTCTCTGAAGAGGATAAGGGAAGAGTATTAGAGTGATGTAAGGTAGCAGAGAATCAGACATTAAGCAGCTTTTATCATGAAGGATATGCAGTAAGTGTAAACATATCTATCATTGGAACTTGAACAATAGTGATATATTAGTAACTCTTTTCATTGACTCTATCATAATGCCTTTATAATGCATTCATAGAATATTTATTGGACCTTCATAATGCAATCATAGAATATTTATAAGCAGCCTGTATGTATACCTTAACATCATAACATATTTTAACAGCTTTAATATACATTAATAACAATTATTATATAATTATCTGATTATATTTTTTGATATTAATGTATATTACAGCTGTCATGTTTTGTTCACTGAAATTATTCTGAATGCAATGCTTTAAGACATGCTAAGGTATACATACATGAAAGCTAATGAATTTTCTATGAATGCATTATGAAGGTGCAGTTAATGTAAAGCATTTCAAAAATATCAAAGATTCTTTGGAACTTCTTTTCTCTGAAAGGGGAGTAGGGAGCAGTGTGAATTTTTAGGGCTGTTGTATTGTGACTGCTCAAAAAAGGAGATGGAGGACGATATCAGTCTTAGAAGGTAGGAAGTTTCCAACAGGATTTCACAATATAAACTTATATATCATGTCTGCCATCAGAAACAATATCTAGTCTTTTGAGTGCAAGTATAGGGTATGTGGTCTGTCATTCCATCATGACTTATCTCTGGGAGTGCATTTAATAGTTATCATTTTGTCACTGTAGGACAGTTGAAAATCTGTATTTTGATAGTAATGCGCATTTGAATTATGAACATACAAATAATACAGTTGTATTACTCAGTTGTATTTTCGGTCAAATTACGTACCTCCTGTGTTATATTATTTATAAGGGTCACACTATATTTGCACTATTGTCAGTTGCTATGGATGTATGTTTTACTTACCATATTCTCCCAGATACATAACCATATTTATATTTATATATTCATACTTATATGAATATGTATGTCCTGTTTCTAGCTGTTTGTTCTATGTCTTGTTACCCTGTGTCTGTCTGCATGAAACATGCAAGTAAACATCTCATAGTACTGAGTACTTGTACTTGCACAAGTGACAATAAACCTTTTGAATCCGTGAATCCTTTTTGATACGTGCATGTACAACATCTTGCAACTGATAAAGAAATATAAAAACACATTTTCAGTATTATTTCCTCTCTTTGAAAAAATAGGTTCTTCAAAGGTAATCGTCTATTTCTGACAGCCGTTTCATTTTTAAAACGTATGTGACCTTTCGGAGTGACACATCATACGGTTACGGCGCATGAAAACGTATACTGCGAGATCACTGCGCTTGCAGGGGACGCTTTATTCTTGCAATAGGAATGGTGTGGGTAAGAGAAAAAATGCAGCCCTCTATATTGCAGAGCTATTTTCTCCTGACCCACACAGCTGAAGAAGCCTGTCAAGCATGAAGGAATTAGAGCCAGAGACGGAGATTTATACAAACACGTGGGAATGCCTAGCCAACGGCACGCTACGGTTACGAATGAAATCCGGGGTTTATTTTCTTTCGGATGGGTTCCTTTATGCTGGGACTGAAGTGGACTTTGCTGGCTGCCATGATCCCCTTCATGGAGATCCTTAGAGCAGATGGAAACCTCCCCCCAAAGGATTTAGAGATCCGAATAGCAGAACTATCTGAGCCACAACAAGGTGCCATGACACATTACCTTCCAGTTTAGCAGTCCTCTAGGGACTTTGTTCAAATGCCTTCTCTGATTGTGCCAGCACAGCCAAGTCATGAAAATCGAAAAAGGTTACCATGGGGGAGACCCTGCAGCCATGCTGAGTCAGTGAATCTCCATAGACTAATGTGAAATGACATGTTTTGGCACTGATCAGTCTTAATCACCCTAAATTGCTGCGAAACAAGTAACGGTTTCTGTAATTAGGTCTGACTTTGGTGCATTGAATGGTCAGAATTCCTATCTGATACAATGAAAAAAACAACAACAGATGTCTTGTCTGTTAAGAGGCTCCATCTTTTATAGCATTAGGAATAGGAAGATCAGTTAATGGACTGTACCGTAATTAATAATTTGAATTGCGAACTAACTCCGTATTCAGCAGATTTGAAAGAAGAGTACTTCCTGCATGTGTTGGTGGCTGCCATTACATGTGTGGTTTTATACATCTTTTTTGACACATTTTCTGTGTTCTATTAGAACCAGTACAAAGACCAAACAGCATTATGGTGTGTGTGTGTGTGTGTGCGGGGGTTGGGCAAAAAGGGATCCTCAAAATCTGACTTTGAATGGCCTTCTCATAAACTCATTTGACGGTTTGAGGCCTATCCTTGGCCTATCCTTTGGACCCTTAAGCGAGGCCCTCAAACCCTGAAAATGCTCAAGGGGTGCAGGTAAAATGTCCCGCTTAGACCGCAAGCTTTATGCCCAAGCTTTATGTGTGTGTGTGTGTGTCTCAAAGAAGGGCATGATGGGATATGAGAAAAGAAGAATTCCAATGTAACTGTACTTGTGCAAATGGAAATTAAAGCATGATTTCAATTTCAAGCTGTAAGTTCTCATTTCACAAACAAATTTATCAATATAGATTTATGCTATGTCGGTGCTGATTCTTACAATGGTATAGTTATGTTCTACTTTTTTTTCATTATTTCACATTTTCTGTATTGTTTTATTGAGCGTTAAGGTAACTGAAAATGCAATTCTGTATGCCCTTTCATTGACTTACATTAGATAGAACTGATTACAGCATTGATTATATATCATTAGCCGCTGGGAACCGGGAGCGACTTAAAAACGGATTTGGCGACCAACAACAACAGAGAAGTGCTAGAGAAACAAAAGAGCTCAGTCAGCAGGGAACAAAAGAAAGTCAGATAAACTTGTGGGGGGGCGAGGAGGGGGGAGGGAAAATAGATAACAGCAACTGCTGATAACAGGACCCTTTGTAGACGGGAATCAGCACCGCTATCTGGCTTAGTGAAACAAACGCGACAAACATAAACACATACATACATAAATGTCACTCTTGCTGCGCTGCTTCTAGAATAACACCTTTTAGGCTTGTTCCAAATTCTGCAGCTTCTTTGCAAAGACTGGGAATTATGGAGATGTTTCAAGACCACAACCTGCCACCAGGTTCTGAAGTCGGCACTGGGGAGATCTTAATTCTCATAAGCCCTAAACTTTACGGCTGCCAAAATCATTATAACAACAACTGTTGTTATCAGAGAAACCTACTCTATGCTCTATGTTGGCAGTGCTCTAGAGTATACACAGAGGTCGATAGGAATAAGAGTAATAGAGAATACATAACAAAAATACACTGTAACAAAGCATTTTCTTGGATTATGTTGTGAAGCAACGGTACTGATTTTAAACTTATAGGGAACATCACAGACCGTCATGAATTGGCTGATCCCCTGATAACTTTCACTACTTCAATGTATTGTGTCATCCTGACTTGATATGTTTGCTTCAGTTATGCTGTAATGGAACAGCGATTTCGTCTGAGAAAAAGAAGAATGAACATGCATTCATTCACATATTCCCTCTGTCTTTGCCCTTGTCTCTCTCCTGCGTTCCCTATGGGGGACTAAATTTTACATACTGTTGGAACAAGTGTGAAGAACAACTTTTTTTTTGTATTATTGATGTGATTCAAAGTTTATACAAGTGAAGCTGTGCTTTAGGTGATGGCAGGCAATAAAACCATCTGGCTAATTTAAAGTAATGATGAGGGGGCATTTTAATTTGTCGAGAACAGCCCTTTGAAGGGAGCTTAAGTTTACACAATAACATAAATCAATAGGAAATGAAAGAACAATGTAGGCTGTGTTGATTCCAAGCTAACACATTGTTTGACTGTTTTCTTCTTTTAACCTCTCATCTGATGATTTGGTTATAGATGGGGACTCTGAATAAGGCCTTGCATAAAGTCTCTTTGATTTCATCCCCCTGTTATTGATTTCTCACAAATATCAGGACCTTGTGAGTGGGTGTGTTTTGGTTTGTAACGTATAGGGTTTTTCTCAGCCATATGTTGTCAAACAGCAATTTTAACTTGGGTTTGATCTGGCCACCACTCATTGTCAGATGCAAATGAGATGCTTGTTCTTTTTGCCAGAAACCTTTAGCCTTGGTGTATGTATTCTGGGACCCAGCTGCAGGAAAGGTCAGATATTTGTCACACCAACTGGACAGGTCTCAGATACAAACGGTCCCAAGGCAGGAGGAAGGTGAGGGAAATACCAAGGACCTTTATTAAAGGATACATCAAACACAGGCCTTTTTATCTTAGATCAAGTACTACAGCACTATCACGCTCTGCGGGGCTTCCTCCCAGCATGCATCTGGCCCAGGTACACTGGTCAAATCAGATGGATTCTGAGCAGCAATGGCTCATTTGCCGTACCGGACGAGTTCAGCTTCACGATCCAGTTCCCTGTTTTCTGTCAACCCTGCGCGTCTGTGCCTGTGACTCATAGACCATTGAATAAGGGGTGGGGGTGGGGGAGGGCACTTTTGCTACATTACTAAGAATTCAGTGATGAATAATCATGAAAAATGACGTATGAATAATTTAATGCAAGCCAATAATACTCTATTAATGAAAGCTTGAATTATGGCTGTTGTTTTATAAGAAAAGGTTCTATATTTTTTCAAAAGCAAACATACAAGTGATCATGATTTTATGCTCCTCCCCACCCTTGTTCAGATGCATTTCATGGTCCATGCTGTGACCTGTATACATTTATTAGCATCAGGTGATTCTAGGTTTAGACTACAAACTGTAGTTCTCAGTCCATGCTTTTGTTAAAGAGTTTTTCTTTGAGTCCACATTTGGCAAATGACAAAAGAATCAATGTTTCACTTAGACAGAAAGTCTGTCAAAGGGTGTTAAATACTAAAAATGACTGTAAATTGAAGGCGTTAGCTCTGAAGCCTTGAACATGTACAAATGGATGTTTACAGCACTCCAATTCATCATGCGTCTTTTGAAACCGCTCAGCAGACTTTGTTTCTTTTGATATGGCAAAAGAAACTTCTCAGAACCACAGGAGACTTGTTGTACTATGTTGTAGGGAGTGGAATAAAGAAGCCTGGTCTCTATGTCGCATTTAACCTTCTTTGTATTTCAGTCATGTCAAGTCGATTCCGTTGGTAATTATGTGCCGCTGTTCTATAGAGGGGTGCCGGGGCTGTAATTTCAACCTCATTATTGGTAGAACTTACAGAATCAAACCAATCAAAACGTGTTTTGTCCATGTCAACAAGGCGCTTGGCGAAGCAAAGGTTCAGATCTTCCATTGAAAAAGACGACAGAGGAGCAAAGAGTGCTGGCTGAAGGAAGATGGACTAGAATGAATAAGCTGTACCGCAAAAAAAAGAAAGTGCTTGACTCTCTGGCTGACAATGTGTTGTTATTTGCTCTTTTGGTAATTTGTCACAAGGGCAGATAAAGTGCTCTTACATCAATGTCTCTGCTGCCAGAAGATAATGTCAGGTTGAGCTGGAGGTTGTCAGTTTCCTAGACTGCTAAAGCTTTTTCTGAATTTTCTTCACTGTAGATATTGTATAAAAGTTTAGGTCTATCATGCATTACTGAGTGGTTTGTGTCTTTTCTTAACAAGCATGTAAAGTCAAATTTATTCTGGGTCTATAAAGAATATAGTTTCTCATTTAGTTATTTTCAGCAGAGAAATTGTTGAACTTTACTAAATATACTCATAGTTACATATCACACAAGATGATTAAGAAAGCAAAACAAAAAACACTGGCAGCAGCATTATCTTCTTTGTAGAAGGAAAAAGCACTGGGTATTATGGGATTTTAAACTTTTACCTTTTTTCGTGCTGTAAGATGTTTGGAAAAACCAATATTTGAACCACGGCTTAATCCGTCCACAAGGGGTTTACAAAACTAGCTCAGTATTTCATATGATGCAGGTATTAGCATTTCTCCACAACTCTTGATCATCTATGATCACCAGAAAGATGACTGGTGAGTATTTAAAATATTGGATTAACAGTTATTATAAATATTAATTTCAATGATAAAAGGATACATGAGTTACCCCTTCAGTCACTGAATTTGAGAATTTGAAACATGGATAAAATAGAAATGTAGCTTTGGCCCATGTGCTGAGACCTATGCAGGGAAAGGTTAGGAAAAGGGCAGTCGCTGGTGTCCAGAAAGTAAGGTGGCGAAGACTGTTCTCCTGCAGGGGGAAAGATTAGAGCCCTACTTACAGTACGAGTCGTCAAAAAATGGCTGGTTCCTCAGCAGTCATTCCTCCAGCACAGGTTTTTGTCCCTTGAATGACAGCATGCAGCATAACAGCAAAGACTCCATTTTGTAGTGAACACTGAACGTAGTTGGCGCTGTTGCCTCACACCTCTGGGACCAGGCTTTGAGTCTCTGTCCCAGCTCTGTGTTTTTGGGTTTTGGATGTTCTCCCTGTGTCATTGTGGGCTTTCCTCTAGGTATTCCAGTTTTCCCCTCAATATAAAAACATCCTGAGGTGAACCGGAGTTTCCACATTGCCTGTAGGTGTGAATGGTGTGTGTGCTCTGTGATCGGTTGGTCCCCCATCCTGGGTTATTCCCTGTCTTGCACCCATAGCATCTGGGACAGGCTCCAGACCTCTGGGAACCTGTATGCAGTTCCTGTATAACATGTGGGTATGGAAAATGGGTGGATTTTTTTAACAATACAATAAGTCTGCCTGGGTTTAACCATGAAGATAAACAAACTGTAAATTGACGAATGGATGAATGAAGCAAAAACTCTTTCTACTAATATGGCCATTTGCCCTTAAACTGTTTAATGTCTTTCTTAACATTTCCCCATTTTACACCTAATACTAAAGGTATTTGTCTGTTTTATGTTAGAAGTCTCATAGAGGTTCTGCTGTTGGAAATACAGGTAATAAACATACACATTTTAATATTAATATTTTTAATAATTTTGTAAATAAGGACCAGATTAAACCGAATGCTTTGGGCCAAATCAGGGTTTGAAATGGGCTGTACAACCAGAGGCCCCTGGTGCTTGAATTAATCGGAATCATTTTGCTGTTGGAGGCGGTAACTAGGCATGGTTCACTTCAGCTGCTCACCATGCGGCCTCAGTGGTCCATCATGCACCTGCAAGTCGATGGCTGTTAGTCATGACTGTTGTTTTGTTCCTCCAATCAGCACTTTACTTAGCAGATGCTTCATAGTGTGACAATGACATTCAGCTGGCAGCGATGACAATGCTCCTTCAGGGCAAAAATCTATTACAAATAGCAGTGAACAAACAAACACACAAACAAAATCTACAGAAAAGAGATCTTAGATTACTCCAAAATAAATAATCAGATCTGTTTGATATTGTCAGTTACCTATTTCATGTCACTTTTATAATAATAATTTAATATGGATATTCAAATTAATAGTTTACTGAAAATGTGCGCTTTACATCTATACAGTGATTAAAAGGTAAACTATATTTTACCCTCTTAAAATAAATCATAATTCAGTGAGCCATTGCTATTCTTCTGACATATGTTCCACAAGAGACACTTTTTCCTTATCAATTCAAAGCAAAGAATTTAAACCCATACACAGTGTTCGACTCTCTCAATCTGTTTAGGTCTGCTTTGATTTTACTGCTGCTGTGAAAAAAATAATACTATATTATCAGTATGCTCTTATCAGGGACACAAACCAGTGCACTCCCAAATCTGGGGTCCAGTCCAGAATGTAAAACCAGTCACCCTTCCCCAATCATCTTCACCAATTTACTGAATCCACCCATTAAGCAGTTACTGTAATATTAGTTAAATACCAGGTATTGTTATATATTAGTTCACGCTGTACTAAGCATTTTTCTGTTGATTTGATTACTTGCCATTTGTGTTCTGACCTTTTGCCTGTGTCTTGACCTTATAATTTGGATCTGATTCTCTTCTGCTTCCAGTATTATTCTGATGCAGTTCTGGTTTTCTGATTTCCTGCATGTTGACATCTTTGAGTTTTGGTTTCTGTTTTTACTTTAGTTAATAAATGCCTATGGAATGTTCCCTGAGTGGACCTCCACCTAATTCAGGATTGAATCATGCCTGATCTGCCTGTTCAAGATTTTGTAAGTTGAATAATTACTTTCACAGCATTTTAAGGTTTTACTTTATACTTACAGCCTGATATTTTTATGTATCACTCCTTAAATCAGTGATGCTTCCTGACCTGGTGGCCATTTAAATAGTTTTTCAGGCTTTTAAAGTTATGAAAAACAAAATGTAACACCTGTGTTATAGTCCAACCGAATTCTTCAATATGGATCCTTAAAAAGTATCAAAAAATATTCACTGATTATCATATGCTCGTGTTGCTTTTAGCAGGTAAAAATTGTTAGAATTCTACTAAATTAAACAAGACAGTGCCAGAGTCCAATCCTGCAGCTGACCTATGCATTCTGGGAAGATCTAAGATGTCCCAAGTGGGTGTGTATAGAAGAGATCTTAGTTGATACTCGTATATATGAGCACAAGGCAGAGACACCATCACACAGGTGACCCTCAGTTCATTTAAACTGTTACAAGAGGCGAAGCTGATAAATAGATATTCTCTAAACAAAACAAAGAAACAAAACTTCCAATGACCCAGCAAATGAAAATAAATAATAAGAAAATATAAAATAAAATAATAAACAAATGAAAGATAATCCCATTTGGATGTCAGAAAAGAGCCCTTTGGAACAGATTAATAAAAATGCCACCTGTTCCTGGTTTATCTTTCAGAAAGATATGTTTGGCAGATTTTTAAATGGATTTTCTTGGATTTTATAAGCATTTGTATCGTGCCAGTATAGAGCACGACAAAAAGATGAAGGATGCCTGGAGAACATCTTGCTTGCAATTTGCTCTTAAATCATCCTCAACACTGCGAGGGTTTGAATTTTTTTGATAAATGGTGGCACAACAATTGCAAACAAAAATAGTGTCTTAGATTTCTATGTATTTTCCAGTTCCGCTAAAAATGTTATAAAATGCTTGCATAGTACACAGGTTCTATATTCCCATTCAATGCATTAACAAAAAGTTTCAGCAGTTCGAATGATTCAAGAAAAATAGTGCAGATTAAAAGATGACAGCATTTATAGGCAAGCTATTTAAATCTAATATTACACAGAAAGTAAGGCTGACAGTGACACCCATTCACTGGGAAAACCATGTCCAGATGCCGGCGAAAAACCGATTCCTACTTCAAAAAAAAAACAACTATAAACCAGACCTTTGTGTTTACCTCTGTAGAGGAGAAAAAAAAGGAATACAGAATTAATTTTTCATCTAAAGTTTACTTTTACAACCACAATTTTAGCTTTTTGGGGAAAAAAATTATTCACTTGTACTTTTGTCTCGCTGTCAAAACTTCCTAAACCAGGATACAGTTTCTGAAACATCATATGAAATGATTCTGGATAGATAAAATTAAAATGTTCTGAGGACACACACCTAAGAAAACAAAGTATTTAGTTTCTCTGCAGTAATAATTTGAAAATGTATACATTTATTTCATTTGCTCTAGATATCCTTATGGTCAGTGTCGTGACACAAGAAATGAAGGACTTGAGGGCAGGCATCAGGAGAACAGAAAAGGGGTTTTATTAAACCGAAACAGGAGCATGGAAACAAACAGGACTGAGAGGGGTCATAATGGGAAGACTTGGTAAGTGCGCAAGCAACAGGAAATTAATAACCGGACTGGGGATGATGAGACAAACAGGTGCTTAAGTACAAAGACTAACAAAGGACCAATGAGAGGCAGCAGGGAGTGATTTCCACACAAGGGTTAGGTACAAGAGGCAAGACGAGAGGGATAGATGAGTAACAGGTGTGGCTTGTTAGGGCCATGACAGGGAGAGGACAGGCAGGGATGTGAGTGTCAGGTGACTTACATTACGACTCTGGAAAAACTGAAGACCAAGAAATAACAGGTAACATTTAGCTTAGTAGGTTACGCTGCTAAGCCTGTGATCAGAAAGTCTCCAGTTTAAATTGTGGTCAGCAGAGTGATGTCATCATTAGGCCTTATCCCCCAGTTGCCCCAGGCACTGGCTGACCTTGCAATTGTATGTCGCTTTGAATAAAAGTGTCTGTTACATAAATAAATGTTAATGACATCTATATGGTTCCCAGGAGTCAACATCGACATAATAAATAATAATTCTGTTTATGATTTTCTAAGAATCTGAATGGCATCAGATACACAATTAATATGATTTGATCCAGACCTCAGATTCTGCACACATTTCTGTTCCAACATTGATGCCATTTTTAGTATGTGTACTTAGCCTGACATATGCACACAGTGACTTGAGGTCTGATATGAATCTAACTGATATGACTGCCGTATGATTTTTCACATTATCCCTGATGTCGCTCTCAGTCAAGCTTTTTGCGTAATTTTATAGGTTTTAAAAATGTGATAACTGCCCCGCACCTCAATGGCAGAAGTAACTGAGTGCACCTATGTTGCAATGAAGCTTCACTGTGAGCGTCCTCGTCTCTGCATTTTCTTTTCTAAAATCATTAGCTCTACGGCTCATCATGAGCAATTAGTGAGTAGTGGAAGAATGAACTACTGAACAAGTTTAAGAGAGAAAGTCAAACGGAACTGACAGCAACAGATGGTTTCCATTTTAAGATATACTGCCTTTGCCAAACAAATTTTGGTGTCATATAACAAACCCTCATTTTTTAAATATTATTAATGGCTTGAATCATAATCACTTTCTCACTTTCCAAGAATCAAAGTCTAAAATAAATAACAAATGCAGAGTACAATCTAAGGAGTGCAAAAGGAGGAGAGGAGCTCATAGCAAAATTATCAAAATCAAAAAATAAATAAACACACATCCATCTCCCAAACAATTATTGTTGTCAGGGTCTCAGGGGGAGGGGGGGTGACGCCTTTTCCAGGCAGCACAAGATTGAACAGGATGCTATTAGAAATAAACAGACTAATGAAATAAAATCAAGGTAACCTTGAAGCATTGCCAGAAATTCTTTTTTTTGTTTGTTTTTTTTCAGACCTAGCTGTGGGGGATTACTTGGATACATATTTCTCTTTGGCTATGATTTCATGAAGGGCTGCATATCACTCACAGCTACATATCTCCCTTATCATTTTCTGTTGCTATAAAAAAACAAATTCACTGGGATCTTCATAGAAGCATACTTTTTGTTGTGGTCTAAAAAGTTAAGAATCTATATTTGTCATGCTTGTTATCTTCTGTCTTATTAGACCATGTCATGCAAATAGAACAATGTCCTGTACGGTTAGAAGAATGGAGCAAGAACAACTGAACAGGGAACAGTCATCATGCCTTTGTTTTTTTTTTTTTTTTTTAAGAAATGTCATGTTCTTGTTTTTTTGAAGGTGGACTCCAATTGATGGCTGTGAGCAAATAAATAAAGCAGGCTTTCTCCAGTTTCATATACAGGTACCCCCCTCCCCCAGTATAAACAAGACCCATTCTTTAGAATTAGGTGATCAGTGTTAACACACCACACAACAACAAAATGTGTCCTCTGCATTTAACCCATATGTGACATAGCAGGGGGCAGCTAATTCAGCACCCGAGGAGTAGTACTTGGGGACGGTACCTTGCTCAGGGTACCTCAGTGGTGATTTGCTGGTGGGGGATTTGAACCTGCATTTTTTCAATTACAAGTGTGCGTCCCTAACCATCAAGCCAGCACTGCCCGTTGAAGTCAAATTTGACTCTAAGTGAAATTTGTTGGTACACTCTCAGAAAAATGGTAAAGATTTGTACCTTTGCTCGTCACTGGGGCTGTACCCTCAAGGGTCTGCCAATTGTACCCTTAGCTGTAAATAATTGCACATTTTAAGGTACAGAAATTGACTGTGAGGAACATTCATGTACCATTGTTGGTATATTAATGCTGTTTGTACCTTTGGGATGTTTCTTAGAGCCCATTTCTTTTACAAATTGCAACGCTACAGCTCCAGTGACAAGCAAACGTACAAATTTTTACCCTTTTTCTGAAAACGTAAGTCAAAACAACAAAATAAGGCTTTTATTTAGTGTCAGTTAGTGAAATGTTTCTCTTAGTATTTAGTACATATTTACTGTACTGCACTGTACCTTGAGCCAAAAATGTTTTCATGAGTTTCACAAGGTAATGCGTGTTCTTAACCTGGGGACTGCCTGTACCTACCCTGATGTTGACAGAGTGCTTCAACAAGTGTCTGTGTCTCAACTTCCTTTTGAAATATCTAACCTCAGAGATATTTCCTGCAGAACTTGTGATGGTGTCAACAGAATGTTGGTCAGGCTTTGACTGGGAATGCCACTGGAAGATTCAGAGCACCCGACGTCTGAGGTGCCCTCGTTGAACTGACAGCTTTCCAATTACACCAACTCAAAGGCAGCACCCTCCAAAAACCCTTTGTGTCTCAGCTATAATCTGTTACCTCTGGAGGAATAACAAAAGGTTAAGGCCGGTTTTGTATTGTATGACCTTTAAAACTTCAGAGGTTCGGCTTGAATGAGAATGTTAAAAAATGCTCAGACCTTTCGAGGAAAAAAACAGACAGTGGTGAAAAAAAAGCAGGGCTTTTCTTGTCATAAACATCACCGTCCAGGTATATTGGGCTCACAGATCTCGAAGCACATGAGCAGGTCTGATGCAGGTTGACAATATGACACGTTTAAGTTGAGGACAGCCCTGGTATCTGATGTTTTGTAGGGCGGGAAAAAAAAAGATGACATCCCAGCAAAGGTCATTCAGGTATTGCGAATATCCTGACCATTATCAAAATGACAGATCCACAGATAGGACTATCTTTAGACCAGGGTGGGAAAAAATAGTAAATAAACCTATTTGGTTAGAGTATGAAATCCCATTCATTTCTCACTGTACAGAAGAGCTACCACATATTAGGTTTTGAGTATGGAGCGCTTTGATCAATACTCATTAAAGCTCAAAATAGCTTTGGGTCTATATGTATCATTCCCTAATGCCTGCAGGGACATTAAAACCTTAAAAAGTACCTTATAAATTGCCTATGTGTGTTTGTGTTGGTATGTGTGGCTAGGAACTTGGAGTCCTCTGGTCCGACGCCAAACCCCAGCAAAGAAGACGGACATCACGTGCAGCACTGTATCAAAGACTAAACACATCCAGACCACTTCTGCAGTCCTAGATCATTATCTATATTATCTAAGTCTGCAATGTATAATTATCCTACATTTACATAACAATGAACATCAAATGGGAGTTTTTTTTTTTACATAGCAGTAGCATATAGTCAGCCGCTTCACTCCTGTCGTGCAGCAGATAAGTGTGGTAAATGCTATATGTGAAGGAGCACGGTGTTGCAGGCATCTGTAAGTCACCCTTAGACCCTTAAGCTGAATGAATATGAGAAATATTGAGCTGTATAAATGGGCAATGTAACAATGACGGCTCTCTGGAAAAAACAAATCGATGATAGCATTAGAGGAAGCAGAAAGTCTTCAGTGAGAGCTTAAGTTCAATTCGCCCTCATGCTGTGAAGTAAACGGATTTCATTTTTTTCAAATTTTGTTAAATCTTACTACTCGGTGGTGTGCCCTACTGCAAAAAAAAAATTCTCCTAAAACCGTAGAGGAGAACATCATGGAACTCAGACCCTTTAATGGTCAGAGGTGGAGATTTCAGGTCCAGAAAGTACAAATCCAGACCAGGATTTTGTCTCAACTAACCAGTTGAGTACAAAGAGTCACAGTCACAGAGTATTCAACTGGTTGGTTGAAACAAAATTCTGGTCTGGATTTGTACTTTCTGGACCTGAAATCTCCACCTCTGTTAACGGTGGTGACACAGCCTTAGCTACTGAGCCACCAGGTAAGACAGATAGAGTTGATTCTTGAGAGCAGTGACAGATTAAATGGCAAGTATAAACAAACTGAAATTAAAAAAAAAACATGAACAAGTAATAAAAGCTCTTTCCCGATCAGCTAAATCCACCCATTTTCTCCGGAGCCTATCCTGGAGGCTATGGATGCAAGACAGGGAACAACCCAGGATGGGGTGCCAACACCATTCACTCAGGCAGGCACACCTACAGGCAATTTGGCAACTCCAATTAACCACAACTTGCACCTGTACCGGTGTACCCAAGGGAAACCCAGCGATGACACGGGAAGAACACGCAAACCCCACACGCATGGAGCCATGGAAGTCAGCTAAATATTGAATTATATTCAGAATAAATTAGGCCAGCCTATGAATTTCTATTCCTTGTTCTGTTTCTGCTGAGGCCTTCAGAACGTAGAGGGTAAAATGACAGAAGAGTATCTGATATACGTGGTTCAGTTTTACTCTGGCTTCCCAAGAGATAGAGGCAAATACAAAGAAATGGTTCTGGAACCTGAACATCAAATCTCTGATTAGTTTGGGAATACCCTTTATTTTTATTGAATCACAAAGTATTCAATAAATGTGCCAAGTAAGTAAGAGTGATACCTACTTGGGAGCCAGTTTAATAGTCTGAGATGAGGCCATTTATATGAAAGTAAAAAAAACTGTCTGAAGCATTTGGATGGAGTGACTCAATTTTTTATTTCCAGACCTGGTTACAGATTTTAAGTTTCCACAATACGTGAGCAGATTACTACAAGAGAAAAAATGAATTAAGCTGAAACTGTGAAACTTTTAAAAAAAATTGAAACAGTTAAGAACTTGTTTTGGTATCTGTCATCCTTAGTGTAATATTATTCAAGCAAACAACAGCAGAATGTAAAAAGGATGTGCGCACAATCCCAATAAATTCATAGAGTTACGTGCAAAGATTCAACAAATGGTTTTATAGAAGGCTTGACACAGGGATATGTCAAAACGAGAGACATTCATAATGTCACTGAGAATACATTAATCATCAACATAATGACCCCTTTTGATATAAACAAATATAATTATTGAAGCCATATTCTGAAAAACCATTACAAAAAACAAACAAATAAGCATAAACACAGAAACAAAAATCATTCTTTAAAAAGGATAATAGATCATTTCACATACAACAATAGTCTTTCACGAGAGCCTAGTACTGAAACAGACAATTTTGTCGCTTGGTAACAGCAGGATCAAAGCAACTCAGTTCTGTCATTTTAGCAATTCCAAAAACCGACTTTGCATTATTTTTCTTAATGTGATCTATAAAATATATAGAGAATTTAACCAACAATATAAAAATACACAGAAATGTATCCTTCACAGCTTGTCTTCTGTCGGCCCCGTAAAATATATTTACTCTTCAGTTAACGAAAGTTTATAAAAACTTTAATGCAAATGCACACAATTACGCATAATTTCATTGTAAATGGAGAAAAACATTCAAGTGCCAATTCTGGCATACCGTTAGGCCAGACCAGTAGTTATAATCCTGCGTGCACCTTTAAAAGCTGCCTGTAAATCTGGCATGAAGCTAAGAGCTGACTGTTTCCCTTTGGAGAGGCAAGGCAACATTCAATATTGCAGCACTCATAGCTTCACCCCGCCATCAACAATAGGCAATGGATCAACTTTGATTAACATCATATGCCAAGCCTCAGGTACTAAACCAGCTGTTCAAGGTACAGATGTATAGTTACATATATCTTTTGTATTGTACTCTATTTACTGTATCTTACTGCACTTTATTTTTTTATTGCACGTATGTTGTATTTATAGTTCGACTGTTGCCGTTAAACCTGCTACATGTACTCACGCTAGCTACATAAAAACAATATCCCGCCGCACCAATAAACTCCACCTATCTATATACCTACCTACTACCAAGAAATAGTAATTGCGATTACTAGTTGGCTCAAAAGCCAAAGCATGTTTTTGGATTGGGATGAAAAACTTATCAGACCCCGGGCTAATTACAGTACCAATTTAGCTTACTTTTAATTACTTCACATTTATAAGTCATTCTGAAATGCGCTTGTAGAGTATTCATTAGGATCTGTGCAGACACTGATAAGAAAGCATTTCTTCCCTGTTCGAGGTTTGAAAGGTGTCGATTTATCACGTCAGTTCCATAGGACTCTATGTGTCCCATGGCTGTGTTTTCACTGGGTACGAGCTATTTTAACGCCATCATCTGCCAGTCTTAGGGCTTAATTTAACACACTCTTTTTCACTATCAAAATAATATTTCACAGATAACGAGTTGTCTTTCCAAATGACTTATCTATGTTTGCGGGAGCCGTGCTCGGTATCGGCACAAGTTCAATTTTTAAAATGCAAATTACTTCTCTGTAGTTCGTTGGAGATGTTTTAATTATCAACCACCTAATTATGAACACTTGCAAGCAGCAAGTGTCCACACAATTTTTCCAAAGGTATAACTGACATGTATTTAGTGTGCTTTCATTTTTTACTGCCTCTTAACTCTTTCTTTCACTCTTTCTTTCTCACGTACATATACAGACAGACACACATGCACACACACACGCTCATGCAAAACATGTCATCCTGCACGCAAGCCCCAGAGAATCCATGTGCAGCATGCAAGACTCCAAGTTACACCCAGTACCAGTAGGGCCTACTACGTGACACGCCCACTTGATAGTAATGATAGTAATACAAGTCACACCTACTACATAATATGATAAGCCTACATGAAATGAAATAGGGAAGTTTAATATCAACTGCACTCTCAATCAATAAATGGACTGAGAACAAATGTAACCAACACACTTTATCTATCCACCTATCCATTTTTTGAAACCTCTTGCCCTATTCATGGTTGCAGGCAGTACAGAATCTATACCAGAAGCTACAGATGCAGTTTGGGGAACAACCCAGGATAGGGCACCGACCTATTGCAGGGGACACACATGGAACCCTGGCAGAGACTTGGACCCAAGTCCCACAGATGTGAGGCGATAGTGTTATCCACTGCAGCATCATGTAGCCCTGCAAACCTTCGCCAAAATAATCAAATTGAACAGAAAAAAATCATTTAGGTTAGCCAGGCTAATTAATAAGCTACATATGTGACCAACCTTTATGGCTGATTTGAGCTAGCCTACTTATTAAGATGTCTATATTTACTGGGAACTGGGAGGGAACAAAAACATGGACTCTCTGTGGGTCCCAGACAACTGGATTGGAAAATACTGGGCTGGACTGTATGGCTTCTCTGTGCTTAACATCCCAGAGAAGATTCTTCAGCTGTGTAATTGTGTATGCACACTCAGAAGAATGGGAGCATAAGCTTAAAAGAGAAACGTAATATTTTATCAACGTGTGACATAGGAAAGTACCAGACACACATCCTACTGCACGTTCCACCTCTATCTCGTGATTTGCAGACAGCTTCTGCTGCTTTGAAAAGAAAACATCTAGCGACTGTCTGTGCCTAAGATGTAGGAATGATGCCTAAAGTCTCTGAAGTCCCATGTTTAGTGGCGCTTTCATCCCTTTTGGACATGTTCACGTTATATTGTGCAAAAACCTGGCATTTGGATGCATTTTTGTTCTTATAAATTACACAATACTCTGCACTTAGAACATAGATGGAAAGGGGGTATGGATGGGGGTGGGAGGGTTCCATGATTTTAGATAAATATAGCTCTCTCCAGAAGGTTCCATGGTGGGCTTAGTGCATTCATGGCAAAGATGCCACAACGGAGGCTAAAATAGCTTTCAAAACAACTGTGGTATTAAGGCATGGTAAGACAGAGGTTGGAGGAGTAGTAAAATAATATTTCACAAGGTGTGGAATATTTCACAGAATGCAGTCAAGTTGGCTTTCAGAAGTGGAATCTTTCAAGCCACCTGTTGTCCTCTCAAAATGAACTAACATGTTAGTGGTGAGGCTCAGCAGGTCAGGCCTCTGTACTTGTATCTGGGAGCCAAATGGTTTTATTTTCATCCTGGGCAGAATAGGAACATTTCCATTCAGCCAAAATGCTCCTGGGACACTGGAAAAAGCTGGTACTACGCTAGGACCCCAAACTTGGCTATGTGTGTGTATCGTTCAAAGGAGAGCAAGATGGGATGTGGGAAAAGAAAAATTCCAATGTACCTGTATGTGGGCAAATAAAGCATCATTTAACTGATCATTTCAAAAGCCACCAGTTACTGATAACCTACAGACTTCTAAGGAAGATGTGCAAGAATCAATACAATAACCTGTCAGGTGTTACTGGATTATTTAAGATTTTTAAATTACTTGATTCTACACAACAATCAATGATAGAAAGAATCAGCGAGAATTTCAGGGAGAGGTTCAGCACCCCAGACAGCTGTTGAGTTGCAACACATTTTTTTCACCTCACTTGGAGACACTTCTAGGCCCCTGGCATGCAAACATAGGTCACATATCACAGAGCTTAATGTTTGCTTGTCAAAGCTGTGATCTCCCTTTTTTGAAGGTCTTTCATGGGCTAGCTTGATATCGAAGGTTATGTTTCAAAGAGTCAAGGTTCTCAAACAGTGCTGTAAAACAAATCAAGTCCCATGGCACCAGCAATTGTGATGCATATAAATGTGATTAAAAGTCAATTAGCTTGTTTACATTTATGGCATAATATTTCCTGAGACTAATCCTTTGTTTAGCCTTACATTTGTAGGCAACTCATCTCACCCAAGACACTGTAACTTTTTATTAACGTTTGTTTGTCAATAAAGATTCTTTGGCGTCTTCATAACATTGAGTCGGTTATGCAAATCAAAGGAAAAATTCTCATTTAAATTCCCCTCCCATCTGCACATGCCACAATTTTAGGCAATTAAACAGAAGAATAGGACAAGGCACACAAACACACAGAAATTAATATCGAAAAACACTAAGAAAAATATATTTTATATTCTGAACTAAATATATGGTTTTATGACATAAAGAAACATGGAAAACAAGTAGTAATCATTTTTCCTTATTTGTGATTAATTGTAATTTTTTAGTTTTATTTTCACAAGGAGTGTGCACAAGCTTTGAATAGTTTGTAGTGTAATAACCTTACAAAGTTCAGGAATAGTTCTTTTTCTTGGAAACCATCCCACTATTCTACTTGCATCATTGCTATAAATCATGATAAATAATGATCTTGGGAAAGATCAATAGTCAAAAGTAATGCTACACCACTACTATCTACAACAGCTGAGTTTCAAACTATTTCTTCATATGTGGTCATAAATCTTGAGCAGCATGTTTACTATCAACTTACCATTCAGAGTATTTTTCCTCACATCAATACATTCGCTGTCTGGGCATTCTGACCATCTTACAGTAATAGCCCATGTAGGAAATGTCTTTTTTTTTGCACACATTGGCTCAATTGGCCTTATGAAGAGTTGCTGCACTAGGTTATGGTGACGCGTGTATGCTAACGCTAGCTCACCGTCAACGAAACTTCAGAAATGGAGTGGCTGAGGAAGAAGAGGCTGTTTACTTCCGGGAAATGCTGCGCCCAGTTACAAGCAGCAGGATTTATGAGGGATTGTTTTGACAGATCACAGTCGTCCTTGAAAGATAATAAGGATATGAAAGCGTGCCAATAACAGATGGGCATGAATGCGAAAGAAGCAACTGGCAAGTTCCACGGGGGCATACTTTTAAAACCGATATCTACATTTAATCAGTGACTCATCCTGACATAGCAATATTCTTGGAGCGATCTTCACCCAAAGCATCCCTCCTGAGCCCATCCGCAGATAAAATAGATTCTTAATTAGACATAGTGTTTGTACATCTTTTTAAACCCGATACAAGACGTGGATTCAACTCAATGTGTTTGGTGTGGATACTACAGTATATGTGCTTGGTATGGATACTGTATGCATTTGGTGTGGATACTACATATATGGAGGATAACAAGACTTCAGGCCCATCCCCCTCGACAGGAACATGTTTCCAAGAGCTCACATATTGTCACCACACGGTTTTCTTGCATTTGACGTGATCGACAGCAGCCTGGATGACGGGACAAAATACAGCACAGTACAACGTAAGCTGGTCGATCTATTTGTGTGCCTGTTAAAAATATTTTGCTCAATTAACTGCTACTGATGTAAATTTGTAAGACAACGACAACAGGATGAGTCATGCTCTCCTGGGGTCTCTGTGGGATTGTGGGAGACGACGGGCCAGCTATGCAAATCTGAATAACTCCACATTGATTGTTTGGAGGACGGTAAATGAGGGACATGATTAATAGCAAACAAACGCAAATCTTACAGCAAATGTGCCGAGCCGGGCTGATCAAGCTAAGCCAAGGCATGGTAAAGTTCTCCCAGATGGGATTAAACAAACCCACTGTTTACACCTGTTTTCCTGGAATGGCTAAAAATAGTTTAGTTTTGCGTTTATGTCGCAAGACTATAAGACGGAAGCATGTTTAGTGCCTGATAACTCAGATTATGCAAATAATCCTCATCTTCCCAAGGGAATGGATGAATCTCTGATATTCTGCTCATGTACCAAGACCTTCCATAAATCAGTTTTATTCAGGCTCCAGCTTTTATAACGGGACTAGGTTGTCATGTTTGGCCGAATAATAAAGAATAGCAACATACACATTTTTCAATGACACCTAAGGTGACCACCAAGATAAAACACTAGTGTTTGTAGTCGTATTACAGTCATGCCGTGGCTCTTGGTCTTTCAGGAAAGGTCTATTAAAAGCTAGTGAAGCATGATTAAAGAGAAAAGCACCAAAGTAGCAGCTTTTCAACGTGTGATCACGCAAGAAACGGTAGCCCAGTTCATTTTTATTTTTGAGGGGTGACTTGTAAAGTGGACATAGTTCACTCATGTAAAATATTAAAAAAGCACTACGTCTTCAGCAGCTGACAGCTAAAATGCCGTCGATAAATAACACTTGAATACTCTTTACATTTCATGCTGCTCTGCCTTGAATGTCATTTTCCATGTTATTTTTTATTTTTAACTCCTAGTAAAGAACACAAAAAAAGACCTCTTAAATCTATAAGAACATTGGGGATCTTGACCTTGGTCCTGAGAAAGCAGTAGACTACCTTTGTTTGCCAGTCACATGGAACTGCTGAGAAAAATCAGATACACATCTTGGGAAGTTTCTTTAGCACATAGATCATACAATACTTTTTTTTCTCAAGCTGCCCATAAGTGGACAATAAAATATTCCTTTGATATGTATGCTGTGCATCCACTCTACAATGAATAATTTTAGATCAAATATTTTTTTTAATCATGCACTTATTAATATAGAGAAATATACAGATATCTGCAGGTTTTGACACGTTTGTAATTCATTGGCTTGTTTTCCCCACTTTTTTTTCTAAATAGGAAACAAACAATGCATGTTTATATAAATACGTTCACCTTATCAGTGCTTTTAGCAGCCTATTTTGCAGCTGTAGCCTGGGAAACCGTATCATCTCCCTTTCAGGGTACCATTTTATTAGGCAGTGTAGATGGTATGGGGCCCAGCTCCAAGGAGAATATGCAGATTGTGTTAGGAGGAGTAACCCCAAAGGGCCCCAGTTGTGCTAAATATGAAGAGGAGAAAGGGCAGATGCTTGAGGTTAGAGGGTCACAAAACCTCTAGGATTTGCTGACAAGGAACCCAGCCACATATGTGGGAAAGTATGGTAAACGGCTAAAAAGTCACTTATAAAATATCTGAAGCAGAGCTGTTTGTGCGTTTTACGAGTTCTTCTGAACAATGGCTGGCTAGCTATAATTTATTTTAGCATATTGTTGTTGTTTGGAGGTTTACCACACATGTGGGAGAGACGCCAAAGGCTGCAGGGTTCAACCAAAATTATATTATGGAAAAGATTAGCCACAAAATAGGATCAGGACCCCTTTATGGACAGCAAACAGAAAGTAAATTAAAAGTTTGGAATGTTGTTGGAATATCAAGAGGCATAAATAAATTGTGTTAATAAATAGGAGGGTAATAGGATATCATATGTCTTGCAATCAATTATATGGTTCCCGGTGACACTAATTGTTCAATCTTATTTTTGATATGCACCTTATGTTGATGGAATATTTTTATATCTGTAGGTACAACATCATTAACCAGTCTGAGCACGTAAGGCAATGAGAGCACAGAGGTGAGGCTACTGACCAGAACTCTGGGTTTACCTTGACAGGAAAGAACGCTGCCTCTGGAGGTCACGAATCAATCACAGCGAAACGCTCGATACATGGACATCACACGTGAGCAGGGCGGTGTATCCATGGAAACAAAAAAAGGACTGTGACATCAGTATGCTCGAAACAGAGGAGCTCCACAATCCTGCAGATAAAGGGATCTCAGCCACCAGCAGCCTGCATAAATCACCAACAGCTTGTTGTTGTCAGTGAGGCATAGCATGTACATATAAATGACAGCACACAAACGATCATGCATGTGGAAAGTTCTGCACGGGAATACGTCAGCGAGAAAAAGGTCAAAATTGGCGCATGAAAAGAACACTCCAGCTAATGAAAAGGCTGATCATTAGCTAATCATATTACTCCTTTATATATAATCATTTTATAAGCATTGTTATCGTTAACCATTCATTATTTCACACCCTTAAGTGGAGGAATGTCATTTATTTCAAGTATTTTAATAATCGTTTGAGAATTGCAGTGCGATAAGACTGAACAGGCTATCCATTGCCGTTCTATAAGGACGGCTACTTGCTAACTATACAGGCACGGGAACAGTTTTTCTCAGATATTTTGAAAGTGTCTGGGTGAGCACCAAACATAAACGGAACACCGGTGCACTCACAAACAACCGGCACCAAGGTGTAGGGCTAGCTATATCCCTGAAGTTGAAGTTGTTTTAATCCCGTGTTCCTTTCTGAATGTCCATCCATCTTCCAAAGCTGCTTATCCTGTACAGGGTTATACTGAGCATGTGGCCCGTTGCAGCAGCACTGGACACACAACACTCTGCACCACATGCTAGTCCATCACAGGGCATACAGACTCATAGCAATTTTGACACATCTATTCATCTAAACCGTAATCTTTCTACTGTGTCCAGGATGAAGCTGACATAAACTCAGACTTGAACAAACATTACCTGGAAGTGATTCTACATTACTGGAGGCCTACATTGCTATTTACTGAGCCTCTGAGCTGTCCCCTACCTGACCAAAATATTATAATTATATGCATAAATTTTCTCACAAATAACTTACTGTAGTCCTAAACAGAGCTGGGTGACTTACACTGCAGGCCTGCTTCCTGACCAGCATCCTGTGATATATCGACCCCTTTGAATAAAGTGATGTAAAGGTTACTTCTGGTCGACTTTTATCGTCATAGCATAATTAGCCTCCTCACAGTGACACTGCAAACCATGCCTAATTAAAACATAACGGGGGCCACTGCAATGGCACTGACAGAACCCAGGACATGGAAAATGGAAATTCGCAAGTTCACTGGGGAAATCATCTAGGCTACTTCCTTCAGCACCAAATCCACTACCTGAAACTGCAGATGTAATTTCAGGGGGTGATTTAACAACAGATATTATAATGCTACAATGACATACTTTTGGTGACCCTGAAACCACAACCTGCAATAGGGAAAACCAATTCCATCTTCCATGTCTGGAGCACAGGTGATGGACAGAGTTTCAAAGAGATAACCCTGTTTGCCAAGATAACTAATGATTGTACTCAGGTTTTGACAGGAGAGCATCCCAGTGCTGCATATGAAATGAAATAGAGAGAACTGTCAAGTCCAGGACTCACCAAATCCTGAAATCATCACAGATCGAATGTAATTCGACGTTTCAGAAATTCAGCTGAGATGTTGAGGGAGCTCGTTGTATCCTGCTTGATGTTCCTGCTTCTCACGGTCATAAAAAATTAATTTCGTCGTGGCACTGGGGAAAAACTGTTTCATTAACGCTAATGAATTGTTGACTGGTGTCTATTAATCAGCAGGACTTGAAAGTTTAAATAAGAACACGGCTATATACAACAGTGGAGTAATACTCTCATGGGCAAGCTAATCCTTGTCTTAAAGCTAGATTAAAGACAATAAGCAAGTACAGCAGTACAATTATATTTGAAAATGTGTTCTAATAATAATAATAATAATAATAATAATAATAATGACTATTCTTCTTCTCTTTATTATTATTATGTAAAAGCTGAAAAGCAATTTCTTGTTTTGAAAATACCACATATTTACGAAAACACATGCTGGCCTTCAGGAATTTCAGAATTTCAAAGAAGTACTATTGTCATTACCTGACCTCCAAGGTTACGTGCATGGCAAGCATCTCTGTAAATTATCAAGTAATTGCTTGAGAATGTGACGTTAAGGAACAGTAGCTGCATCCCTTAATAATACAGGGGCAATTACTGTAAGAATTTATATATGGTGACATGTCTTGCAGCACCAATTTACAGTGCAGTATTTGCATATACTGTCAACAATGATGTAGTCACTATAAATTGCATACATAATGCACAGAAAAAAAATAAATCACAAAATCATTAAGTTCCCCTTGAAAGCGAAACAAGGCACACGTTACGTAACACACACATGCTTTTTAACAGGCAATTAATTGACTTTTAACCCTTTAGCGTTTGCCACCTAGTGGTTCGGACGCATACGTCCGAGTGCTCAATAACAGAGAAAAATGACATTCAATAAAAGAAACAAATGTATCAAATCAACCCAAAACGGCTTGTTACACTACAAAAAACCTTTTGAATAATATCTGTAGAAACAGTTTTTCTGCCATGGTTTTTTTGTAACAAGTAAAAATAAAATGATCATGGTAGCCATCTTTAGACGGGTCGAGTGAAATATAAGTGTTAATAAAATGAAAACTAGGCACTTCAAACTATTTCTTTCACAACCAATAATTCATAAACTGTCACATTATAAAGACAAAACACACATTTTTCCATAAATATAACTGTCATGCTCTGAAATAGCTTGCAATTTATACATATTTAAACATATTTAATATTCTTAATCAAACTACACAACCCGCTCCCCGCCTGCTCCTCTGGGTGAGTGGGTCCAGTCAATCCACCTCACACCGGTAGTGCTAAACAAAGACCCCGCCATGAGTATGCTTCACCTAATCGCGATGTGAAGCACGTCAGGCCGCTGAAATGTGAGATAGTGCGTGGAGATGAGAAAGGCTCTGGTTCAGCAGACACAGGCCACACACCCGGGCGACCGAGCCCTTTCTGCTGCAATAGCAGCGACGATGATGCACAACGAGTCGTCCGTGCGGAAGAAAATAAAATCCAGCAGTTATGCATAAATTTGTCCAACTGGTCTTTTACATTAAGAGTCACTCAGGCGTCTGTGGTCGTTCCCTCTTTTTATGAAGGCCATTGTCAAAGATTAGAAGTCAAGCGTAGTGAGAGATGGCTTTGCATGGCATACATGTTGCAGCAGATTTGTAGATGTAGCCCTGTCTGGGGAGATATTAGGGATAAAGCGTTTTGTGAGTACAGTTATGTGGAGAGTGCCAAGATGTTAACGCTTGAGTGCTGAACAAGTAATTGGCTTTGACCTGCTGGAATTGCATTAGTATCGGTGAATCTAAACAATACATCGGCCACTGTTTCACAATGTGCCTCTCACATGATAACATAATCTATATGAAAAGTTGTGTGGGCTTGTGGTTTGGACGTCTGGAAGGTGCGGGGGCTTCGCTTAAACCGAACAGCAACAGCAAATAATGCAAAAAATTGGAGGTAAAAATAGCAGGACAACATCACTACTGTCAAATTCCCCCAGGGATGAATGCAATTCAGTTTATTAATGCCACTGAAATCACAAAAAGACCATTTTTGACACCCCGTTAATTGCCTCAATCTGTTTGATGTATCTGTCATTTCATTTTGTGTAACTCACTATACATTTACCATCTTAGCATCTGCAAGATTTCTATCTGGGCTTGAAAATGACACATTTGAAACAGATTTTACTGATACTTTCATATGGGTATTGCATAACTAACCTTGGTTTTCGGACTTTGTATTAAATATTTAAAAATGCTTTCTGCCATTCTCTTGTGGTCCATCTGTAATACAATAATATGTGTTTTTAACATGTAATGCCCTGTTCACATGTAATATCCCCAAGGAGAAAAAAAGGTCAAAAGATTTCAAATATATATTTCAAAATTACTGAAAACATTTATAAGCATGAATATAAGAAAGCTAAAAATTCTTGCACATTTACTTTCTTGTCTACATTTTTACTCAAGCTTTTTATTTTTTAGGATAATCCTCTCAGTAACCAGGAAACCATTCAAGAAATCAAGCCATTTCCTTCTATCTTAAGTAACATTTCTAGCATTGTGTCTGGCAAATAGAAAGTCTATTGTGTTAGAAAATAGACAGTGTGGTTTCAGAACCAGTGACACAGCAACAATGTTGTTCCAAATGAACTTCAAACCCTGTGTCTGGGAAATGTGTCACATGTAAGCGATCAGAACAAATAACAAAAAAAAACACAAAACAAACTATCACTTACATCTTTCTGCTTCTCCTTCCTGAGTTTCAGAGAGGAGTCCCACATTTTATTAAACTGCACAGATGCTATGAGTTCCCAAAATTAAAAGCTAAGGACCATTCAAGCTTTCACCTTGTCATTGACTGCCCATAATATGCCACAGCTACTGTATTAACCAACCAGAGTTTATTTTATCCTTGGAACAACAACGGTCACTGGGTTTGTGCACTTCCGGCTAATAAGCCAGACTGTATTGTGAAGCTCTCTGTACTTTTGTCATGAACAAATGTGGAGTATTTTTTCAAAGAACAGCAGCGATAAAAATAAATGTGCTTTCAGGAAATGAGATTGGCACATAGTAATAACAGCTTTGCAAATCCAGTCTTCTTACTGAAAAGTAATATTGATGATGCCAATTTCCTGTGTTGTTGGTAAGTTTAGTAACATCTGTTTTTAAGCTTGCTGCAATTTGAGTGGGGTATTTTAAAAACGTGTTAAATCCAAACATGAGGGATATGTCAAGGGTAGATTCTAATGCATGCAATCAAAATACAAGCATACAAGGGTAAAAGCCATAAATTTGGTTGAATTATAACAAGTGGCATCAACAAAGGTAGCAGTGGGCTTTGCTATAACCTGATGTAGCATCCACGCTGATGAGTTCTCCTCTGTTTCTATTGAGGGAATACTTTTTGCAGTGCTGTGCTAAGACGCTGTTTTTAGAGCTGGGACGACTCAGCCCTCGGCAGCATGTCTGCCATGATGCGACGGGGCGATAAGAAAGCGGGTATTCCTCTGCGCTTCCTATCCAGGGACTCGACATTTTCCGTCCCACCTGTGAACCTGCAATGGCAGGTTAAGCAGCGAATGCCAACGTTTTAACATGTCCCGAGGAGGTCGTCTACTAAAGGCCTAATGGTTTCATGATAATTATGGTGTCCGATGCCATGTAGAGACTTTTTGTGTGGGCAGGTGCTTGAATATTTATTAGCTGTTTTGTATTGTTTACATATTATGTGTCCTGCTTTGTGTCACTCATGAAGTTGCTAATTACGTCATGCTGAGGTGATAATGGCAATAAAGAATTTAATGTTGAATAATAATGACAACAATAACAATAACACTTTCACTCTAATATCTTCCTCAACATCCTATTTTCTCTGCCCCCCTCTTACAGCCAGAGCTGTTCTCTAAATCATCGAATGTTACGTGGAAGGTTGTCTGGTGTCGTCGTCTCTGAGATATGTTGTCTGTCTTGAGGGGCCATGAAAATTGACGGTCGACGGTTGTCCGACATGGTACATTCCCTGTTGGCACTGAATGCCTCCCCCTCACCCCAGTGACTTCATTAACCACCGGGGGCAGGTGCAAGCCCAGCTTAGTCCTCCATGGACCACTGCCCGGTAGGAGGAGACTGTCAACTGAAAATACCAGCTCTCCAAAAGGCAAAACTCAATTAAATTCATAGCTGTTTTAAAAGAGCTCTGCCTGACATTGAGATGAATTAAAAAATGAAAGAGAGAAGCTATCTGAGTCGTTCACTGACACTTATTAAACGCGTCTATCCATCCGTGCATCTCCCAAATGTTCATCCATCGCTGGGTCATAGACATCTTGGAGCCTGTCCCGGGAATCATAGGATGCAAAAAAAGGGATCACCTTGGATGGGATGAGGCTCCAATCGCAGGCCACACACCCCCACGCATATGAACCCTGGGCAATTTTAAAATGCCTATTTCTGGTAATTACCCCAGTTTGACTGTGGGTGGGAATACATACTGTACAGTGCATGAAAGTTTCACACATAGAGTAGGGGGGTGGAATGTAAGCAGCCAACCCCACTCTCTGGGTGAGATGAGGTGCCCCCCACTACCCACTAAGTTGTTTCACACCCCCATAACAAATTTAATTACACATGTTTTTTTATACCTGAATATTTGTTACTTCTCTTTGTACCAGTGCTACAATCCAAATGCAGGTCCCTCATTATCGCTAATGCTTCTGTCACTCGATCCAAGCTTGACATTGACAGATTTCATAGCAATTACACATCATTGATTATTAAACCCATTAAACAGGTATGTAGGCATGCCAGCAAGCACTTGCAAATTGCCTCTAATAAAGCAGTGTGAATGTCATGTGATAAGGTCTGGTGTAAGATGTAGTGTGTGTGCACTTTAGGAAAAAGCATTATTTTCTGTTACATCATATATATCACTCATATTACAAGGTAAGTGTACAAAGAATAAAATGCAATTATCTGACATTGCAGTATTGCTGAGTTTGACTGCATTATACATCTGGGGTATGGTTATGGGTGGACAAAGGCCAGATGGATCATCTGCCCACCCAAATGGACCGTCTACCTACCCAAGAGAACCCCCCCCCCCCCCAACCCCTGGCTGACAACCTTTAACGTAGCCACGCCCCACAAATGCCAAGAAGACTCCACTAAGATCTACAACACGGTTTGAACACGGGTGCCCACCCCAGCACCCTCAAATATTCATCACTGAATGCCAGCGAAGCTAAATTTACCTAGAGAACCCCCCCCCCCGCTCCCACCCCTGGGCTGTGACATCTCTCCTCCGTCCCTAACACCAAGAGCTGAGGTATAACACGGTTGTACCCACACTCTTCCTGGCAGTAGTGCAAACAGCAGTGCACAGTGTCACTGGCCTGCAGGAGCCCATGGTTAATTAGAAGGCGAACAGCAAGGTAGGGGGTTCACGGGGGCTCACACGGAACGCAAGGCACCAAGCGACACGACGGGGCTGAGCGGCTGGTGCGTCACACCCCCAGACCCTTACTGGCTCAGGTTATTCTACCAGCTGATACTCTTTCATCTTCCCGCTCTGTTGATTTTCTCTAGATAGCTGTATTTTAAAAAGTGAGTAACGTTTTCCTTTTTGGACCATTTGCTCATGTGTAGTTATCCAAAAAGGATGTTAACAGACCTCACTCTTACAGTACAACTAGCTGTCTAGAACATGGTATAGTTAAATGTATAGAATATTTTTGAACATGATATATAATTTGTATAAGTATCTTTCACACCAGCGGCAAGTCTAGGGTTTTTTAACCTTTTTTTCTGCATGTTGAATCAGGGTAATTTCTGCCTCTTTGGTATGGTTCTGTTTAATGCTTTATAACAATATTGGATGTAAAAGTCAGAGAAACATGGATGTTACCTAAAATCAGTACCATCACTTACAGTAACTTGAGTAATTGAAATTCATAACTTCTCTATAATTAAGGGATGGTGGAAAATAAACATGTTGGTAGAGGGCAAAATATGGACTGTAAATCAGATGGGGGAACAACTTTATCATTAGCCAATGATATGTTCTAAAATCATTGGGTGACAGGCGAGGGGGCACTCTGGGCCAATCAGCTTTCAGGTGGGGCCAGTGTCCCTGTGGCCCCACCCCTGTATACATTCCTGTTTCACACATTGTCAGCTTCGACACATTTTCCCCCTTCAAAGGTATTAGATCATACACGTGAATAGTTGTTCACATACAAGGTTTTGCACAAGCAGGTGATTATTCAGGTGTCCTTAGCAACTACGCAGTGGCCAAAGGCATTCACAATAAAGCAACAAATTCTGACCTGTAATCACTCCTCTCATTCCATTCAACATCAAGGTATTCCATCAAACGAGTCTGACCTTTAATTTACTGCTGCATGAATGCTCCGCCCCTTCCTCTGGAACCCCAGCAATTTGTGCCGACCTTGGTATAATTTTTATCACGCATTCAATCACCACTTGGTGAACAAAACGGCTGGCTTATGAGCTTCTATTTTATTTACCTAATGGAGCGGCGAAATAAGTGAAAAGCACATTGAGCAATATCCATTTGTTTTAATAAACTGGCTTGCATTTGGGCATATTTGCAGAGTGATGATGTACTTTATTCACTGAAGCTCATATTAGGAGCTGAATGGATGAGTCTTCAGTTCCAATGCTGTGGCTTTTAGGAAGCACTGAATCTGAATGTTCTGACTTTGACTAATCAACGGAGTGTCCAGGTGTCCTATGAATATAATTAGCGTGCTGCTCTACTGTGATTTTTCACATCCAGCTGGCATTTTAAAATCCAGCTGACTTTCTCGCAAAGAAAATCGCCGTTATTCTTTGCGCCGCAGTGTGCAATTCTTACGTCAGGCTCGGGGAAATTCAGGAGGCTAATTTTATTTACTCAGACATTCAGCATAGACAAAGCAGGTATCACCCTGATCGGGCCGTCACACGAAACTGCCAGAACCCCTGTTTGATGGTTCCTGCGTTCATTGGAAGCAGACACTGCAAGATACAAGCAAACGGCTGGACCTTGGGCTCCTGACAGTTTGTGTTGCTTTGGTACAAGATGTTCTCAAGTGTAAAGGACTGGTAAACAGAGGAGTAGAGAGACAGATTAAAAGCAGGAAACTGGAGAACAGCAACTAAGCTGTAGATTAAACTTGGGTTTGTACAAATTACACTGGGCAGGCACCATTATCTCGTTCCGAAACCACTGATCTAGATCGAGTTCTACCCAGAGATTACTGCAATCATTATATAACCTCTGAACCCAGAACTTTCCGGTTTGGACGTGTTTAGGGGACACAGTCTCATCATCTCTGGAACACGAGCACTATTAGTGTCTGCTGTGATTCAGTTGCAGTCATATCAGCGATGAGCAGTTTTTAATCTCAAACTGTCTTCGGGTTCAGTGATCCGGGTTTTTGGAGATGGCTTTTTTTTAATCAGTTGTTGTCTTTCAGTAACATAATTATGCATAAATCAAGTTTTTGTTCTGTATGCTGTCAGCTTTGCTATCACCAGACTTCAATGTTTTTCAGAGTAACGATAAGAATGGCGATTACAGTGAATCTGTAGCTGTCATCATAAATATGTTTAAATTAAGTGCAAACGTCATACTCATTTTGTTCATTACTCCATTACTCCCCTAAAACTGGCCATTATTTACATTTAATTCTGGAATGACTAATTAAGTTTAGCCTCTTTGTTTTGACTCCACATTATTCCGATTCCATTTTAGAAACCA